>KV908520.1:87222-144722 GCA_002005505.1 Botryococcus braunii
GTCGCAACCTGGCGCTTGGCAGCCCTCGCCACGGCCCACGGAAAGGTTGCGCACGTGCACGGCATTGCCGCCTCCCGGGGCACCGCAGGAAATCTCATGCGGATTCTACGACAGTACCCTGGGGAAGACGCAGACGCTCCGCTGCGCCTGCTGCTCGCTGTACTGCAGAGTGCTATAGTCTCCCAGAGAGGCCGTTGATCAACGGCCTCTGGCCTCTCTTTAATGAAAAGGAAAACACAACAACTTCATCGGGGCGCCTCTTCTCGTCAGGCTTCTTCCAGGTCATTGCGGGCCTGATCCAGCCCGTGATCGGCGTGCTTGCACTGGCGGTCGTTGCTCAGAAGACAAACCCCGGGGCTGGGCTTGGTGAGCTTGCCTTCGGCGCACGTGGAGCCCATCCTCGCTGCATGCAGGGGGTACATTGTGTGCCGGGGCACCGGTCCTCGGCAGGGTTGCATACCTTTTCCAGGACATGGCCAACGCATACGGAGGCGACGGGCAAGCCTTGAATAGGTCCGTGACGGGGGCCGGACCCTCTGAAGCTGGTGGAGGGCGCTTCTCGCTTGGTGCTGACTGGGCACCCCGATGACGCAATGGCCGGCTTCTCCATTGTCATAGACTACCTGCGGACCGGCGACCGCAAGGCGCTGCTCCCTGCCGCGGTGGCGGGGGTTCATTCCCGGAATGCTCCACGTGGTGCGGGAGGCGAGGGCCGGGAAGCGGATAGGGCTGGCGATAGTGGGGGGTTTCGATCTCCACGACTTGGCCATGGCTTCATTACCCGGCGTGAAGGACCCCGCACTTGCAGCAGAGTTTCTCGAGTTGGGCGCCCTGGATCGGCCGATCAGAGCCTCATGAGGGCCTCGCGGCACGCCTTGCCCAATTTCCAGTGCCGGCGCCATCCTGAGGGGCCTCATCTGTGACTTGGGAGATATGGTGGGCCCGGGACTCGCTCCTTGCAAGCGGAGGCGGGACCCCCGAGTGTCCTTCCGTCGCAGACTCAATCGCGCAGGTGAGAGGATGGGTCAAAGCAAAGCTCAAACCGGGCTTGTGGAGCTTCCAAGGTGGGAGCATGGCCATTTGTAATTGCATGGGGATTGGTTTGGAAGGTGTGGCAATCCCTGCAGGTCCTGGACCTGTCCTGTAGATTGAGATTTGATTTGCACTTTGTAGGGAGCTTTGCTTTGCGCTTGTTTTGAAGAACTACTGTGGTCACTCCGGAAACCCTCTGACCTCTCACCCTGTTCTGCCTGCCCACGTCGTGGCCTCCCCTTTCCGTGAGGCGGCTTTGGCACTTTGTGGATACAAGAGGCAAGACGCTTACATGGACAGGTTTGAGCGCCTCCCCATTGTCACTTGGAAACGGAAAATGAAGTATGGATTCTGTGTTGAATTGACTACCGTTATCGTTAGCTCGTATTTATTGGGGTACAGTTCCTCAGCGCATGACGTTATGGCGCCAACCATGTGTGTCGTATCAGCATACCAATATGACACTTTGAAGTAAGATCTGGAGTCCTGTGGACGTCGAGAGGGACCTCTGTGTGCTTCTGCTTGTGACCCGCTGAAGACTTCCTGCAGGAGTTCTCGGCAGACCCAATGGAGGATTGACACCATGCCGGGCCTCGAGGGGATGGAGCGCTTGTCTTTGGCATGTCGTCCGTTGGAGAGACTTGCGAAACTGTGAGCCTCACGGGAACTGCTCCTGAAGCAGTGCGTAACATGAAGAGCGAGGGGTGAGGCCAATGCGGACGGAGAGGACGCGACGCAGCAAAACTGATGGAGTGTGCCTGGTGCCACTCTGTGCGCTATAGCAAAGGGGGGGGGGGGGACGCAGCACTAGCTCTCCCACAGGGCTGTCTGTAACTCAAAGCAGGCCCAATTGGCGCGTGGGGAACGTCCTGTGAAGGACAAATGGGGCTGGCCATGGAAATGTGATGTGATGCAGCTTTTTTGGGCCGAGTTATTGCTCCCCCTTTTGGGGGGGGGGGGGGGGCGGGCGCCCGGCGTGAGAGATCCACGAAACAAGATGATAAGAAGCTCTCACGAGTGATGGGGTATTTGCTTTTGGATCCGTAGATGACCAACAATCATTACAGTTCTTCTTCATTCTTTTGGTGGTTGTCTCCCAAGCTGGTGAAAAAGCTCAGGACAGCAGTGGTCTCCTAGGAGGCCTGTTCAATTCAAAGTACGGTTCACGTGTACTGTCCTAACATGTACGAGGGTTTATATACTTTAATCAATATTAATATGTTATGATATATCGCAATCTTTTAAGTATCGTAAAGCGCGCTTATATACGCACGCTTTACTCTTCGAAGAATTATTCGCAATGTTTTTTAGTCAGTATCTAAATTTCGTATTTAATGTTCATCTAATATCCACATATTAAATGCAATTTATACACTAGTGTATATCCAAAGTGTACATATGTCCTTCCCAGTGCTTCGCAATTTCTGTGATGGTGGCAAAGCAATTTGCAAAGGTCCTAGCTAGTATAGTACTATACTAGTGTCACTAGTGTCAGGAATATTAGTTGTAGTATTGGTAGTGATAATAATGATATCGATATGGATATCATTATTACTACTTACTACTATTATTACCTCTTACTACTATTATTACCACTACGGCTACGATTAGTACCGTGCATGGTACTAATCGTAGCCGTAGTGGTAATAATAGTCGTAAATTCGGAGACTGTCGTATTGGAACTGCCCCACTGACAAGCACGTGCAATGATAACGTGATTAGAAACAGGCCCTTACTTCCACTAGTGTACTTAGTAAAGACCTTGCCCAACAAATATTAAATGCATTAATGCACAAGATGCAATGGAACCAGTCTGATTGTGTGGAAGCTGAAAGCGGGGCTTCCATAAGGTGGTCACCAATCAAACATGTTATACATAGCCAACCAGCCCTGGCAACTCGCGATTGCTGAGCCAGCGCCGAGATCCCGCTAGGCCGGCTGGCCTAGAGGGACAACCTTAAGCTTGCAATGGCAGAACCAGAATGTAATTAATGAAAGGCCGCTACGCTTGCAACAGAAACAGGGTCTGGATAAAATTGTCATTCCAAACCTCTGCTCTAAAAACGTTTTAGTCTGCTTTAAAGAAATCTCCACATGTACACTGCAATAAAATCCGAGGCATGAAGGAGGCCAGAGAGAGTCGAGGTATACCCATTACCAGCAGGTAACAAAACTTACTTTAATACTTAACACTTCAATACTTAAATGGACTATCAAGGAAAATGTCAAAATCAAAACGTCCCCACCTGGAATGATCGATGCTACAGTGGGGGCCACACATTGGATGTTCCAATCACGTCACATCAGAAATCTAGATTTTAAGCTGTACTTCGGAGAGACAGAGTCACGTTTCACGTGGCTGTGGGTTGTCATCAG
Source organism: Botryococcus braunii (assembly GCA_002005505.1). NCBI lineage: Eukaryota > Viridiplantae > Chlorophyta > Trebouxiophyceae > Botryococcus > Botryococcus braunii. Next base: position 90,631 of record KV908520.1, read on the forward strand.
CCCGGCTTCACAAACACGGTGCCCAGACGGCGCCAATGGGCAGCTTAAAATAGCTGGCCAGTTAAAATACAGGTGCTGGAAAAGTCATCTCACTCCCTCGACTGTTCCACAATCTCTCAGTCCAGCTGAGCCATTCAGACGCTCACTCAGCTGATAGACCACGGAGAGATCATTCTAAAATAATGGTCCCACATAGAAAGACCCAAACCCAAGAGGCGGGGAGGGGAAAGGAAAAAGCACCCAAGAAAAGAAAATGAAAGTCAGGGATGTGCAGAGGCCTGAGCCTGTTTTGCTTTACAAGCAGCCTTGTGAGACGGCCAGTGCTCCACTTGGCAAACCCTCCCGCAGTAATATACAGATCGGCACGCCGAACACCACTGAAATATCACCTCAGCTTCGCTCTCTTTCCCACATTGTGCGCAGATGCAGGGACGCTTTGGCCTCCGAGGCCTTTGAACCGCATCCCCGCCGCGGGCCTTGCGACCAGCATGCGAGCTTGTGACCTCTTCTTTCACGCTGCCACCTGCCTTATTGCTGGCTGCTGCAGCATCGGCCTGGGTCAGGGTTTCCTTCTCAGGTTCATACTGACCTTTCGTTCTGAGCTCTTTGGCCTCCTGTGGCTCACCCGCACAAGGTTGAATCTGCTCAGAATTTCCTCCCAAAATGGCCTCCCTTGATGGTCCTTCACTCCAGCAGGTACAGGACTGAACCCTGAAGAGTTTTTGAGATGGGACTCAAATGCTTCGAAGAGACGCAATGGTTTATAGACATAAAGCACACAACCCTCAGGCGCAACTACAGCACAGGTCTCGGAAAATACTTGCAACGGACGCCGCCACAACTGTAGGACAAAGCCCAACATAATTGTCTGCAACATACTGGGGGGGGGGGGGGGGCTAACAAAGCACATCTCAGGCTGTCCCATGCCATTGGGTTTGCAATGGGACACTCCGGCAAAAGAAGGACTTTCATAATGGACTAAAGATATTTGTAAGGTGCCAGCACCCCTGCAACTGTAAGCCGTAACAAAGTAAGCTAAACCAAATCTTGGCTCTGCAGGACGCAGGCACGCACGCACGCACGCACACACACACACACACACACACACACACACGCGCGCGCGCGCGCGCGCTCGTGCGCGGGGCCGCAACCGTAGGCACAGCCGGCCAGAGAGGGAGCTCGCAGGAGACCCTCACCTGGTTTGCAGAGGTCTGCGCAGGTGCACGGGGCTGCTGGTCCCTCAGCTCCTGCAGGTACCCGATGGCCTTCCCCACGAATAGCTTTGACCCGGCGTTCAGGCCCCTCACTTTATGGACAGCGGTCAACAGGCGCTTCAGAATACCCGCATCCACCAGCTCAGCCGCGGCAGCAGGAGAGCAGGCAAACATCTTGGAGATCTGGTCCGTGAGGTCCCGCTGCATGGAGGTATCCTGCGAGTCCGCCAGCTGGAGCAGCGCGCCCGGCCAGATCCCGGCCTGTCGCATTAATCTCATGGCTTCCTCGGACACCTGCGACTTCAGCAGCCCGCGCACCAGCTCCACGCCGATAAGCTGCAGCGCGTTATTTCCATTGCGGATCGCATACTTCACCTCGTCGAGAAGGTCCGTGCGGAGCGCCTGCAGCACGATGTTTCTGCTGGGGGACTCAACGATGCCGAACAGGCTGCCCCGGACGTTGCTCCTCGGTATGGCCTCCAGCTCGTTCCCGTCCGGGGTCCCCAGCAGGCGGAAGAGGCCCGTGATAAGGCCCCCCTGGATGGCGTAGCTCAGCACACTCCCCCCTCCCCACGTGACATGGTCCATGAGGATGAGGAGAGCCCTGATGCCGTGCTTGGGGTCGTCGTGGATCATGCAGCGGGCCAGGTTCTTTGCCAGCCTCTCCCGTGCAAATTCCGGCGTCGACCTGATGCAGGCTTTCCACTCCTCCTTGAGGTGGGGCAGAAGGCAGACGAGAATGATTGCCGCCTTACCGATGTACCTGCCGCCGTGCCTGAGGTACTCCGCCAGCGCTTCCATCACCTCTGTGAGATCGGACACATGGAGGGTTGGATTCGACACACCGGGCGCAACGCCTTCCACGGCTTGCACGCCCAAGAGGACAAGGGCATCTTGCCTGGACTTGATCAGGCCTTTGATGGAGGAGTAGAACAGTCGCTCCGACCAAACACTTTCCGCGAATCTTTTGCAGTGTTTCAGATCCGTCAGCTGCTTGAGCAGCAGGATCAGCAGGCGGGCGGGCACAGCGGCGAGCTCACCCAGCCTGGTGGAATTCTGCATGCACCACGTGATGTTGTGTACGGCAGTGTCCAGAGCTGCAACGTCTTCCGCGAGGTTCCAGTTGGCGAAAATCAGGTCAGTCAGGCCGATGCAGGCCATGAACTGGGGTTGGCCCAAGGGCGCCTCAACTGCGCTCCCACTCAAGTCCGACATCTGGTACCGGAAATTCCTGAAGACGCCTGCTTCCGGGGGAGGCGGGGGAGGGTCCACATTTTGCTGGCCCACCAGGTCCAGCAGTGCGGGAATAAGGCCCGCGTCCCGCAGCGCCCGCCGCGGCTGGGGGCACTGCCCAACAGCGCTGGCGGCCATTGCGGCAGCACTCCGGCAGTACGGGGATGGGTGCGAGAGCATCGCAACCAGCGCAGGCGCGACCCCGGCCGCCACCATGGCCGCGGCAGCCTTCTTATCTAGGAGCAGCAACCTGCTCACGGCGGCCGCGGCAAAGGCAACCCGCGGGTCGGGGTCGGAGAATGCCGCGACAATCTGCGAGGCCGCGGTAGGGCTCTCCATGAGGACGCGTATCACCGTGAAGAAGAGGGCGGCAAACTCCTCCGTCTCCGGGGACGGGTGATCGAAAACCAGGAGCAGGGTCCGCAGCGTGCCCTTGTGGGCGAGCTCCGCTGTGGCGCCAGCATCGCCCGCCAGGTGTCCCAACACCAGGGCGGCTGCCATCGCCTTGACTTGCGACGCGGAGCGGATAGATGCCATGGCTTCCTTGATCCCGCCGCGCGACCGCCAATAATCCGCTTTGTGGAAGGTGCGCTCTATCACGTCCCGGACCCCTTTGCTGCGGACCGCAGTGCTAAACATGCACCTCCCTATGTCCTCTGCAGACGGTCCCAACTGCTGTGTTGATCCCCAAGGAGGCCTTGCCCTGTCGTTGGCCGCTGCAGGCCTCCCAAATGGCGGCTGAAGCCCCTGCACATTTTTGCTCTCACAGTCAGTATGCTTGCGATACGGTGCCCTGCAGCATCACAATCCGTACGCAGGGCTTGGAGAATCTGGTCAGCACGAAGCCATCACAGCAGGAGGTCACAATATGCGTACAAAACAAGCCTGCTCCCCCCATTATCCATCCCCGTTCCCCGGACGCAAGCCATTGTGATCTGTGCGGAAAGGCTGCACCGCCCCATCACTCCCCCCCCCCCCCCGGGCAGGCACAAACACGCACACACACACACACACACACACACACACACACACACACACACAGACACACACACGCACGCACGCGCGCGCGCGCGCGCCCACACACACACACACACACACACACACACACACACACACTGTGCACAGGCAGGCGCCTCAGGCACGGACGGGAGGGCAGGCTCTGAGAGGGCCTGGGGAAGGGGCGGTGGAAAGAGGGGGGAGGGAGAGAGGGGGGAAGGGAGAGAAGGAGAGAGACAGGGAAGGAATGGGGGCAGAGGGTGGCATGAAGGGAGCTGTGGCAGAAGCAAGGGGAGAGGGAGAGAGATGGATGAGGGGACCCATGTGTAGAACACACAGAAAAGGGGGGGAGGGGGGGGAGAGCTCAGGGGGAGTGGCGGGCAGAAAAAGCCAAGGTAGGGGTGGTACAGGATTGAGAGGACAAAGGACGCGAGCTGGAAGGGCAGTGAGACTCTCACTGAGAGTGCTTCCTGGAATCTAAGACCATACCGGTTACAGATAGATGGAGCACTAAGAAAGCAGACAGGGGGAATGACAAAGGTCGAGAAAGAGAATTCCGACACAAGGTGAGTGCTGAGGTCAAACAACGAACACATGCATTTCAATGCCTGCAGGGACAAGAAACATGGGGCCACATGAAAGTCGAGTTCACGAGGAATTCGCACCCCTCGCCGCACAACTTTGACCCTGCCAGCACGCAGGTCTGCAGTCGCATCTTTGTCGATGATGAGGTCTTCCAGCGTTTTAATGCGGGATTTCAACTGCCGCTTCCATTCGAGGTCCCAAGTATCCCGATCCCTGTCCCGCTGCAGCCGTTCCAGCGCACCCATAGCCAGCAGCTCGGCAGCAAGGTGGTGATCAGACTCATTCACCTCCAAGATCGTCTGGGTGTAGCGCAGGAGGAAGGACACGTCAGAGCTGTCTGCGGCATTGATCAGCATGTTGGGCCAGATACGCTCGCGCCGCATTTGCTCCAGACCCTCCCGGTACCTCAGCAGCCCCTTCACGACTCCAATGGCATGGATTCGGTGCACAGAGGCGGCGTCTGGAATCGTGATCTTCACCTGCTCAAGGAGGCCGCAGCGGAGGGCTTGCTTCACGTAGCGCGGCTCCCCAAAGTCCACTATGAGGGACAGCACATTCCAGATCATTTCCAGGAAGGTCGGATCTTTGCCCACTTCCTTGGTTCTGGCCTCCCGCATCACACGGAGGATCCCAGGGATGAAGCCTGCGTCCACAGCGGCAGGAAGCAGCGTGGAATCGCCCCACTGGAGGTAAGCCAGCAATAAGAGGTGGGAAGCTGAGTCCTCTAGACAGGCGCATGAGAGCATGAAGCGGGACAGGCTCTCCACCATCTTCACCGGATTGTCCCCCAGAGTGAACTCGACAAACCTTTCTGGATCGCTTTCGAACAGCATCGAGATGCGGCTGAGCGCGAGTGTGGCAAGTCTCATAGCCACATTGCCACTGGCCTCAATATACCGGACCAATGCGCTGGCAACTGGCTTGCTGTTTTCTTTCGTCCACTCTGCGATCATGCCTACGACTTTGCATGCGAGTCGAGGTTCGCCAACATCGTCAGGCCTTATCAGACTTGCAATGATCTCGGGAAAGCCCTCTGACATTAGTGATGCCGTGAAAGCAGGCATTCGCGGGCCAGCCGCCAACGTCGCAACCACCTTCTCCAGCACGGCGACGGCGTTCTTGGCGGTGGGCAGCTGCTGCTTGACAGACCGAGCCCAAATCGCTGGAAAGTCTTCCTCCGCCCCAATCTCCTCAGCGATTCCCTTTTTGTCACTGAGGCTGAATAGTGTGGCCCAGGCAAAACAGTGGGGATCTGCCCAGGGGGGGAGGCTTGTCTCCCTGGAGAGATCTGGCAAGGCAGAGTCCCATGCTGTGAAGACGCCTTTCGAGGGAGGCTGAGGGCAGTCTTGTGGAGGCCCCTCGCGCAAGACCCGAACCAAGGCCGGCACAAGCCCCGCTTGCTGAAGCGCACTCCTCACCTCAGGAGATGCGGACGCGGTATTGCCGGAGACAAAAGCAGCTGCACTCCGGCAGTATGGCGATGGGTGGGCGAGCGCGGCAACAAGGGCGGGGGCTGCTCCAGCTGCTAGCGTCCTCCGAAACATAACCTTGTCAACAAGTGCCTCCTGAATTACGGCAATAGCAGCGAACGCTATTCGCGAGTCAGGGTGGGAAAAAGCCATCAGCATCTCCGCAGTCATGGCCAAACTAGACCCTAAAATAAAGAGCAGAACTCGGTTAAGCAGCAGGGACTCTTCATGTTTTAAGGATGGGCAGTCAAATACCCTCAGGAGTGCCAGCACTGTGCCTTCACGAGCAAGCTCAACTTGGCCATCAGCATCCCCTACCATCTCAGCCAGCGTCAATGCGGCCCCAAGGGCTTCCTCCAGAGACCCGGAGCGGACTTTAGCCATAGCTGCAGGGATCCGGCCCTGGGCCGGCTTGACTTCTTGCGCCATTGATTCCAAGCTTAGAACTTCCAAAGAAATGACATCTTTGCCTGCCCGACCCTTGCACAATAGCAGCGTCTAATTCCGGGAACTCTGCCTCCTCTCTTGTGTGTCGTCATCTCAGCCATTCTTGAGCTGGACCCCATGACGCTCCTGTACGGAACCTGCAACCCCAGGATTGACTCAACAACTCCTTTTGTGTTGGCTCCGTTTATGAATGCCTTGGTACAGATTCAAGTCACAAGCTCTGATACTTTTTAGCATGAGCACAGGAAACGGCACGGGTCCAAGAAAGTTCAACCCCTCCCGGGAAGCTAGTGCTGCCCATGTGCCATGGTCACACCTTGCGCCACCACCATAGAACTTCTTGAAGCCTGCAATTATCCTATCTTGTCGATATTTATGAATATATCGTACACGTCTCATCTTGTCCGTATACATGCCCACGCAACTAGCTACGTGTAGGTTCCTGATACACGCACGTCCGTGTACCTCAACACCATTGTAACATTTTTCCACACCTAGTTTCCAGTCGGTCCAACTGATTTGTCTTAAATGGAATTTCACTTTATCCCTCTTTACCTGGCTCTTATTAGTGAAGTAAGGCTTCTGAACTCTATATTCCAAATCAGCGGTGGAATCACCAAAGCACGCGCCCCGGCCCTCCTCACTTACGCATCAAACTTGAAAGGCACTCATTCCGTGGTGCTGTTCAATGACTACCGTCCCACAGTTTAGAAGGTTTGGAGCAAACTCGGAATTCTTGGAGTGGAACGAGTCAACCCCCTATAACGAGTATCTAAATGCTCAAGACCAATCAGCTGACAGGAAATTCCGCAACCACAATACTATTTGGAACGGCATATCTTTCAGTTACGTATCCGTCTGTGTCACTGGGTATTCCCCCGAGGCCGCTTTCCTTGCAATCCTCGGTGATTCACCCCTGCTCGGTGACAGGGGCGCACGAGCAGTGAACTTGGAGCATCACCGAGCAGGGGCGGCGCACCAGCCGGGCGCCTCACGCCGGGCCCGCGGCGGCCGCCCGCCCCTAATCTTGGCGTCTTTAATCTGGGGTTTGCCAGACCACCTAGGTATGCCAGGCCTGGCATACATTCTGGCCAGAATTCAACAGGGCATCGCGCAGGATTCATGGTCCAGTAAACAGATACAACGGTACATCCATATGTATGTTATTATTAGATATTATTAACCTGCATGTTAATAAAATCATAGCATGTATGGCTACGGAATTACGTAGTATACTGTAGACATACAGATCGTAAGTCCTAAAATCATGGGAACGAGCCCAACGTGTTACACTTGTCAAGGTTTGTCCGGACATGTGACTTTTGCGCCCTGGCTATCTCTTTCTGTGCGGCACGAGAGAAGATTCGTTGAACCATTTGGAATTGCAGCCGCAGGCCACCTTAGCACATGAAGATATACAGACTCTAGAACGCCTTACGTTTGCACTTTTGTTTATGAGAGCATATCCTTGTCAATGCACATATGTTTTGCAAAACATGTAGCATTTCGTAGGGTATAATGCTCTAGTATGGTCCTTGGCATTGCTCTATGACTTGCCATGTGATCTAGATTCACGGTACAACCTCGCTCAGGTAGTCGCTCGGTTGCCCGACTATACGTCTGTGGCAGTATGGTGTACATCCGACCCTGGATGGGATTAAGGGCGAACCTGTGAATCAATCATGTAACACTCTATCCGTGCACACCACGAACTGTCTCACTGTCTCATCCAAATCTCTTCCGCTCAGTTATTGCTACAGTGGTATCGGCGATAAGGACTAGTTCCTTATCGTTTGTTTGTGGTGCGTTTCTTTTCCTTTCGGCTTTGTGATGTCTCGGCATACCCGTTCGGGGTCTAGAGCCCGTGCACCTAGTCCAGGCCATGTCGACCCAGATCCCCCTGTAGATCCTTTTGATGAGGAGGAAGTAGATCTTACAGATGTAGATCCAGGTCGCATGATTAGGCATTTGGTTGCTATTGGAGCTCTCCCCGCGGAGGCTGTTGAGGCAGGATCTAGTGTTCCTTCGACGACTCCAGACGATGCCGCAACTCAGAACCTTCTTGATGGCTTTGAACGAGTGATTCAGCGTGCCTTGGCACAACCTGTAGTTTTGACTCAGCCTCAGCCAACGCTCATGCCGGCACCGGCTCCTGTTCCCGCCAGTTCAGGGAAGACAACTCTCAAATTCCCTGACCCGCCTGTATTCGAGGGAGATGCTATGAAGTTAGATCCCTGGGTGATGCAGTGCGAGATGTATTTGAGGGCATATGGGATAGATCTTGGTTCTACTCGTGCAGTGGAGGTTGCATCGATGTTTCTGCGTGGGAAGGCGCTGGATTGGTGGACTGGGCAGTATCATTTGATTGCCTTAGGAAGTCTATCTGCCTTTGGGTCTTGGAGTGATTTTGTGTCAGCTTTGACAGTGGCTTTTAGACCTGTAGAGCTGCACAAGAGGCACTTGGATCAGCTTCTGAATGTGTCGCAGGGCAAACATGATATGAGAACTTACATTGCTACGTTTAATGCTCTTAGAGCAAAGGTCCCTAATGCATTCTCTGAGGATACGTTGTGCCACCTGTTTTTGCAGGGCTGATTTGCAAAAACCGATTTCTCTTCAGTATCCAAAGACGCTTGCAGACCACTTTAAACATGCAGTGACCATATCAGATATCCCCAGTCATTCCAGAACGCCGCACCATACTCCAAAAGGCCAAACTAACTCCAAGAGCCCTGGTGCGACAAAACCAGTTGCGCAGACCTGCACGCATTGTGGGAAGGTTGGGCACGGTGTTGACCGGTGCTACCAACTGCACCCTGAGCTCAAGCGGGACCGTAACAAGTCAAAGACGACTTGAGTTCTTCTTGTTTCTTGGTTTTCAGCAGTGTGAGCCCTGCTTTTAGATGGTTTCCACCTGTTCTGCAGTTCAGTATGGGATCCCTGTATTGCATGACGTGGGGAATCTTCAGGACTTTTTCTCTAGCTGTTGCCATAGTTTCATGACCCATTACGTGGATGGGCATGGTGTATGTAGAAAGTTTCAGACATCACCCCCTGACAGTGACTTGGCCAGTCCTGATGTTCAGTGTAAGAGTGATGCAGCTTTCTCGTTTCCTGCAAGTACGTCTCATGTTGTATTGTTTTGTCAGAGTAGTGACAGAGCGTCTGCTGTCAGCCAACTTATAACCCAATTACTACCAGGTACCAGATTGACTGTGCTTTCTGGCCCGAGTGATTGTGGACAGGTGTTGGAAGGGGCTACTGGGCAGCAATCTCATGATGTCTTGCTTTTGGGCCCTGTTTTGACTGCTTTGGGCATTACTTCCACCGTTCAGAGCTCGCCCCACTGCTACTCATCAGGCTTGCCCTTGTTTCGTTGCTTTGTGCAAACTGGTTGTTTGAGTGTGAAGCAGAAACCCCTGCCAGCAACTTCTTTTGACTCTTTTGTGCAGTTAAACACTAGCCAGACTGTGAACGGTCCTGATCTTTCTTCTACTTGCAGTGAATTTGAGGGAATTCTTGCTGGTAGACCTGTCAGGATTTTGTTAGACAGTGGGGCCTCTGCAAACTTTATTGATAATAAACTTGTGCAGGAGCTTGCCCTCCCCACTGCTTCTTTAAGTTCACATGTTGCTATTCGTGTTGCTGATGGTGGGACCTCTATAGTAGAGAGTAGTGTGGCAACTGACCTGACTGTGGGGTCTCTGGATTTTGGAGTCACCTGTCTCCCCACAGAGTTGGCATACTATGACCTTGTTTTAGGGAAATCTTGGTTGACTGTATTTAATCCGGTTGTAAATTGGAAGCTAAATGCAGTTTCATTGATTCATTCTGATAGGACACATGTACTTGTGGGCTGCCAAAGGTCAGGTGTACCTGAGTATGTGATCTCCTCCATGGAAGTGGAAGAGTTGGTCCAGTTGGGTGATCCAATGTATCTGATTCAGCTTAATGCAATGACCGAGCCCTCCTTAAATACTAATACATATAACGTGCCAGAGTTGGAGCAGCTTCTGCAGGAATTTAAAGATGTCCTTTCAGGACTGCCTCAGGGCCTGCCTCCTTCTCGTGCTGGAGACCACTATATCAGATTGGAGCCGGGCGCAGTGTGATGGAATGTAGGGATTTCCCGGCATTTCTGGACATTTCCCTTACCCCCTAGCCTAGGCGCACATGTGGTGCACATGTCGTACGAGCAACGCGAGTACGCACGTGCCTAGCGTCTAGCCTTGGCTTCCTAGCCGTCGAATTCCATTGGATAGTTATGGACGTTACTCTCATAGTAGGATTCTAGGATATTTTCTAGATACTATTGTAGAGGTTTGGTGGACTAGTGCGCTACCATTGGAGGAACGTGAAGACACGATCACGAACCACGGGAAGGAACGGATAGAGACGTAAGCCACGGGAAGACATGCACTCAGGTAATTTGAGAGCTTAGTAGACCACAAGTAGGGAGTGGAAGCTCCGTGAGGTGGGGGTTACTTGTAATTGGAAAGAGCGTCCAACTTGTCGGCCATCCGGCCTTGTCTCTCTCTCTCTCACACAACTTGGAAATTCTCTCTAACTTGTGCATTCTACGACACGCAGTTCCTCCAGCCTCCCGCATTTATCCACTGTCCGGAGCTCAGGTTGCTGAGCTTCGTGCACAGTTGCAGGAGCTCCTTGAGAGGGGCTTCATCCGCCCATCGACTTCCCCTTTCGGTGCACCTATCCTCTTTGTCCCAAAGAAGGATGGTGGTTGGCGTTTGTGTATTGACTATAGAGCCTTGAACAGGATTACAGTGAGGAATCAACACCCTTTGTCTAGGATTGATGAAGCAACTGCATGGTAGTTCTGTCTTTTCTAAGCAGGACCTTGCTTCTGGTTATCATCAGATTAGGATGCATGAGGACAGTATTGAGAAAACAGCATTTAAAACCAGATATGGCCACTATGAGTTCACAGTGATGCCTTTTGGACTTACTAATGCTCCTGCAACATTCCAATCTGTTATGAATACTATCCTGGCTCCCTTTCTTTTAGGTTTGTGTTGGTTTATCTGGATGACATCCTGATTTACTCTAAATCTGTTGAAGAACACATGGAGCACTTACGTATTATCCTGTCAGTGCTTAGGCAACATAAATTCTACTGTAAAAGATCTAAATGTGAGTTTGTTTCTAAGCAGGTGGAATACTTGGGACACTTGTTGACACCCCAAGGGATTATGGTGGATCCGAGGAAGGTTGCAGCCATCCGGGACTGGCCCACTCCCTTGAATGTGTCACAGTTGAGAGGTTTCTTAGGCTTAACTCAATACTATGACACATTTATGGATCATTTTTCAGATGTTGCATTTCCCCTTACTGAATTATTGAAGAAGGATGTGCCTTGGACTTGGGAGGGACCTCAAGCCCAAGCCTTCATTGCATTGAAGGATCTTGTGTCCTCTCCTCCATGTTTGTTAATGCCAGACTTAGACAAACCGTTTGTGATACATGTAGATGCCTCAGGCTTTGCTGTGGGTGTTGTTTTGCAGCAGGATCAAGGACAGGGTCTGGAGCCTGTCGCTTTTGAGTCCAGGAAACTCCAGCCCCCTGAGAGGAAATTAGCCCCTTATGATAGAGAGTTACTTGCTCTTGTGCATGCTTTGTTGAAATGGACGCATTTGCTGTTGGGTGCTAAATTTATAGTTCACACTGACCAGCAGGCTTTAAAGTATTTGTTGACTGCTCCTGTTAGGACTAGTAGGCATGAACGATGGCTCACTGAGATTATGAGGTTTATGCCTGATATAAAGTATGTTAAGGGCACTGATAATGTGGTTGCAGATGCTTTGTCTAGGCGTGTTGACCTTGCAGTGATGCATGTCTCCTCTGTTCCTGTCTCTTCTCTCCTACAAGAGATTGCCTTGCTTTGTGTTTCTGATCCCACAGTTGCTAAACTGGTGGATCAAGGTGTTTTGGTATTGAGAGACTCTGTACCTTATTCTGTGCAGTCAGGGAAGGTCTATGTACCTGATGCATTGAGAGAGAAGGTGCTGAGAGAGTGCCATGCCACACCCTTTTCTGGACATCTTGGTATTAACAAGATGTATGAGCTAGTGTGCAGGGAGTTTTGGTGGCCACGTCTCAGCTCATCAGTCAGGGACTTTTGCAGGTCTTGTGACACCTGCCAGCGCACTAAAGGGACTGGAGCCGTACCTTATGGTTTGCTTCAGCCACTGCCCATTCCGGATGGACCTTGGCAGAGCATTTCCCTTGATTTAGTGACTGATTTACCTGTCTGCTGTGGTTTTGATTCTATTGTGGTATTTGTTGATAGGTTCTCTAAGTTGTGTGTCTTAGCTGCATGCATGAAAACCATCACTGCACCTCAACTTGCACAACTGTGTATTGACAGGGTCTTTGTTAGGTTTGGTATGCCTACATCCATTGTTAGTGATAGAGATCCTAGATTTACTAGTCACTTCTGGAAGGCCTTTGTTAAATTATTGGGTACTGAGATTGCTATGTCTACTGCTTACCACCCTCAGACAGACGGGCAGACAGAGAGGATGAATCGGACCATGGAAGACATGTTAAGGGGGTTTGTGGGGCCGAGACAGGATGACTGGTGCAAGTATTTAAGCATGGTGGAGTTCGCTTACAATAACTCTCTCCAGGCTTCCACACTGCAGACACCCTTCTTCCTGAATCACGGGCGCCATCCCCTTACCCCCTTGTCTTCTGCTGTTCCTTCACGTTCTGCAGATCCTGCTGTTTCTGAATGGGTTGAGGGGCTGCAGACTGCCTTAAAAAGTGCCAAGTCTAATCTTGCCTCTGCACAGCAACGGCAGAAGTCTTATGCAGATAGAAAGAGACGAGACCACCCTTTCAAGGTGGGGGACCAGGTGTTGTTGGCTGCAAGGAAAAACCAGCTTTCACCTAGACTCTCGTCAAAACTATCAGCTAAGTATTTTGGGCCCTTTACTATTGCAGCAGCAGTTGGTACTCGTGCTTTTAGACTTATCTTGCCTGAGACTGTGAACATCCATCCTGTGTTTCATGTTTCCCAGCTGAAGCCTTATGTGTCTTCATCTTCACCAGTGACCGTTACTTCACCTCCTCCTTTGTATGCAGATAAGCGTGGCGGCGTCCATGAAGTTGAGGCCATCATTGCTAAGAAAAGAGTTGGAAAGTCTTGGCGGCACTTGGTCAAATGGATGGGCTATGATGAGACTGAGAACACTTGGGAGCCCCTTGCCCATGTTCGCCACTTGGCAGACGACGTGGCAGCTGCCCCAATCCTTTCTTAAGTCCCACTTGCGGGCATCCCTTGTTGAGCCACTTGCGGCCTTGAGACTTTTCCAGCCATTTGTGGCTGATGACCCTTGGACTTCGCCAGCCAGCTTGGATCTGGGAGGGAGGGAGGGTGGAAGGGTCTGAGAGGGAGAGGGATCATGAATTGGGTTTGCATGCATGTCTCTTATTTATATGTTTTGCATGGGTTATGTGTCCTTGACCCACGGCTCCATTTTGTGATGCACTTGCTGTGGCAGTGTAGCTGCGAACTGTAGTTCCGTGTCTGCATGACTTGCTTTGGTATCTTACCCATGAGATACACTATGTGGCAGTTAATTGTGTATGGCTTGCTGCTCTAGACAATATGCCTTATGCCTGTGCTGGAAAGCCACCTCAAGCGAAGGTTACACTGCAGTGCATGGTAACTGGACCTAAGGTTTGGACAAGTGCTAGTCTAATGACTCAACCTAATTGTTTCATCACTGGTGTGAGTGCTGTATAGAGAGTTCGTCCCCTAAGTTAGAGGATCCGCCTTGCAGACGATAGTCCTTAGAATGTTAAGGTATTCGGGCATTGAGCAGATGAGTCCCTCGTCCGTGTCGTGCTAACTTGCTTTGTGGACTTCATCCTCTGACTTGCTGGTTTGGTAACTATAGGAGGTGTGATTATCTATAGGAGGTGTGACTTGCTGGTTAAGGTATTCGGGCATGTAGCATTTCCTAGGGTATAATGCTCTAGTATGGTCCTTGGCAATGCTCTATGACTTGCCATGAGATCTAGATTCACGGTACAACCTCGCTCAGGTAGTCGCTCGGTTGCCCGACTATACGTCCGTGGCAGTACGGTGTACATCCGACCCTGGATGGGATTAAGGGCGAACCTGTGAATCAATCATGTAACACTCTTTCCGTGCACACCACGAACTGTCTCACTGTCTCATCCAAATCTCTTCCGCTCAGTTATTGCTACAAAACATATACAATTGTCCTTAAACCCAGGTTCATGAGAGCATCTGCCGGAGGCCACCAGCGCGCTGCGCTAACTCGGGAGGTGTACACGTGTGCACATCATGTGATATCAGAAGATCATGATGTCCGAGTAGCATGGACTATCGATATCGCAAACCATATATGGGCTTAGGCCTGGGCTTCAAACCAGCAGATCTAGATCTGAACGTTAACGCGCGTCCTGCTGGTCGTTTTACAAATGCAATTGTCAGAATTCGTCTTTAAAACGAATTCGTAATTTTCTTTGAAGGAACTACATTCTTAGCCCATACGGCGTGATGTGATGTGTAACAAACCATGGCTTGCGCAGACGGTAGCTACGATAGTACTGAGGCAAGCGCCATATATTTGCTTGCACCGATTATATAATCGGTGGAAGCAAGCAGAACGCCCAACCAAATTTGAGCCATCCTAAACGATTGCTAGTCAAAACGGGTGCAAATCACCAACGTTAACGTTAACGTTGTCATACATGTAAATCGGTAGGAAAATATTAACTTGATAGTAAGCGTCTTAGCCAACGGTATTAATACCGTTGTCCAATATTACATGACAGAGATCGTGTTGCCAAGTGAAACTTTACAAGGCATTGTGAATGCTAAGGAAATAGGAATGACAGCGATACAATGAGTGTACATCCAGAATTTAAAGTTAGCTAAAATTTGAAGAAGGGGAGACCTGCCGCGTTGCTACATAAACATACCGCCTGTACCGGAGAACCCTTTAAACAAGCTGCACAGCCTTCGTACATACAGCTTTTAAGCTATAAATTGTAGGCTACCGCTACCTCTAGAGGCTACCAGCTAGGCTACCAGCTAGATCTAGCTGCTGGCGTAGTAATGATGTTTTCTGAACAAAGCAGACCCCACACCAACACCCAACGGTGTGCCTGGCCATACGGATGTATATATACCCTACTTTTAGTATTAACTCGAGCGCCCCCCCCCCCCCCCCCCAAAAAAAACAAAAAAGGGACGGAAAAGGAAAAAAATAAGGGGAAAAAAAGGAGAAACGAACCCCATGGCCATATAGCACATATGGGTCTCATCAATTGATCAAAATTCATCAATTGATCGTACATTCAACATTATGGCTAGGTCTGGTCAGCCGCATCTTTGATTACCAAATCGTGATATCTTGTGGCATGTGTGTAGCATAAACGATGTTAGAATCCTCCGACAACCTCAATTAAAGGTATAACGTCCCCCTGTTCCTCAAGGAACCCATATGGGCAAGGAGTTATGACATTAATGAATAGAGGCTCTAGAGATCTCGGGCCCATCACAACGGTGATGATCATCAGCATATGCATATAAGAAAGTGCTTTGCCTCGTGCCCTATCCCTGGGGTCACTATAGTCTATAGAGTCTAGAATCCATATATGCTATATACATAGCAACGATCTCCATGGAGATCCCCGGACCCCAGGCCCGATCGCAAGCACCCCGCAAGCACCAGCTCAAACACCATGTTCAGAGCCTATAGAGCAACAGCACAGACTTGCAGTTGCCGTCTTCATTCAGTGAACCCTACTTCATCCTCCAGGAAAAGTGGACTGGGCCACTGCCACTGTTAGCAGGGTTTGCCACGCAACCATGAGTCAATCACCACAAGGCACATGTGTACAATTCATGGACACTTCTTGATGTGACATGGCATTTAGCAAATTTTCCGGGTTCAGCGTACTCTCCTAGTACGTGGCATCTAGTTAAAAAACGTGAACTGACTAAATTTAAACGACTTGCTGGACATATGGACTTGCTAGAAATCTGGACTAACTTTAAACCTTTTAGAAGCCTAAACCCTCTAAAAAAGAGCCTAAACCTGTTAAATGCTACATGGCATATGGACATATGGACTTGCTGGACATATAAGAGCCTTAATGTACATATTGATTGCAGAATACATATGCTGTAGCATAGTTCACTCTACAGTAGTATGCATACGGATAGCTCTATACTACGAGTAGTATGCATACGGATGGATCTAAACTACAGTACAGTAGAGATGTAGCCACACAAAATGCATTGCGCTGGCTAGCCAGCAATCTTCAGGTCTATCGGCAAAAAAAAAAAAAAAAAAAAAAAAAAAAAAAAAAAAAAAGTGTTTTCGGTTTCCAATCGACGACTCTACATACTGCTGTGCTGATATGGTGATACTCATGGTGTCTGACAGCCATTGGGAGCGTCTTTCCCCTGCCGCCGCCCGCTGCGTGGAAAGATTCTCTGCAAAAGCTTGCACACATCGTGCAAACTATAATCACAGACATGGACCAAAACAAGTTGACACTGACGTATACACTCTCCTCTTCAACCACACCAACAACCCGGACAGGCGTCAATCGCCATATTTGTGGTTCAGGCAAGACACTACCAGTAATTCGATATGGTGGTTCCCGCCAGGTCCCCTTAAAAAAATGAGGACCTCAAGACACCACTGGCCCTGTGGGCGGGAACCCCTCGTCTCAGCTTTTGGTCTCCAGGGCGGGACTAGAAGGCTGAGTTGGACTAGGCAGACATTCTTTTACATCGACAAGAACTCTTGTCTGCTTTCGAAGGTGCAATAAACCTTTCGAATGCCGACATATGCAAGGCTTCCAGGCTTTGTATCAAACCGTTCTGCCCAAGGTAGTATTACTCGATTCATACTAGCTTGCAAGGATCAATTGATATCCAAGACACCTCTGGCGCCTTATATAAATGCAGAGGCTAGAGAGTGCCCTGCTTCCAACAGCCTGCCAAACAACTTCTTATCCACGGAGCAGGGCGAAAGCCCGGCCTCACTGATCAGTAAATCCCTCGAAGTCTAACAACTGCGAGGTCCAGGTCTCCAGTGCCTTAGACCTTCAAGACCAGACTCTAAAAGGCCTCTGATGGGGCAACATTCGGTTGGAGCGGAATTAAGCACCCTCCCATAACATTGCCTGCAGATTCATCACGCAAAGGCCGCTTCGTGTTCTTTCGACACTTCCATCTACCGATCACAGCGCCACGGATTCCCGCTGCTCTCCGGACTTCTGCCACAGTGGTCCAAGACAAACGCGCCATAGGGCACTCCTGACTCGTTACATTCCTGACTCACCCGGAGGACAAAGCACCAGGCACCAGGCCATCATTGCAATGAGGTGTGGAGAGATATTTTAAAATGCGTCAGTTTCATGATTGCTGCCGGGTGCGAAGACCCAACAAGCTTGAAGGAGACCTGGAGGAGAAAGGGGGGAGGATTAAAAGGAGTCAAGGGGACGGAGACACTGCAGCCCGTTTTGCTTTGCAAGGGGTCTTATGCGACGGCCAATGTCTAACCTGGCAGTCTCGGCCACAATAATGTACAGAGCCGCACCCAGAACACTCCAACAGCTTCACACCGTCCCCGCTCGTCTTCCCGCATTGCGCGCACACCAGATCCCGCTTGCGTCGTGCCCTATGACTTGCAACGCCATAAGCAACTTCCCGACCGACGCTCCTTGTGTGCGCCCCGTCTTTAACATTGACAACATTTTCTGCTTTCTCCTCCCCACATGGGGCCTGGGCGGTTTCTTCCACAAATGTTTCATCTTTCGGTCCTTCGTTTCCAGTCGTTTCCGGAGGTGCCCAGGAGATTTCTGCGGTGGTCCTGACCACACATGCCATGTCCGCAAAAACGGGGCTCCCGTTTCTGTTCGCTGCACAAGATGATTCTTCCGGCACCTGAGAAGTCTCCCTTGCTTCGTCCGAACGACTTGCATTCTCCGCTCCAGGCGCGTCTTCGGGCATTTGTGGCTGATCCTCGTCGGGACTGGAGCCGCTCTCATCGCTTGCTTCTGGTGACGTCGCTTCTGGTGACTTGGGTGTTTGCGCCTAGTTCCCAAACTGACGATTCAAGCTCCAGAACTTCAAGATCATCGGGGGAGGTACAGGAGAGTCAAGAGGGTAAGCTAGCGCTGAGTGCAAGGAGAATCCATCAGGGCCACTTCCCCACAATGCCACTTTCTCAAGAGCCAATCCCCCAACACCCTACACACACAGGCACACAGGCATACAGACATGCCCTCATGCACACACGCACACACACACACACACACACACACACACACACACACACACACACACACACACACACACGCACGCACGCACGCACGCGCGCGCCCGCGTACACACACACACGTGCGCACGCCACAGGAGAAAAGTATGCTGCTGGGTCCCTCCCTCCCTTGCTCCCTCCCTCGCTCCCTCCCTCCCACCCATTCCCACAGACACACAAGACACAAGTGGCGGAACATGACAGGCAACGGAGTTCTTGGAGAGATGGCACCTGCTCCAACACTTCCCGCAGGGGTCCACCCGTTCCCGCACACTCCATGACCGCGCTCAGAGCCTCCAGCAGGCGCTCGAGTGCGTCACGCAGGCCCCGTTCGAGCGTCGGGCCCCCCCCCTCGGTTGCGGCCGCGAGCCTCTCCAACACGCCCTCAACCACGAGCTCGTCGACGCAATCAGGAGCGGAAGAATACATGGCGATGAGCTCCTCCACGAAAGCCAGCAGGAGGGAGCGGTCCCCGGTGTCTGCGAGTTCCAACATCATGGAGGGCCAGATCCCGATCTCCCGCATCTGTTTCTGGGCCTCGAGGGAACCCAACAGTTCCCTCACGACCGCCAGCGCAAACAGCAGTACCTCGGCGGTCCCGTTGCGGAGCGCCGACTTCACCTCGGGGAGCAGCCCGCAGCGGAGGGCCTGCCCCAGGACTTCAGTCTCGCGGGACCGGATGATGAAGAAGAGCGCCTCACGAAGTTTGGCATTAATTAATGCCGCAGCGGGCGGGCTTCCTAACTCGGACCCCTCCACCGCCCAAAGCATGCGGAAGATACCCCCGACGATCCCCCCCGTCAAAGCCGGGCCGGGCAGGCCTGGTCCGCCCCACTTAAAGTGGTCCACAATCAGGTCAAGAGCAAATCCGGCCTGCGGCAAGTCCATCATGACCGTAAAGCGGGACAGATTCTCAACCGCCTTCCGCTGGGCGTCGGCGGGCGAGCTGGCGATGTACTCTTCCCATGCCGCCTTGGAGGAGAGCGCGGCCACGAGGCTGAGAACGGCCACGGCCCTCTTCGCATATGGTGCATTGTCCTGGATGCACCGCCCCAGCGCTTTCATCAAAGGCATCGTGAAGCTCAGAGCGGAATTCCCGCCCCGCCTTCGAGGCAGTACGCGCTCGAGGACCTCGATCGCCAGCTCGGCCGACTTATCCCTGCCCGGCTCGAACATCCTTGCAAGGGCGTCGGCAAACGTGGAGCCGCAACCGACGCACGCTTCTGAGAAAGCCCTGAGTTCGGGCGTGCCAATCAGCTTCCGCAGCAGCGCCAGCAGTAGGCGCAAATAGCTGTCCTTCTCCTTTTCAGGCCGTGTCCGCAGGAGCTCCAGAATGCTCTGCGCAGAATCGCTGGTGGCTGCAACCTCCCGAGCAGTCTGCTCGTCGGCCTCGATGACGGAAGTCAGGGCATAGCACAAGATCAGGTGGGGTTCCTCCAGGGGAAGACCCAGATCGTCGCCAAACTCTTCAGCCTCGAGCAACGAGAAGCGGCAGTTGGTAAAGACGCCGTGTTTTGGGGGCGGCAGCCGGCGGGGCGGGACGGGCTGACGCAACGCCTCCATCAACGCCGGTACAAGCTCGGCCTCCCGCAAGACCTGCAGGGGCTCGGCGACCTTTGCCGCGCCGCCTACGATAATCGCGGCGCCGCTACGGCAGTACGGAGACGGGTGGTTGAGCATGGCGACCATCGCACGGGCGACGCCGGCTGCCAGAGCGATCGGGCGGGCGGCCTCATCCTCGAGCAGGGGCACGGAAGCGACGGCGGCGGCAAATGCGATCCGCGCCTCGGACTCGGAAAACGCGGCCGCGAGCTGCGAGGCCGCGGGGTGGCTCGCCAGCACGACGGCCCGGATCGCGACGTGGATGGCCGCCAGCTCAGCAGCCTCCAGGGAAGGGTGATCGATGAGAAGAAGCAGTGCTCGCATCGTGCCTTTGCGGGCGAGCTCCCGCGGGGCGTCGTCGTCCCTCACGAGATGCTCCAGCACCAGGGCGGCCTCCAGGGCCTTCGCGTGGGAGGCCGAGCGGATGGTGCGCATTGCCGCGGCGACGCCCCCGCGAGCCCGCCAGGCGTCGGCCTCGTTGAAGGCCTGCTCCCTCATCGCCTCCACCGCCTCGCGCGTCAGGGGGCCGGAGCCCTTCCCTGTCCGGGTTCTGGCTGGCTTGTCCACCTCGGCACCACGTGATGGGCCCGCGCTGCTGCTCGCCGCCGCGGACCTGACGGCGTGTGGCTGCGCGCCCTGCACATGGTGCCACCTCCCAGATCAGTGCTTCCTGCTGGAAACGAAGAGAGAGATGAAACTTGTGAGAGAAAGATCGGTGCTGCCTGCTGCAAACAAAGAGAAAGATGAAATTTGCGAGGGAAAGATCTGTGCTGCCTGCTGCAAACCAAGAGAGAAATGAAATTTGCGAGAGAAAGATCAGTACTGCCTGCTGCAAACGAAGAGAGAGATAAAATTCCCGAGAGAAGCGTATCCAGCGTATCGACCGCCTCCATCTCTTGCGGAGGGAAACTTGGCAAAGCGCCTTGGAGACGGCTGTTGAAAGAATGGATTGGCAGGACGCTTGCCTGCGGACTTGTGCCCCCACTGATGCTGCTGGTGCTTCAAAAGGAATATTTGGAAGCTGATGCTTTAAGGTCATTAGGCAGAAACCGCCTTCAAAAAAGGCGTGGAAGCCGCCCTCCTTTTCCCTGCCTCATGTGTGATTACACGCACCTGCGCAAAGGAGCAGTTGTGCATGCACCCAACCACCCGCCCACTCACCCCCCCCCCACGCACACACCCACACACACGCACACACACACACACACACACACACACACACACACACACACACACACGGTGCGGACAGGCGCGACCCCCCCCCCCCCCCCCGGGGGGACACACACACATAAAGCTACGAACACGTAGGGGGGGGGGGGGGGGGCTCGAGGGACTCGTACCCCTCTCCGAGCCGATTTGACCGACCTGCCGTCCCGCCGATTCCCAGCCGGCTCGTGCAGGCCTTCGCCATCCATGCTGCTCATAAAGCTGCCCAGGTTCTGGGTTGCGGAAGCCAAGCTCCCGCCCGCCCCGTGCGAGGCCTGGAGCATGTCCAGCGCGCCCCCGCCCAGCAGCTCGGCCGCGCAGCGGGGGTTGTGGCTGATCATGTGGAAGATGGCCTTGACGTACGGCAGCAGCAACGCCACATCGCTGCTGCCCGCCAAATCCACCATGAGCGCGGGCCAGATGCCGTCCGCCCGCATCTGCTGCAGGGCCTCCGGGTACCCCACAAGGCCCTTGACAACCTCCACCGCAGCCAATTGCAGCTCGTGTGTGCCGGATGTGAGCGCGGACTTCACCTCGGCGAGCAGCCCACAGCGTACCGCCTGCATCACGTAGCGCGACTCCCCGGACCCCGCCACGATGGCGAGGGACTCCCAAACCTGGAGCACGTCGCTCCTCTGGCCCTCGTACTCCGCGGCCTTGGCCTCCCGACACAGCCGGAGGGTCCCCGGGATGAACCCCCCCGCCACGGCGGCCCGCAGCAGCGGTGCCGTGTCGCTCCACTTTATGTAGTTCAGCAAGAGGCCGTGCGCCCGCGAGCAGCTCAGCCCGTCCTCTTTGACCAGCAGGCGCGCCAGGTTCTCCACGAACTTGCTCGGATCCTTCCCGAGCGTGGACTTCACGAAGTCCGTGCCCCTGTCCGGGCCGAAAAGCGAGACACGGTGGAGCCCGCACACCGCGGCAGCAATGTCCTTGCCGCCCGCCTCGATGTACCGCACGAGCATTGCGACGATCGGGGCGCTGTTTGCCCGCGCGAAGACCGTGACCATGCACGCCGCCTGCAGCGCGAAGCTGGTGATGCCGGAGTCATCGAGCCTGACCAGGCGCACGATGACTTCCCCGAATCCCTCCGCCAGCAGAGCCTTTGTGAATTGCTGCTTGTCCACCGAACTGTCCGTGGCTTCGTCCACCTTGCCCAGGACCATGACGAGGAGAAAAACGGTAAGCTGCCCCCTGTCGCCCCCCTGCCTCAGGCAACGGACGAGCGCGGCGGGCGAGTCAAAGTGCGCAGCTACCTCCAGGGCAACGGCGGAGAGCTGGTGGGTGAGCTCGATCAGCGCAGCGCACGCGACGCCCGAGGGGTCGTGGAGTTCTGGGAGCATGCGCCCGCGGGTGACTTCTGGGATGCGGAAGTCGTACACAGAGAGGATCTTGGGTGCCTTGGGAGCGGGGCACTCCGGCGGGGGTGCCTCCCGCAGGATGCGAAGCAACCCGGCCACCATCCCGGCTTTCCGGAACGCCTTCATCGTCTTGGGGGCCTCGATCGCACGCGTGAACGCGTTCACAGCAGCGCTCTGGCAGTACATGGACGGGTGGGAGAGCACGTTGACAAGCGCGGGGGCTGCCCCCGCCGCGATCATGTTCATACCCTTGCTATCATCGTCCAGCACCGCCTCGCACAGGTACGCCGCAGCATATACGATCGACTCGTCCGGTACTGCAAGGGCAGCGACAAGCTGGGGCAGCACGGCCGGGTGGTGTCGCATGATTTCAATCAGCACTTTGTGCCACGATTGTGCTTCCTCAAATGTCAGGGTCGGGGCTTCGAATACCTTCAGAAGCGCCAGCACCGTGCCCTCGTGGGCGAGCTCTTTCGCCGCAGCCGCATCAATTGGTATGTCGCGCAGGTCCCGGGACGCATCCAGCGCCTCCTGAGGCGACCCAGAGCGGATCTTCTTGAGGGTTGCGGCGAAGCTCCCTCGTGCCTGCCGTGCACTTGCTGTCATAGAAGGCCCCTTTCGAGAACACACACACACAGGACGGAACTCTCCATATCATCATCTAGCGGATCCCCCGGCAGCTTGCGCTACTGTGACTCGCCATGTACCGCTGTACGTGCAGCTCCCAATGGCTTCCACCTGAGTGGTATAAAGCAAAACCTGTGAAAACAAGATATTCTGCTGTCCAATTCAAGGTGGGAACCAGGATGCCTTGGCATGTCACAGAGCCCACCCGTCTGGCACAAGGTGACGGGAGCGGGACCAGGAGCACATGCCCGAAAGACTGACTAACAGCCTACTCTGGAATGAAAAGCGGGCCTTGGAGCAGGGGTGAAGTGCGTGACACAGAGGTATGCCTCTCCATCGCTATGTAGGAGTGTCAGTCTTGTTGAGAGGATGTCGGGAAAGCTCCTTGTGGGCAATGTAGTGGATCAACTCTCGCCTGTAGGTAGGCTGATTTGAGGTGTACTGTTGAAGGAGACTCCATCAGTGTTTGCATTTGCACCTCCCCTTCCTACACCCCCGCCCCTTCCCTCTCTCTCTTGCTCCCTTCCCCCTTCTCCACCTCCTCTTCTCTCTCTGACTCTCTCTCTCCCCCTCCGCCTCTTCTCTCCCACCTTCCTCCCTCTCGCTATCTATCAATCAACCTATCTATCTATCAATCCATCCCTCCCTCCCTCCCTCCCTCCCCCGCCCCCCCCCCCTCTCTCTTCCCTCTGCCCCCGAACCCCCCCCCTCTCTCTCTCTCTCTCTCTCTCTCTCTCTCTCTCTCCTCTCTCTCTCTCTCTCTCTCTCTCTCTCTCTCTCTCTCTCCCCCCCCCCTCCCTCCCCTCTCTCCCCACCCTTCTCCCTCCTCTCTTCCCCCATTCCCCCCCCCTTTCTCTCTCTACCCGTCCCCCTCCCCTTCTCTCTCTATCCCTGCCTCCCTCTCCCTCCCTCCCCCCGCCCTTATACCTCCCACCCCCCTCTCTCTCACTCCCCCCCCCTCTCTCTCTCTCTCTCTGTCTCTCTCTCTCTCTCTCTCTCTCTCTCTCTCTCTCTCTCTCTCTCTCTCTCTCTCTCTCTCTCCTCCTCCTCTCCTCCTCCCCCCCCCCCCTCTCCTCCCTCTCTCTCTCCTCTCCTCTCTCTCTCTCCTCTCTCTCTCCCCCCCCCCCCCCCCATCTGCCCTGCCTCCCTGCACCCCCCCCCCCCCCCCCTCTCTCTCTCTCTCTCTCCTCTCTCTCTCTCTCTCTCTCTCTCTCTCTCTCTCTCTCTCTCTCTCTCTCCTCTCTCTCTCTCTCTCTCCCCCCCCCCCCCCCCCCCCTCTCCCCCCCTCCCCCCTCTCCCCCCCCCCCTCCCTCCCTCCTCCCCCCCCCCCCCCCCCCCCCCCCCCCCCCCCTCTCTCTCTCTCTCTCTCTCTCTCTCTCTCTCTCTCTCCTCTCTCTCTCTCTCTCTCTCTCTCTCTCTCTCTCTCTCTCTCTCTCTCTCTCTCTCTCTCTCCCCCTCCTCCCTCCCCCCCCCGGGTGCCTACCTCCCTCTTTCTCCCTCTCTCTTCCCCTTCCTCCACCTCCACCAACCTCTCTTTCCCATTACCTACACACTTCTCTCCCTGTACTCGTGGATTTGCCCGCGTTCCCGCTCGCATGTGTGTGTGTGTGTGTGTGTGTGTGTGTGTGTGCACGCGCGCGTGTCTGTCTGTGTGCGTGCGTGCGTGCGCGCCGCGCGCGTGCGTGCGCGCGCGCGCACGTGTGTGTGTTTGTGTGTGTGTGTGTGTGTGTGTGTGTGTGTGTGTGTGTGTGTGTGTGTGTGTGTGTGTGGTGTGTGTGTGTGTGTGTGTGTGTGTGTGTGTGTGTGGCCTTCAGCAAAGGCACACGCAATGAAGTCCTGATACTGCCCTTGAAGCCTGTTGGGGCCCTTATTTCTTGACATGAATGCAAACTTCCTCCCAAACTTTGTATATGGAGAGAACAAAGACGTCGCCACTCATCAAACTCTTTTGCATTCTCCAAACCATGATACAGCAATTGGGACTCACGTTTATGCCCCAGTTACCATACTAATGTGTATGGCCAACTTTGCTGGTCCGCGACGAAGCAGTGGCGTCGATTTTCAAGCATGCAGCAGTAAGACTCGCTTCCTTGGGTTAAGTGGATGACTCTGAATCAAAAGGATAGGACCACAGTCAGAACATTACGATTAAGAACGAACACGTAACTTTATGGACAACGGTAGGCACGGTGTGCGGACCAGGTGTCCCGTACGGGAAGGGATCGCTGCTATGACTGTTTCGGTTCATTCAAATACAGGCCTCTGCGTCAGGACTTTTAACAATGCTCACCACTGAAACAGTCGGGGGAAATTTGGAGATCTGTTCACCGAGGATGCGGCGAAAGTTGGGGAACACGTCAATGCTCCCTTGTTTCAATAAAGAGTGAAGCCTATCTAACCGCAACCATAAAACCATCATTGGTCACAGTCATTATTTCCATGCGGCAGCCAATGACTAGACGCCCCTCACCTGCAAAACTCGGGACTTCTGCCAGACCCTCCGGCAAAACGGTTTTGCCGGAGTCTAACAGAGGATTTGCGCTGGCATGGTTCGGCAGAACCCCATGCAGTACGGAGCCATACAGTGGATGTACAGCTGGTACTGCCGTCATTTCAGTGGCAAACTTGGAAAACAGGCTACCACCCTCTCGCGCTCCATGGCGCCATCAAGTGTGACAGTTAACATTTAAAACAACATTCCTGCAGCATTGGGCAATCACAGCTCAGTGGCAGGATCAATCAAAGCCTCATCAACGTGAAGGGCATACACGGACTGGAGTTCAGACACATCAGAACTATTTACATATAGAAAACTATGTACAATGCCACACATTTTACTAAGTAACGAGCTAGGAATACCAGCAGCATTGGGCAATCACAGCTCAGTGGCAGGATCAGCTGACTGCAGTCAAAGCCTCATTAACGTGAAGGGCATACACGGACTGGAGTTCAGACACATCAGAACTGTCAGTCACCTCTGACTATGCCACTTAAATACTGCAGTTGAGGCCCTTTACTTGGTTTGCCTCCCCTAGCTGTGACATCACTGCATCTATGCAACGGAGCTCCTATCTGAGGCTCCGTATCAATGCGTACATCGTGATACCGTACATGCGTTGATTAGTAGCGTCAGTCTAACGGATTACAGACCCGAACAGTCATCGATCCGTATAAACGACACGATCTGGCCACAAGTGCTTCGAGCACTCAGCTCGGAGCCAAGCACTAACACCGTAGAAAAGTTCGGATCACAGAGTCGGATTGTAAGTGCCTATGTAATGTTCGGAGTTAACTCACTTACGACTGCCTTACTCGAATCTATCAATGAGAACCGTATGGACACCCCGGATCTCATCTATAAGTACGTAAATCACATGGAACCTCCCCTTACTACATGGGAGAGATCATAAACATTGCCTTATAACTCAACATGACTTCACCTTACTATAATAGTATAATATTATTGTACCTCAATGTTGTACAACTGTACCTTATTAACTCTTGCAGCTGTACCTTATTTAAATATGCAAATGTGAGCCTTCTAAGTCCCTTATTAGTGGGATGTGACTCACAAACATGTAACTCTAAAATGTCACCACATGTCTAGTAAATATCTAAGGTATGCATATGTGTATTCAATATCCCAACACACCCTGGTACAAAACTAGCGATACACCCAGAATATGGGGGAAAATTACCAATTTTTCTAAGTGTTTAAGGCACATATATAAGAGTCTTCACCTCTGGAGCAGCAAGATTCGCATCTGTGACTACAACAGAGTTTAACAGAGCTTTGAGCTTGCAATTAAATCTGCTGAATTGACTTTCCGTTGCGTTAAACATCGAGATTTTCTGTAAGCGTTCCACAGTTGGACTGTACGGCCTCCATATCGCGAACCCGAATCGCACCTGCGATTCCGGTGTGAACACGGCCCTGTACTGCCTCCCAACGGTGTGCGATTACCTCAAGCTGGCCTACCCCATCACCCCCTTCAGCCCCGCAGTACACAAAAAAATTGTACCTCATGTGATCACCGGGATATCTGTAATTAGAAAAATAATGTCTATTTTCATATCGTACCGACAGCGTCGCACAGACAAACATTCCAACAATCAATCAGCCCTGCAATCTCTCAAACAGCAATCTCAGCTTAGCACAACCGTATAACTCAACATAAGCAGTCGTGATGGCAGTCACGACGTCCAAAAGAATACTGGAGTCCAACTCGCATAAACTGCCCAATATCTAAGGAACAAATTCTAAAGTACATGTATACATGCTCCAGGAGGGGTTATACCCATGCATGCATGCATGGGTATATGTGTCTTTCCCACCTTGTTCTTCTAAGCCTTGTACGCTTGTCCCAGGATCGTCTATCAAGTCCATTCGTACCTTGGGAACTAACTTAAAAGCCCAATTGTTCTTTCGAGTCAAGTCTTCCAACCTCGAGTCGAACTGTACTGCTAGGACCGTCGAACGATAGTCTAGGACCATCGAATCTAAGTTCTCACAATTGTAAAAAATCCGGACCAAGTATATTGTAGACAATAGAGTGTTGTTAATCACAGCACCTTGTTATCAATGCAAAGAAGCTACTGTCTCATGTCCTAATCTCCCTTTTTTACATTCAGATCTGAGGCTACACATATGTTCATATAGATTATCTTGTCATCATACTTGAATCTAAACATATGCATATCATTGGGGTAATGTTTGGTAGACCTGTACCGCATTCTTCATGTACCTTATTTGTGCCCAGCAAACATTTCATACCCACTCAGGGAAATGCTATCACACGTGCAGTAAATTCATTGAGTGTACAAGCATGTACATTCAATCCATATATCGTATGATGGATCCTAATTTACAACAGTATCTGTACTGCAATTCGTAGCAAATTCGTAACGAGGCAAATTAGTTCAATATTGTTTCCACCTCATCGGCCATGCGTCAACTGCAACCCAAAACCCCCTTCTTATGATCATATATGGAAAACCCCGGGGAAGCTTCTGGGGAAGCTTCCGGGTACTTAGACGTTTTCTTCAGGAAACGAAAGTGAGTGACACGCACGAGAAAGAAGTTACAGGGATCAGAACGAAGAAGAAGAAGAAGAAGAAGAAGAAGAAGAAGAAGAAGAAGAAGAAGAAGAAGAAGAAGAAGAAGAAGAAGAAGAAGAAGAAGAAGAGGAGGAGGAGGAGGAGGAGGAGGAGGAGGAGGAGGAGGAAGAGAATTCTTTCTAGAAAGAAGAGGAAGAGGAAGAGGAAGAAGAAGAGGAAGAAGAAGAAGAAATACAAGAAGAAGAAGAAGTAGAAAAAGAAGAAGAAGAAGAAGAAGAAGAAGAAGAAGAAGAAGAAGAAGAAGAAGAGGAGGAGGAGGAGGAGGAGGAGGAGGAGGAGGAGGAGGAGGAGGAGGAGGAGAAGAAGAAGAAGAAGAAGAAGAAGAAGAAGGTGGTGATGGTGGTGGTGGTGGTGGTCATGAAAAATTGGCATGAACCCTGCCCAAGGGCATGAGGAACCCAAACAGTATACCATGCGAGCACGCATGCACGCGTGGAAAAAGTGGAGCGGAATGTTAAAATCTCTCCCTCCCTTCCTCTATCCCTCTCTCCCTCCCCCTCTCTCTCTCCCTCCCTCGAGAGCTCTCTCTCTCTCTCTCTCTCTCTCTCTCTCTCTCTCTCTCTCTCTCTCTCTCTCTCTCTCTCTCTCTCTCTCTCTCTCTCTCTCTCAATGTGTGTGTGTGTGTGTGTGTGTGTGTGTGTGTGTGTGTGTATGTGTGTGTGTGTGTGTGTGTGTGTGTGTGGAGAGAGAGAGAGAGAGAGAGAGAGAGAGAGAGAGAGAGAGAGAGAGAGAGAGAAGAGAGAGAGAGAGAGAGAGAGAGAGAGAGAGCTCGTTTGCGTCCGCTCTCCGCTCATGTGGTTGTCCACTTACATTTCTGTCAGACATGTACATACACAGCGCTATGCCTGGAGCGGATGACGGGCGAAATGTCTAGAACCCACTACTAAGAGTTCCCATGAAGCCGCAGTCACTTACCTCCTGCCGCTGCAGCCTTCGGATTCCCGATCTTTAGATCATCTTGAGAACTTAAGATCTGGATCAGCCACCTTAGGGAAGATTCCGCACCACAAGCTTAAGCTCGTGCACGAGGTGAGGAAGGTGGCAAATCCAGATCTGGGACGACTGACGGCATATCCATCGATTCCTCTTTATGGGCAGATGCTCAAGAAAAATTACCCATGGCCATTTTCCACCAGCACATTGAACACTATACGTACGTACGTATACGTGTATACATAACTCGTCAGTTCGAGAAATCCCTTCTCCCGCTGTATGTTCTTGTTTAATGGACGGGACAGCGGAAGTGTTGTCACACCTTCACAGGGTCCCGCGTCATGGATATATATCTGGGGCACATCTCTTTCTCTTTCATATATGCCCTGCTTCGGATAGCCTTACATGTATCCTGTACAGTTGTCTATTTAGCAGTGTACACAGGTGGCGAAATTGACATATAAACTTACAAACTGTTATGACTTAAAGACCTACTACGTTTATTGAGTTCTATCAGCAGTGCGGCAACAGTTCTGGACGCTTCCCAAGTAAGTTGCATCGACACAGCTGGAGTAGCATGACGGGCCAACGTGCCCTGTCCGCCGTCTCTGCGGGAGTCCCGCCATCGGGCATCGGGCCCCCGTGGCGCTTGCGAGTATAAAGTCCGTCGGACTGTCCGAGTCAAAAGCTCCGACTAACTTGCTGGAGTCGAGTTCTGCTCCCCTCAGCCATTTAGAGTAAAGTTCCACGTTTCCTCACGCAATTCCGAATCCGCTTCAATTGCAACTTCTTAGAATTCCTCTCTGGTGTTGCCTTTTTACTACTCTTATCACATTTGACAATGACTGGCGGAGGGGCTTGTACACTGCATTTGTCAGAGTTTCATTCTGGGTGATTGTGGGCGGTGCGAACACACTCTCAAAGGGAACGTTCTCCCCGGGTTTTCCCCATATTCTTGCCTTAGATCTGGATGTATCGAGGTACCCTGTATTTCAGCCGATATTTCATTAACCGGAGCAAACCAGAGTTGTCGGGTTTCCACCTCAAAGCTGCAGGGGGTTTTAACCAGATTCCGATCAAAAAACAGTAGCTTATTGAATAGGTTTTGATATTGAACAGTTTTGAACTTAGTTTATGTGGCAGATCTGTGGTGGCGCAAACATGTGTGTTTTCCAGACAGATCTGCTTGCACTCGCTTGTGAAACTCTTAGGAAATCTGCACTATTGGCCGTGTATCCATCATAAATTCGGGGATTCTGCACCATTGGGCCTGTATCCATCATAAATTCCGAAAGTGTCAGAGACGGTTCTTATATATGAAATGTGGGCTAGTTTTGGAAATGCAAATGTTCGTTGTCAGGGAGGGAGGGGGGAGGGGGGGGAGAGAGAGAGAGAGAGAGAGAGAGAGAGAGAGAGAGAGAGAGAGAGAGAGAGAGAGAGAGAGAGAGAGAGAGAGAGAGAGAGAGAGAGAAGGGGGGGGGGAGGGAGGGAGGACGCGTGGGTGCAATGTCCTCGGGGTTCCCTCTCTGGTCTGTGTTACAATCCAGCATGAGACTCCTGTGGAAAACGTAGCACTTCTTGTTATAGGTTTATCTGCGTCGTTGTGTAACCAGAGTATGTCTTACGGTATATGCTGAAGCAATGAAGGTGGGCAGACATGCTGAGGGGATGCCGGGGCACCCCGTGCAAGGCTTCTCCATGCACATACACTGAAAATGATCGTGGGTTCATGACCAGGCTGGGGGGTTATGTCCCAAGGTAGACGTGATGCAGCTACTGCTGGCGGAGACAGACGACTCTGTTGATATTTTGGCAAGCCGAGGCGCCTTGATTCCCAAAACCCAACAGCGGGCTTCAAAGAACTCTTCAAATGAACACGAAGAACAGAGATATGTGGGAGGACCGAGGCGGGCTCTCTGCAGCTCTGGCTGCAATCCGCTCTGGGTCCCCAGAGACAGCACTGGATGCCGCGCGGGCGCTCCATGCCCTGGCCAACGATGCCAACGCCGCGCAGGACCTTGCGCGCGAGGGCACGGTGCGGGCGTTGCTGCGTGTCTTCGATAACCCAGCCTTGGATCAAGACGAGGCCGCGGTACTCAATGAAACGCTGATTTACATCATCCAAAACAACCCTGCCATGTGCACCCAGCTTGTTGCTGCCTATGCCGACCCCGACCCCCGAATCGCATTTGCGGCCGCCTCCGTCTCGAAGTCCGCCATCGAGGACGACGTCTCCAGTGCCAGCCTGGTTGGGGCCGGCGTGGCCCCTGCTTTGGTTGCCTTGCTCTCTCACGCCTCTCCCTTCTGTCGCAGTGCCGCTGCTTTGGCCATTCCCAGTGCCCTGAAGGCCCCGGTGACGGCGCGAGCGCTTCAGAGGGCGGGGCTGGTGCCTGCAATGATGCGCATTCTGCGCGAGGGGTCCCCACGGGAGCGCCCGCCTGCGATCGGGCCAGGCGCCTTCACCGCGTGGGACTTCCAAATTCCACCCATCGCCCACGAAACGGACCTGCCCGTCCTGGCTGATCCCTGCTGTTGCGTGTGGCCAGCGGCGCTGGGCATCATCACTCACACCTCGGGGCTCGGGCGGGAGTTTGCCCAGACGAAGGATGCGGCAGAAGTTTTTGTGGATGCCATCAGGCGGATGCCTCAGGCGAGGAAGATCATCCCCGCGCGCGTCCTGTCCAGGATTCTGGTCGATCTCAAGGGCATCCCGCAGATGGTCTCCTTTTCATCGGCCCTGATGTCGGCGGGGTTTCCCGGGGCAATTGCCAGCCTGATCAGGCCCGACGACAAGGACTCCAGCCACTACGCCATGAACACCATACTGCAGGTCCACGGGTTTTCGCAGGCAAACGTTAAGCCGGTGGGCGCCGCGCTCGTGCGGTACATCGAGGCCGACGGCAACGACATCGAAACCGCCATATGCGCGCTCAGCCGCCTGTCCCTGCTCTGCAAACAGAAGCCGGAGGTCTTCGTCAAGGCCACCCTTGGCAAGGACCCGCCAAAGCTGGTGGAGAACCTGGCCCGCTTCATGGTCAAGGGCACCCCCTTCGAGTCCCTCCAGGCCTACGTGCTGCTGCTGGATTACATTCAGTGGGCGGACGGCGAGGTGCTGCTCCCGATCGCCGTGAAGGCGGGGTTCATCCCGGGCATTCTCCGCTTGTGCCGGGAGGGGCGGGGCCCCACGCCTGACGTCCACAGCATGAACCTGGTGTGGGAAGGCCTCTTCCAGCTGCTGCGGTCCGGTAAGAAGCAGTACATCATGCTGGCGCTGCGCCACGGGTTGCTGGCCGAGCTGGACTTTGCGTTGCACTCCAACAAGCATTCGCTCCAAACCGCCGGGGGGAGGGCTGTCAGAGTGCTTTTGGCGTTCCCGGAGGCGGTGGAGCAGATGCGGGAGGCCAACCTTTGGCCCGCGGCGCTGTTGGATCTTGCCGACAGCACTGATGCGAACCTGCTCTTGTACCTGGTCGGGTGCATTTTCGAGATTAAGGACGCACAGCCCCACCTGGCTTCGGAGGTGCTGTCGGCAGGAGCGCTGGAGAGGCTGCAGGCGTCGCGGGCAAGGGTTCAGGGGATGGACCGCAAAACAAAGGGCCGCTTGGATGCGGCCCTAGATAAGCTAACCCTTCTGCATTCCATGATCAACAGCGGCAGAGATGCGGTTGGGAACCAGCGGGGTGGCAGAGCCGCGCGGAAAGGGGTGCGAATTCCTTGAGCGCCCCCGCCACTTGCCGACTGTTTTTTAAGGGTCCTTTACGGGGGTTCAGCCTGTGGAGTGTGTGCCACCACTCCCACTTGTTCAACGAGGAGGTTATTTTGCGGCGTTTGCTTCGCACCTCAGCATTCTGCATCTTGTATCCCCTTTGTCTTCCACCAGTGTCCCTTCCATTTTCATACCTCCAATCCCCAACCCTTCCAGCTACCGGCGCCCCTTACTAGTTCTTTCCAACCTCGGCCATACCTCCAATCCCCAACCCTTCCAGCTACCGGCGCATCTTACTTCTTCTTTCCAACCTCGGCTATTCTCCTCCTTTCCGTCTCTGACCCTCTGTCATTCTCTCCCTCACCGTCCCGCTTGGGTGTGGGGTTGCCTGCATGTGTGATGTGTTGGAGAGGGAAAGGGCATAAGAGAGAAGGGCGGAGTGGGGGCGGGGGGGGGGGGACGGAGTTAGTGTGAAGCCTCTTGCATACAGCTTGGCAAGTGCTGTGCTTCACAGGACTTGTACGCTTAATACTCCAAGACATAGCCAGGGAAGGTCTACTTCAATGGGGGTTTCCATCATTTCCCTGGCTGTGCAGCATGGGCAGACTGCCCTTGGTCTCTACTCATTGCATGCAAGCCTGCAATTGCACTGACTGCCGTGGGCTCCGGTCCCAGCCTCACACCCGAATAAAACTTGATCCCAATTTTTTTACCTAGACAAACATATGATAGACTGCAACATGTGACGGACAGAGCTCTGGGCCGCGCCGGGGAGGGGGGGGTGGGGGGAGGGAAAGGGGCGGAGTTCACCTGGGGAGGCTTAATGGTCTGCAAGATGGTCGCTGTTTACTTTTCTCAAAGCATGGCTTCCTGCACCAGTACTGTGCAGTATGCCCCTTGCAGCCGAGGGGTCCTTTTCGAAAGGCCTGTAGACTTGCAAGCTGCGCGCCTTCGGACCGCGCCGTAACAAGGCCATCATCTCATTTCTCTCACTGATTGTTGCAGGGCCTCAAGACCCGTCCGGGCAAGGCAGCAGGGCCAACCAGCAAGGTGGGCCCTTTTCAGGAGACCCAACAGTCCCCAGGGGACCCGTCGGGAGCGGAGGCAGCAGAGGAGGCCCTGGATCCCGCGGCAGATCCCGTCGTCGCAGCCGTCGAGGCGGTGAGGGAACGGGCCTTCAACGAGGCCGACACCTGGCGGGCTCGCGGGGGCGTTGCCGCGGCGATGCGCACCATCCGCTCGGGCTCCCACGCGAAGGCCCTGGAGGCCGCCCTGGTGCTGGAGCATCTTGCGGGGGACGACGACGCCCCGCGGGAGCTCGCCCGGAAGGGCACGCTGCGGGCGCTGCTGCTCGTCTTCACCCACTCGTCCCTGGAGAGCTGCGAGTTTGCCGCGCTGCAGTGCACGCTGGACCGCGTCATGCGGGAAAGCCCTGCGGCCCCCGCGCAGCTCGTGGCCGCGTTCGCGGACTCCGACGCGCAGGTCGCGTTTGCCGCAGCCGCATTCTCGAAGACCTTCCTTGCGGATCGGACGCTCGGGCCCAGCCTGCTGGCGGCGGGGGCCACTCGCGCGGTGGTTGCCATGCTGTCGCACAGCTCTCCGTACTGCCGGAGTGCCGCCGCGCTTGCCGCCAGCGACCCCGGCGACAGCCCCGAGCTCCTGGAGGCTCTGAGGGAGGCCGGGCTGGTGCCTGCAATGATGGAGGTCCTGCACAAGACGCGGTCACGCCGCCAGGTGGCTCCCCCGGCCCCCGGGATCTTCGCGCACTGCCGGGCTCCCGTGGGGGACCTGCACAGGCACCTGGTCCACCTCTCCCTTGCGGAGCCCCACGCGGCCGTGTGCGCCGCGCTGCACGGCCTCCTCGCCGCGGACCAGCGGCTCGCGGGGGAGGTCGCGGCTTTCACCCATTGCGCGGAGAGCCTTGTGTGGTGCCTCTCGGACTGCCCGGTGGACGACGTGGCAGCTCCCGCGCAGCTTCTTGCAGCGCTGCTGCGGCAGCTGCAGGACAAGCCCCCGGGGGAGGCGTTCTTGAAACAGCTCCTCTCCCAGGAGCTCTTCCTCCCCTCCGTCGCCGCCATCCTGGAGCAGCACAGCGACGCCCTCATGCCCCTGGGGCTTGACATCCTGGAGAGCGTGGTCCGCACGCCAGGGGACCACCTCCCCGTGCTGCCCAGCGTCGAGCGGTTCATGTTCGCGCTGGTGCGGTACGTCGAGCGGGACGGGCCGCACATCGCCCGGGTCGCGGCCGCAATCAACCGCCTCCCGGGGCCAAACAACGGCAGCCAATGGCAGCACCTGGTCATGTCAAAGGGCGCGGAGGCCAGGCGGAGCGCGGTCACGAACCTCGCCCATAGGCTGGTCCGCTGTAGGAACCCCTACGGGGTTATCGCCACAGCCGAACTGGCCATGGACTACTTCAAGTGGGGCGGCACGGAGTGTTTCCTTGCCGGTATGTCTGAGGGGATCCTCCCCGTCCTGTTCCGCCTGCTCCGGGCGCCGGAAGGTACACCGATACAGGCCATGTGTGAGCTGTTGAGGGTCAAGCAGCAGATGCGGCTCGGGCTGGGGAGCTTGGCCCAGTGCCGCGATAAAGAGGTCGTGGAGCAGGCCCTCCGATGTGAACTCTTGGAGCATATCAAGTCTGCCTTCTACTCCGGCATCCGTGAGATGCAGCTGCTGGCGGATACGCTCGTGCGGGACCTGGCGGGGTCCCCAGACACCAGGGAGCGCATGCGGGAGGCCGGGATGTGGCCGACGCTGCCGCTGGAGTTTGCTGAGAGCAGTGACTCCTCTCTTTTGCGGCTCTTTGTGGAAAGCCTGCACCAGATGACTCAGTCCGCGCCAGCTGCCGCGGCTGAGCTGGCAGGCCTGGGTATCCTGCAGAGGCTGTCGGCATCGGTGGCCAGGATCAGTGTCGCGAAACCCGGGCCCGGTCAGATGCTGCGGGAAGTGATCTTCTTGCTGGAGAGGCGTTGGAGGGACGCGGGGTACTTTCTCGGCGTTGGTGAGAGGGCGACGCCCGCAAAGACGGCGATGAAGGAGGTACGAGTGCCCCAGAGGATGCCGCGCCGCTACTTTTCCCTCTTGTTCTATATTCCTTGTTCTTACCTGCCGTGCTGTCTGTTGGGAGGGTCGAGGCATGATAGTATGTTAAGAACTCAATGGATCTGGGCTTGATCAGCATTGTGGGCTAGAGCGCTGCTTCCCCTCTATCCCCTCTCTTGCCATGCCCTCCATCCCCCCTTCTCTCTCTCTCTCTCTCTCTCTCTCTCTCTCTCTCTCTCTCTCTCTCTCTCTCTCTCTCTCTCTCTCTCTCTCTCTCTTTCTCTCTCTCCCCCCCTCTCTGTGTGTGTGTGTGTGTGTGTGTGTGTGTGTGTGTGTCTGTGTGTGTGTGTGTGTGTGGTGTGTGTGTGTGTGTGGGTGTGTGTGTGTGTGTGTGTGTGTGTGTGTGTGTGTGTGTGTGTGTGTGTGTGTGTGTGTGTGTGTGTGTGTGTGCAGAGGTAGATGCATGCATGTCCGATTGCATCTGGTAAGTACCAGGGTCCAGCCTTCAAGCAACCTGAAGAGCCGGTAGTGCATGCGTTGTTATTCTTTCTTGCTTCCTCCCTTCATCTCTTCCTCCGTCGCTCCCTCCCTCCTTCCTCCGTTGGTTCATCCTTTCCTTCCTTCGTCCCTTTCCGTCCTTCCTTCATTTCTTTCTCCCTTAAACAGTTCTTTACCTTTTTATTATCTGTTCCTTTCTCCCCGTCCCCCACCCCTCACGGGCTCCCGCGTGGGGGCCCATATCACTGCGTTTCTTAACAGGCTCGGGCCCTCAGCAAGTCCGCTCAACCTTTTCAAAGAACGAATAAAAGTCTTGGAAGAAGGCGGGGGCGGGAGAAACTCTCCAGCCCGTGCTTCAGCAAGAGTGATCGGGGCTCAAGTGCACTGTCGGGCCCCCGGGGAGGGGGGAGGGGGGGGGGCGGGCTAGGCTTTTACGCCCAAGCAAGCACCCGACACAGAAGATGCAGGCAGCTTTCATTCAAAGGGAGACCTGGCGCAGGCATCTACGGGACCGCCTGGAGCGGGGCATGCAACTGCCGTCGGACCTCCGGCTGCTTCAGCTTCACAGCGGGACAGTTTGCGCCGTGGGGGCGATGCGGACATGAGCAACATCGCTGGGCTAGACATACTGGGGTACTTGCTCGGCGTTGGTGAGAGGAAACCGCCCACAAAGACGGCGATGAAGGAGGTACGAGTGCCCTGGAGGGTGCCGCGCCCCTACTATTGCCTCTTGTTCTATATTCCTTGTTCTTACCTGCCGTGCTGTCTGTTGGGAGGGTTGAGGCATGATAGTATGTTAAGCACTCAATGGATCTGGGCTTGATAAGCATCGTGGGCTAGAGCCCTGCTTCCCCCTCTGTCCCTCTCTTGCCATGCCCTCCATCCCCTTCTCTCTCTCTCTCTCTCTCTCTCTCTCTCTCTCTCTCTCTCTCTCTCTCTCTTTCTCTCTCTCTCTCTCTCTCTCTCTCTCTCTCTCTCTTTGTGTGTGTGTGTGTGTGTGTGTTTGTGTGTGTGTGTGTGTGTGTGTGTGTGTGTGTTTGCAGAGGTAGATGCATGCATGCGTGCTCGCACGCTCAAGCATGCAAGTGTGCGTGCAGAGGTAGATGCATTCGGCTTGCAGGCGTGCTTTGAAAGCCTGGAAAATTGCTGGTGTGCTACGAAGTATTTAAGGGCGGGGGTGGGTAGTACCGGTTGGTTGTGTCAGAGCAAGGCATGCCAGTGGGTTGCGGGTTACGCGGGGCTTCCGATTCCCCTCAGATGCTGTATGGGAGTGTCCTGGATGCCGGGGGATTCTTTCACATACACAAGGTAGTCAAGTCGTGTCATGCATTTCTTTTGTATGCCGATTGCATCTGGTAAGTACCAGGGTTCAGCCTTCAAGCAACCCGAAAAGCCGGTAGTGCATGCGTTGCTATTCTTCCTTGCTTCCTCCCTTCTTCTCTTCCTCCGTCGCTCCCTCCCTCCTTCCTCCGTTGGTTCATCCTTTCCTTCCTTCGTCCCTTTCCGTCCTTCCTTCATTTCTTTCTCCCTTAAACAGTTCTTTACCTTTTTATTATCTGTTCCTTTCTCCCCGTCCCCCACCCCCTCTCCCCGCTCCCGCGTGGGGGCCCATATCACCGCGTTTCTTAACAGGCTTCGGCCCTCAGCAAGTCCGCTCAACCTTTTCAAAGAACGAATAAGAGTTTTGGAAGAACGCAGGGGCGGGAGAAACTCTCCAGGCCGTGCTTCAGCAACAGTGATCCGGGCTCAAGTGCACAGTCGGGCCCCGGGGAGTTGGGAGGGGGGGGGGGGGCCTAGGCTTTTACGCCCAAGCAAGCACCCGACACAGAAGATGCAGGCAGCTTGCATTCAAAGGGAGCCCTGGCGCAGGCATCTAAGGGACCGCCTGGAGCGGGGCATGCAACTGCCGTCGGACCTCCACAGCGGGACAGTTTGCGCCGTGGGGGCGATGCGGACATGAGCAACTTCGCTGGAGATGGGACGCTGTTGCCCAAGACAGCACACGAGGGGCCGATCAGGAGTGGACCGGCAAGGGAGGGGCCTCGGTCCCCTGAGGACCCTCCGGGAAGGAACCGTGCCAGTAGAGCCTGCGAAGGAGCCAATCCTCTTGCGGGCAGGGATGCACCCAGAAGGGATGCTGGTCAGAAGGCACGACGCCAGCGTGGCCTCGCATGTGCGCAATGCGGGAAAGCTAGCGGTGGGGATGTGAAGCTGATGGATTGTGCGGGCTGCCGCTCCGTGCAGTACTGCGGGCGGGACTGCCAAAAGAGCCACTGGCCGTCCCACAAGGCCGCTTGCAAAGCAAAGCAGGCCGTCGCTGCTCCATCCCCTTGAGTTTCCCTTGTGTTCCGTCACACACATGCTCCTCCTTTGTGCTTTATTTTGGGAGGGAAGGGGGGGGAGTAATGTGTGTGTGTGTGTGTGTGTGTGTGTGTGTGTGTGTGTGTGTGTGTGTGTGTGTGTGTGTGTGTGTGTCCCTTTCAGTTTTCCTCTTTTACCCTCCTTTACTCTTTTGGGGGGAGGGGGTTTCTTTTTATTGAGAAGGGGTATCGAGAGGTGGTGGGCGTCTTCTTTAGCATTTGTCGGCTTAGCTGACCCAGCACGTGAACTCAGAGAACTTTTACGAATTGTTCCTGCACGTTGTTTTGGTACTTTGGTCCACTCAGAATCGTGATTTGAAAGTCCTTTACCCGAAGTGAATGTATCGCAAGATATAGATGTGGGAAGTCTAACTGCATAGTTAACTATGTCAATGTCAATGTCATTGATCGAAACCTGCCTCTTAAACAGTGCAGTGCGACGCTGCTGGGGCTTGTTGTTTTTGTCTCCCACCCCCCCCCCCCCCCTTCTCGGGGAGGAGCCGGCCTGCCGGTGCCACGTGGTACATGTGCACTGCTGGCAGGGGTCACTAGCTGAATAGACTTTCCGGCAATGTCTAGAAGTTAGGCAAGAAGTAGCTATGTAGGGTGTCTAGGGTCGGTGAACATGGACACAATGTTTATCCGTATCCAAAAGGCTCATGTTGAAGGTGGACCATTCATTCGAATAGGGTTGCCCCGTGCCCAGTCCGGATTCCTTGCAGTTAATTGATGTCCAAGGATTTGTAGGATGAATATCTCGCGAAATGCATTCCGCAACGCCGGACTGTTTATTACCAAAGTTGGTCGCCTTGTGGCCACCTCGATCAGAATGGAATTGCACAGTCCAGAGTCCTTGCTGTGTCATATAAGTACATGCACACACATATATGCTGTCTCCTGCGCAGTATGGTCTGCTTCGGTTGCGGATCAGCACAGCTTAAGCACAGTCCGGTTAGGAACAGTCCCGCACTGCACTTGTACGTGTACATGCATGTGTAGTTGAGTAAATGTTTCCCATATTTATACATGTAGTTGATTACATATGTGAATAATCAAATTGGTCATGTTTGATCAATCCATGTAAATGTACGATCACGTGTTCTAAAATATGCAACTATTACCGGTATTGCAGGTACATGCATATACATATGTACACATGTGATCACATGTCATCTGTGCATGTAAATATTTATACAAGCGTACATGGGAGTTCACAGATGTGAATCAATCAATGGATCATGGGTGTACTCGTGTATATACATGGGTTATTGATCATATTTGAATGCCTCATACTGCCTAACCAGGCAGTAAGTATAGTTGGCTCGACTGACCAGACATGTCAGGACCATGGGCTCATGAGTTCCATGTGGGTATCGTTGTGTGTGTATGCATGGCCAGACTATAGTCATGACTGACCAGGACGTCTGCAGTGTCAATGTATGCGTGTATGGCGGTTTACTCTTATGTCTCCTCAATGCGTTTGATAAAACAAGGGCCATGCATGTGCTAGCTATATAGCTCTCTAGTGGGGCCTGGCGTGCTTGTCCTCAGGGGGGGTCTTGTCAGCCTGCGACATTGCGCGATGCGGTGCACTCGTGTATGCATACAGAATGATGCAAAATCGTGAACCTTCTTAGCTCAAGTGACCAGACGTGGAATTTGTTATCCATTATGTTGACGTCCGCATGAATTTCATGCAATGCGGCCAGCGGTACTCAGCCATGCATGCAGCGGGATCCAGACGTAATAGGTTGATCAATGCAACTGGATTCAGACTTGATAGATTCATGCATAATTGGATTTAGAAGGTTGAGCAATGTAATAAGCCTGGGCAATGTTTGAAATGTTGGTACCAATTGGCAATTTGCAGTACCAATACCAATTTGCAAAGTGCGGGGGCTAGCGCTGTTCTAATTACAACACAGCTAGCACTCGTGCTTTGGTCCAGATTTGGTCTCTCATGCTCTCTGGGCTCGGCAAATCTATTGTTTTCTTCTTCACAACCACTACAAGCTCCTAGAAATAAGATTAAGAGTGGGATGAAAAAGGCCAACCCGCTGTTTCAACGGCTCAAAGCCAGATGTTTGAAGTCACAACGGCGAGCAGCTGGCTGGCGACCCACAGCGGCCGCAATAGTGAAACCGACCGGATGCGTGACAAAGTATCCCTCCACATCTTCCTGTGCAAATTATGGCTTGGTTCAACAGCCCGTGGAGCCGCCGCTGCCGCCTCCGCAATAATGGAACTTTCTCTTGTCTCGTCTTCTAGAAATCCTCCCCCCCCCTCCCCCCCGCCCCCCTTCTGCAGGGGGACTTGTATCTAACGAGTAGCACCGCAATGATCATGTCCATAATGGACGGAATGAAATATTACATCCAGAACCAGCCAATATGGAGAGCTCTACTTCCTTGTGATGTAACTTCTTGACTCTTCTTCCTCCCTTCCTTCCGACAATATATATATCTTATCAATGGATCATGATAATGGTATTTGCACTTGTGTTGACTGAAAGAAGATATGGCTAGATTCATACGACTCATACGACTCTTCATCCGCGGCGGCCGGATTCTCCGCGTCCAGCCCCGATTCATTCCGAGGCTGCCGACAACAGGCACTGTCACGGCATGACAGTCATGCAGGCAATCTTGTTTTCGCACGTCGTGCGGAAGGAACGGTCGTCACTTTTCTCTCGCGTAGACTGTCAATACGCAGAAGCCATTTCATCTTGGCCCCTGGCAAAGGCAATGTTACTCTTTGTGATGTAAGTCGAGGTGATCACCCTGGATGAGCCTTCGTACGCGGGATGGTCACCATCATAGTACATGGGTTAACTGCTTCGGCCGGCCTGTTCATGATTAGTTGTTACTCCTGACAAGTTCCACTGTCTCATCATACGAACCTGCTTCTGAAACATGGTTGGTAGGCACTTTCATTGGTGCTCGTAGTGCTCCGTCCAAGGGAGGAGGATCACACGCCCTATGTGACGTCCAAGCCAACGCTGCGAAGGGTCTCCTGGTGGCAGCCTGAGAGGTGATAACACTTGATTGATCGAAGTGAGGCTGGCTTTTTCGTTGGTGAACTTGTAGGCTGCACCGTGAAGAAGGCGGGAATGTTGGTACTATCGTGCAGTCTGTCGAGTATTTCGCTGCTGCTATCGTAGTTGCTCCGGCTTCCACATAAAATGGGTTACGATAAGGTTACGGAAGGGAATAGAACGCTTCTGTGTGCACAAAGCAGAAAGCCTTGGGAATGGCTGAAGAAAAGAGGGGCACACATACACACACACACACACACACACACACACACACACACACACACACACACACACACACACACACACACACACACACACCAGAGAGAGAGAGAGAGAGAGAGAGAGAGAGAGAGAGAGAGAGAGAGAGAGAGAGAGAGAGAGAGAGAGAGAGAGAGAGAGAGAAGGGGGAGGAGACAAGGGTGAGTGTTTGTGTGTGTGTGTGCGCGCGCGCGCGCATGTGTGTGTGTGTGTGTGTGCGTGCGTGCGTGCATGTGTGTGTGTGTGTGTGTGTGTGTGTGTGTGTGTGTGTGTGTGTGTGCGTGCGTGCGTGCGCGCGCGTGCGTGCGTGCATGTGTGTGTGTGTGTGTGTGTGTGTGTGTGTGTGTGTGTGTGTGTGTGTGTGTGGGTCGTGCGTGCGTGTGTGCGAGCATGTGTGCGTGTGTGTGTGTGTGTGTGTGTGTGTGTGTGTGTGTGTGTGTGTGTGTGTGTGTGTGTGTGTGTGTGTGTGTCTGTCAGTCCCGGGTCTTGGAAGGCAAATCGCATCTCCTGGTGCTGCTGCCCTGGCCAGCACTGCTGGAGTAAGAGCAACAGATATAAAAGCAGGCACATAGAGGCAGGAGTGGAGATGAATCGAAGATCTGATGGACGTGTCCTGCCTCTGCAGGCTTGCAACAATGGGATCCATGTTGTCCCTGCTTTATCAGAACCTGATCGGCCCTTTCCTCGCTAGCCTGTCAACAGGCAATGGAAAGGTGACGAACGGCGTGGCTGGCCCGTCGAGCCTGTCAACAAGCATTGAACAGGTGACAAACGGCGTGGCTGGCCAGTCTGAAAGCGAAGATCTCAAGGCGTCACCTGCAGAGCCTGCCAACGGGCCCTCTGACCCAGTCAGCACGGAAGCAAGCTGTGGGCGGGCCCAGGGCTCCCTGGCCGCAGCGACGGCAACGCTCCGCACAGGAACCATCGAGGAAGCCCTTGGCGCGGCCCAGGTCATCCACTCCCTCCTGAACGGTGAGGACCTGGCGGAAGCGCCCTTGCCGCTGGATCTCGCGGAGGAAGGAGTCGTGCGAGCGTTGCTGCGCCTGTTCGACGACCCAATTCGTCTGCTAACTACTGAACGCCCCGCCCTGAAGGACACCCTGCTCAGAATCTGCTGCCAGAGCAAGGCCGGCCTTGCGCAGCTCCTCGCGGCATGTTCCGACCCCGACCCGAAGATCGCCCTCGGAGCGCTTTTGATCGCCCACTTCCTGCTGGTATCCCCCATGAATGCCCCTCGGATGCTGGCGCTCGGCTTTGCCCCCACGCTGGTTGCGGCACTGTCGCACGACGCCCCGTACTGCCGCAGCGTCGGGGCTGCAATAGCGGCGAGCGCGGCACAGCATGCTAAGATGAAGGCTGCACTTTTAGCAGCTGGGCTGGTCCCGGCGTTGATGCGCGTCGTGGGAGAGGGCTGCGTTTCCGATTTGCGTCCCCCGCCCGACCCCACTCTCTCACCTCGCCCCGCCGGTCCCACTCTCTCACCTTCGTGCCATGAGCGCGAGGGCGAGTGGCAGCGTACTTGGGCCGTGGTGAAGGATCCCTGCCGTGCCGGATGCACCTCCCTTTGTGAGATCCTCCTTGACAACGAGGAGCTGGCTGGAGAGATCGCAGCCTGCGGCGGCGCGGCCAAATCGCTCCTGCGGGCGGTCGAGCAGTACTCGGGGGAGGGCGAGCCGGCCCCCATACACATTCTGTCGATTCTGATGCAGGAGCTTGCAGGGAAAGCAAAGGGGAGGGCGTTTGTCAAAGCCCTGGTCTCGGAGGGCTTATTCCGGATCATCGCAGGCGCGATCTCTCCGCACAACGCGGAGCTCGCCCGATTGGGCTTCAACTGCGTAAATGTGGCGCTGTCCAGCATTAAGGTCAAAGGCCTGCTGGAACCCGGCTTGCCCGAGGGCCTGGATGCGCTCAAGCGGTACATCGAGCTTGGCGGTTACGAGCGCGGAGCTGCGGCGCTTCTGTTGCACCGCATTGTTTGGGCCTGCAACAGGGGGGCCTGGGGG
Source organism: Botryococcus braunii (assembly GCA_002005505.1). Classification (NCBI taxonomy): domain Eukaryota; kingdom Viridiplantae; phylum Chlorophyta; class Trebouxiophyceae; genus Botryococcus; species Botryococcus braunii. Next base: position 134,655 of record KV908520.1, read on the forward strand.
GACCGAGTCCGCGCCTTCGACCCGAAGAAGGTGCAGAAGATGGCCGAGAGGCTTGCGGAGGTCACGAATGGGGAGGATCTGCTCGAGGTTCAGGCGGCCGAGCTCCTCATTCTGGAGCTGGTCGAGTCACGGAAGGGCAATTCGGGTCTCCGCGCCGCCGTGGAAGGTGGCTTCATCAAGGGCAGCTTCAACCTGCTGCATCGGGCCCGAAGCACGCTGCCGGCCGGCTCAGTGAATCTCGCAGGCGTGGAGAAAGCCGTCTTCGCGGGGCTCACCAAGGTCGCGCGTTTGAACGACGAATCCTACATGCTGCAGATGCTGGACTGCGGTCTGCTGCCCCCGCTGGAGCTGGCTGCGCTCTCTGACAAGGAAGAGATGCAGTCCTTTGCAATTGGCATGATCGAGGGTCTTGCGTGTGTGCCCAAAGCGATGGAGCGCGTCCGAGAGGCCGGCCTGTGGCCTGCCCTGCTGATGCACCTGACAGACAGCGGATTTGTGGACGTGCTGAAAGACGTTGCACTACAGCTCTGTGGGATGGCGTACTGTGCTTCCGAATACGCGATCCTCGTGAGGGATGCGGGAGGTCTGGAGCGGGTCAAGGCCGCGCGGGACCGGCTCAAGGGAGCAGACCCCAGGGTTATGGTGGTCCTGGATTTCAACATCGGGGTTGCCGAGATGGCCTTGGACGGCATTGGGGAGAGGGCTCCGAAGCCGCCGATTGGCAGTCTGGTCGATGCGACGCCAAACCAGGTCAGGCCTGCCCAAGGCCCTCCACATCTGCTTGTGTGTCTGCGGACCTTGCAGCTGTTGAGCGATGCTGATCTCCAGTCTAAGCCTACTGTGCCGACGATGTCCGTCAGCATCCCCTTTGCCCCATCCTGTCCCTGTGCCCGCACCCCCTCCCCGCACGCCCCGGGGGTGGGAACCCTCCAGAGGGGCCCCACTTACTAGATACTTCCTTACCACCCTTTTCTGGTTCCCTCAGGGGCATCTGCGGTCCCAAACTTTTCTCACGTGTAAACTTTCAATCTTTCCCTCTGTTGTGTTCCCTCCCTTTCCCCCCCCCCTTTAAACACCCCCTTCTTCCCTCCCTCCCCCCCCCCCCCCTCTCTCTCTCTCCTCTCTCTCTCTCTCTCTCTCTCTCTCTCTCTCTCTCTCTCTCTCTCTCTCTCTCTCTCTCTCTCTCTCTCTCTCTCTCTCTCTCTCTCTCTCTCTCTCTCTCTCTCTCTCTCTCTCTCCCCCCCCCCGCTGTTTCTTCCTGCTGTGCGCGTGCAGGCGCTCGCGCGCGCGCACGTGTGTGTGTGTGTGTGTGTGTGTGTGTGTGTGTGTGTGTGTGTGTGTGTGTGTGTGTGTGTCGCACGCATTTTCAATCTGCGTGGCGTGCAGTGGGTGTCAAGGGAAAGGAGTACCGCCTGCTTGTCTTTGGTCCAGTACCATTTTTCCCTGTCACCCAAATGACCATGGGTGGTGCAAACAACAGCCACATTTTGTCCGGGTCTCTCAACGGGCCCCTGCGTTGATGCAGCTTGGTCCGGACCGGCCTGGGAGGCTTCCAGCAGCACCTGTTGCAGCTGAGGCGTCGAAAGATAAGAAGCAGACGCGGGGCAGACCGTCCCATACAGAGGATGCCAGGAAGGGGCTGAATGAAACCCGCAAATGCAGCAGCAGTGGGATGGAAGGCGGGGAGGCCCGCGGGGGGGACACATCCCGGACGAGAGAGAGCAGAAAGAAGGATCGAGAATGTGCCATGTGCGGCCAGACCAGTCGAGGCACGGGCATCAAGCTGCGGGAGTGCGGGGGCTGCAGTTCTGCCTACTACTGCGGGCGAATCTGCCAGACGAGGCATTGGCCATCACACAGGGCCGCCTGCAAGGGCAAGAAAGCCGCACAGACCACTTCGTGATTTTTGGTTTGCTGGCCCAGCAGGCCCTTTTTCTAGAGCTTGCTCGATCTGAGGGTAGAAACATGTCGGACAGCTTGTTTTCTGCAATGTTGCATTGGAGGCGGGCGACTGTTGTTTCTTTTCTTTCTTTTTTCTTTGATTTTTCCATTTTTTTTCCCCCCGTCCCCCCCCCCCCCATTCTGAACTGGACTACTTGTGTGAGACCTCCCGCTCCCGTCCACCCCCGTCCCCCCCTTCTGCCCGGAAAAGGCACTCGAGGCTGCTTTCGTGGCAGCGCTTGGGATTGCTGTGCTGGGGCGGATCAAAGTGGCGCGCGCAAGTCATGGTGCAAGCGGACGAATCAAAGTGGCACATGCAGGACATGGTGCAAGTGGTCAGTGCCCCAGGAACAGGAGTACACTAAAGTCTGCTGGCCATCTACTCGGCGCTTCAAACCGGGCAAGATGGATTGCGGCATTGCTCCTGGCCGTGTGGAGCTCACTTGTTAACTTTTGTGTGTTCGTGAGGGTCCGAGCAACATACTAGAGTGTGCTAGGCATGGTCTGATTCATCTTTGCAGCTGACATTTCGGAACCTTTCGGAACCTTATGGGTATTCCACGGAGGCTGAGACACCATCATGGATGTCTCCACATTCAGGTTTTTTTCCGCTCATGAGACACAAGTCTTGTGACAGGCACTTGAATGGAATCTCCTGTTAAGACGCTGTCGGACAATTAGTTTAGATTGCTCCAATGGAAACATACGGCGCACGGGTTAGTGGAGATTCTTCATCACAGAAATGATGCAAAGGTGTTTCCAGAGGATCTCTCATCGCCCCAATGTTTGTCCTGAGGGAAACGTATGCGAAAGAACTGTAATGCAAAGGTCGGAGTCTGAGGCACCAATGGCAGCGAATTTAATGAGTGGAAGTGGTGTCATGTCTCTGCATTGGTCAACAATGCAATAGGCCGGTGCGTGAAATCACTGGGATTTGGGGGGATTTGCAATGGCCACATCACTACATCTCGTGGTCCTAAGGTGGTGGTACCAGGTGCGTGTATACGCCAGTGTGCCTGCGTGTCTGTGGGTGTGGGCGTGTGTGTGTGTGTGTGTGTGTGTGTGTGTGTGTGTGTGTGTGTGTGTGTGTGTGTGTGTGTGTGTGTGTGTGTGTGTGTGTGTGTGCGTGTGTGCGTGCGCGCGCGCGCGTGCGCGTGCATAGGTGGCAGTGGAAGATAGGGGGGAAGTTGGAAAGGGAGATGAGCGAGCTAGAGCTCCCCCCGGGGGGGGGGGGGGGGCATCCCATGGAGACAGAGGAGACCAAAGCGGGGGGAGGGGGGCATATGAACGAGTGCATAGAAGGCATAAAGTATATGCCAACGATTGGAGTAGGAGTCTGCCCGATCCGAGGAACCTCTGTTTTGCCAGGGCCCATAGAGAACTTGCGGTGTGTCACACTTGGGGCGGCACAATGTCACACATAATCCCCCGACTGTGCGTTCGAAATGGCCTACTTTCTGCAGGATCCCACAATTCCAAGCTACGAACCCTCAGGGCTACTATCACAAGGAATTTCCCGAACCTGTTGCAAGGACGAAAACTAAAAGGGCTATGGACTTCGGCAGACCAGTATCGGGTGTACAACTCGTTTGCTGATGGGTTAACACGCCCTCGTCTTGAACCACGAGGGCGTCGAGAGAGAAACTGAGGGACATTTTGTTATTCTGGTGGAGGGGGTTGCTGATTGTTTAAGCCAACCGGCCAACTGGAGGGTGAGATGGAATCCTGAGATCATTCCTCGGTAGTGAAGAAAGGAGATATTACGTCCAGCTTGGCTCAGTGAGGAAGAGCATGGACGCTGTGCTATGGAGGCGCAGTGGGCTGAGATTCTGAGACGCATCAGGAATCCCGATTCGAGTTCTTTCTGCCGTCGCAAGGATAGCGCTCACACCAACCCACGATAGATCAACGCTTCCAGATCTTATCATGCCCTAGTGGCTGGACAGATGTAACTTTTTCTGTACAAGAGTGGAGTAAAAAAGACCAGCCCAATGTTCAGGGACCCAAACCCCAATGTTTCAAGCTATGAGTCACACCCGGCGAGCGGCCAGCTGGCGACCCACAGCCGCCGCAATGATGAAACTGACCCGACGAATGACAAAATATCCCTCCACATCTTCTTGAGCAATGATGGCTTGGTTCAAAAGCCCCTGGAGCCTCTGCAACAAGGCCAGCGCATCAGCATGCAACCCTCCCAATGTTTCAAAAGCGAAGGCTTGGAAAGCCACAGGCGGCTGCTGACGCGACAACAAGACAGCATAGCGGGTCTGCTTGTCTTGGGCAGCGCGCGCGGCGGCCCCACCCGGCACGAAGTGCAGCAAGTTGGCAACTGTGAGTGGGGAAGAGCCAACGATGTCGATATAAAGGTCACGCCCCTCCTCCCACGCATGGAGGCGGAGGTCTGCGCGACGGCGCTCCTGGCCAGGGACAGGGGTGGGAAAGGCGGGTTCCTGGGAACTTTTTCTGTTACAAGAGTGGGGTAAAAAAGACCAGCCCAATGTTCAAGGGCTTGAACCCCAATGTTTCAAAGCTATGAGTCACACCCTGCGAGCGGCCAGCTGGCGACCCACAGCGGCCGCAATAATGAAACTGACCCTTCGAATAACAAAATATCTGTTATAATAGTGAAAGAACATTTAGTGACTTTCCCTCAGAAGAGTAATAGTGGCCAGGCTTCTCTAAAGCAATCACTGTGAACAATCTTAGAGGTTGAGTAAGGGATGGCAGAACTCTAGAGTTCTGCCATAATTGATCTGGACTGATTCCATTTCGGAGAAAGAGAGTAATGCAATGTGACGCGTTCTTGCGAGAAAGGATATAGGCAGCAGGCATGAAGGGCTCGGTACTTGTTTGGGACTGAAAGAGCACTCCGGGTGCTTATCTCTGATCAGTTGCCACAATTATCAACACATAGTCGGGCTCTGCTTGCTCTCCTACACACAGCAAGAGACCCGACCGAGCTTAACACCCTTCGTGCCGGGACATACAGGTGGAGTGCTGCAACTTAGTGTAACTTGCATGAACAATTGATTAGGAAGAGGTCTAGATAAGCGTATTAGAATGTTGCTAATGCTTGGCTCATCGAACAATGGTAATGCGAACTATCTGTCGATGCGTAGAAGAGGTAGTTTGAATTCCTTGGCGTTGAGAGAGAGCAAGAAGCAATGTAATGACTTGTTTGGGACTGAAAGAGCACTCCGGGTGCTTATCTCTGATCAGTTGCCACAATTATCAACACATAGTCGGGCTCTGCTTGCTCTCCTACACACAGCAAGAGACCCGACCGAGCTTAACACCCTTCGTGCCGGGACATACAGGGAACATTACGCCCAGAATTGTACAGGTTATGGGCCCACCAACTCTTGAGCTGGGCAACTGAAAGTATGTTCCGAGCCTACGATGGGACGAACGAAGCAGAGCGGAAGGATGTCGGCCGGCGGTAAAAGACCTTTTATTCCCCCACCTCCTTCACCACCTACATATGATAGCCTGAGGCGAGCTGGAGGAGATACGGGACCGAGAACACCAGAAGAACGAGCATTTCTAGTGAAGGATTTTGTCAGCCGTGCGTACGGACTGGGCAAAGTCGAACAGCCTCAGTGGTTCAGACGACGATTCTCTGCTTACCCAGCCTACAAAGTAACTGCGTGGGAGTGTTCATTCATCAACGCGGATCCAGCTGGCTTCGTCACGCGAGCATTATTTGAGCGGCATCTACAACAGATCGGAGGACCCAGCAAACCCGAGTATTGGGAAGAAAGGGCAGCCTACACAGCAGTGGAGTGTGCTCTCGCCACTCTTGACGAGGACTTCCTACTTTCCCTTCTGGGCAGCAGAAAAGGATTCAGCCCAGAGGAGTGGTGCACGGACACAGATAACGGAGACGAAGACGGGGACTCGCAGCGTTCAGAACCTAACGCAGATTGAGTGACATTCGAGCTACATGGCGAGAAAGAGATCTAAATCAAGGGAGCCATCAGAGGAGGAGCCCACAACAGAGGAGGCGTCTACATCGTCTCCCACACGACAGCCGTGTACACCCAGCACATCAAAGGGCGAGGGAGATGTACTTCCCAAGGTCATAGCCACCCAAGTCAAAGTGCATATTAAACTGGATCGTCATGGCACAAATTTTGTGGTATGGGACAATGCCTTTACTGCTGCCAATAGTGCTAAGGGTTCTTTTCCTGCCATTCAGTCAGCCATGCCTGGGACTATCCATAATGCGGCTGCAATGCTTCTGCTGTATGAGTCAGTTCCAGAGGAATGGTTAGGAGCAGTGTCAAGTAAGCCGTCAGCATATGATGCATATCTGTTCATTTGCAAGAAATTTGTTGGTGGTTACAACACTCAAGCCAATGCAGACTGGCTGAAGGAAATGTCAAGAGGGATGAGACGTGGAGAAACGATCTCTCAGTATGTGTCTAGAATGATAAATCTCAAAGGCTGCTTGAAACGCAACGGCCATGACCTCTTGGATGGTCATGTGGCCACTCAGATAGTGCAGGGACTGCCAGCAGCAGCTAATCCTCCCGGGCTGTTACCCACTGCAGTAGCTTACCCCCTGGATGAACTGGCAGCTCTCATTTCCACCACTGCAGAGGCTTCTGGCTACAACGATGATGGAGAACAGCCTGCCATGGTGATGAAAGCAATGCCTGCTCAACTAGAGACTGCTCCAGCCCCTTCCACTAGCGGGGCCAATCCCTCCAGACAGCCAGCAGACACAGAATCAAGGGGAGAAGTGAGGGGCACGTGCAACTACTGCCACAGGAAAGGCCATTTCTGGAGAGACTGCCGCAAACGTCAAAGGGATGCAGAGACACAACGCAATGTGGTGGCAGCTGTACAGCAACTTGCTGCCATGTGGCCCCAAGGACAGTTTCCTGGTGCACCCCAGCCACCTCCAAGCGTGCAGCATGCATTCCCAGGCACTGGAGCGTTCCCACTGCTGCACCCTCCTCCAGGCCCACCTTCTCCTCCCTCAGAAGGTATGCCATACGTGGTATCTTATAATGTGCTGGATGGCAGTAAACACCAACAGTCCAAACAGTCGTGGCTTGTGGACAGTGGAGCGTCTGTACATCTTGTGAACAACCTTTCCCTGCTGCATGCCCCTACAGTACATGACCACCCTATTCCACTGCTGCTTGCTACATCTGATGCCACTGGGGGTATTGTTGCTACTGGGTCAGTGTGTCTCATGTCCTCTCAGCATATTCCAATGTGGCTGCATCATGTCCAGTGTGTTCCCTCAGCCACCACCAATATTCTATCAGTATCTGCTGCTCTGCGTGATGGAATCCGGTTCAGTACAGATAGACTGGGAGCATTCACTGCTGTCTCAGGACCGAGTGGTTGGCAGATGCCTGTGAAACCAGAGAATGGCCTCTATTATATTCACAACTGCCTCCCAGTAGCACCAGTGAAGGTTCCTTATTCAGTGACAGCTGCCCTGAAGAAGAAATGCTCCAAAGGTCAAAGCCATGACTGTGCCAAACGTTTTCTGTGGCACAGCAGATTGGGACACCCAGGAGACCCATGGATGAAACGCCTGAGCAGTGAGCAACTGGTTACTGGTCTAGACACCTTAATGTCCCCTTGTGAAAAGTGTCCTAAGTACTGTGAAGCATGCATTGAGGGGAAGCATGCACGTCCGTCATTTGGTGAAAGCTCTAGACCTGCTGAGAAACCCCTTGACAGAATCCACATTGACACTGTGGGTCCCATATCACCAGCAGCCATTACTGGGGAACGCTTTTGGGTAACTGTGACTGATGAGGCATCTGGGTGGAAGGCAGTGCTGCCAGTGAAGTCAAAAGATGTAATTGGAGCTGTTGTCAGAGACCTAATTTTGTATTGGCAAACTGAGAAGGAAACTACAGTGAAGTGCATCCGCAGTGACAGAGGCACAGAGTTCTTAAATGCCAAGTTCAAAGAATTTTGTGCATCCCAGGGCACTAAGCTGGAGACATCTGCCCCACATACCCCTCAGCAGAATGGAGTTGCTGAGAGAGCCAACAGAACCCTCAAGGAGCGCACCAGGACCCTCCTCAATTTTGCTGCAGCAAGCCCTGTTATGTGGAAGGAAGCCCTGGAGACAGCCTGCACCCTCCTAAATATGGGACCCAGCACAGGCAGGCCCCTATCTCCCTGCGAAATGTTCATGGGATATAAACCAGATGTATCCTTGCTGCGCACATGGGGATGCCTTGCATTTGTGCACGTTCCTGATCAGCAGAGGGGGGCATTTGCACCAAAGGCTGTGGCTGGGATGTTCACTGGTTACTCTCCAGCATCAAAGGCATACCGTGTCTATATGGGAGGGGGGATATGGAGAGAGAGCAGAGATGTCCAATTTGTGGAACACATTCGAGGAGCTACTCGGGTGGGAATGGCAGTTCTCCCTGACCAGCCTCAGCAGTTCTCATACCCTGAAGACTTACCAGGGCCAATGCACAGCAGCAACCCAGTGGTGTCATTGCCACAGCGCAGCACGCAGAATCAGACTGTCAGCAGCCCATGCTCCAGCAGTAGACCTGACAGCTCCTTCCCAGTACCCTCTGACCAGGCTGCAACTGAGCCTGCTAGTCAGGGGAAGCCTTCCCAAGAGGAGGGCATTCTCAATGTGACTCCCGAATCAAGCACGGGAGAACAGCAGCCGGACTTGGATCAGTCCGGGGCTCTGGACGCAATTCAACGACTGGCGCGAGGAAGTGCAGACGGCGGGCAACACCAACGGATCTTAGAGCGAGTACAGCAATCATTGCGTAACACTCATCCGGCTACTACCATTCCGCCTCCGGACGGACTGTCGCGAGCTCAACGCTACGAGCAACGAACTGCGGCTCGAGATATCCTGCTGGCACAGGATAAGGGAGAGAGCTGTGAGCGAGAGGGGATGACTGAAGGTGACACAGAGTCACAGGGACCAGGGGAAGCGCAGGAATTGGGGCAGGACACCGAGAGACCTGTTTCACTTGTAAGAGATGAGAGGGGGGCAGTCTCTGATCAGACTGCAGATGGTCCAAGTGAGATGAGCTGTACGGGTGGGACCTGTTCAGTGCCTGAGAGACATGTTAGAGATGAGAATTCAATCTGTGATGCCCAAGGACAATGTGGTGCCAGCCACGCAAGTGTGGGCCATGCATGGGAGTGTGCTGCTGGGCCTGCGCCCCAGCGCTCATGTCTAAGAGGGAGCAGACAGAGAGAGAGAGAGACATGGGCACAGCCTCAAGACAGACCAAGAGCTCATGCAATGCAGAGTGGTTCAAATGCCTGTGAGAGTCCTGACGGGTCTGCAGACCGTCAGCCATGTGAGAGTGTGTCTGAGGAGGTGAATCGGAAGCCCAGACAGTGTGAGAATTCTCCCAATTACAAGAGCTTTCCGAGAGGTACCTGTGTTTGGGAGGATGATGTTAGAGTGTCTGACAGCAAGCTTGAGAGGGCAAGCTGTGAGTCTAAGAGAGAGAAAGAGCAGAGGGGGAGGTGTGGATCTTTGCCCACAGTTCCCACATGCAGTGCGGCAACATTCAGCGAAAGAGTAGTGGGTGACAGTGAGTGTGAGAGTAAGCAAGATCAGGGGAAGCACACTGGGGTGAGATTTGGGAAGATTAGTGTGCCTTCCAGTCTAAAGGAGGCCAAGCAGTCCCCACAGTGGGAATATTGGAAGGCTGCTATGCAGGAAGAGCAAAATTCATTAGATGCTCATGAGGTGATGGAGTTTGTTCCGAGACCTCGTGGCCACAAAGTAATCCCAGTTCACTGGATTTTTTCAGTGAAAATGGATGCTCATGGTAATGTGCTAAGGTTCAAGGCTAGGCTAGTGGCTCAAGGGTGTAGGCAAATTCCAGGAGTGGATGTCATGGAGGTATTTGCTCCCACCAGCAGTTATGGGTCTAGGAGAGCTTTGCTGTCAGTGGCTGCACAAGAGGGTCTTGAAATCCACCAGGTGGATGTCAAGACTGCATTTTTAAATGGTGAATTAGAGGAGGAGGTCTATGTCACACAACCTCCTGGGTTTGAAAATGGGGATGGGAACACAGTGTGTCGCTTGAAGAAGGCACTGTATGGCCTGAAGCAAGCTCCAAGGGCATGGCATAAGACCCTCAATGAAAAGCTCCATAC
>KV908520.1:149722-174722 GCA_002005505.1 Botryococcus braunii
CAGCGCCGAGGCCCTCCTGCAGGTGGCGGAGGACTACCAGGAGGATCCCTCCGCTCCCGTGGTACTGATGAAGATCCTCCTCCTCAACCTCCTTGGGGCCCATGGCATGCAGGCATTCGCGCGGGCGCTTGACGCTGCGGGCTTTCTCGGGCACTTCACCCGCCTGCTCAGCACGGACAACAATGTCGTGGCGAGCTCTGTCCTCGAGTCCTTGTACGTCTGGATGGCTGCGCTGGGCAAAGCAGGCCCGCAGCAGCGGGACATATCGGACTTCAAACGCATCGAGCGGTACATCACGGAGGGCGGATCGCACGTCGGGAAGGCAGCCAGCGTGCTCTGGCGGCTCAATTGCGATCCCCTCTTTAAGGTCCACTTCGAGGGGGCGGATCCGACGCATCAGAAAAAGCTGGTCGAGGCCCTGTCTCGCAGCATGATCGAGACGGACAGTCGCGGGGCCTTGGACTCGTTCCACGTCATATTGGGGTACATGCGGATGGGCGACAGCGAGGCCAAGCATGAGGCCGTGCTTGAATCCGCGATGGCGGCGGGGTTTGTCGCCGGCGTCTTGCACCTGGTTGAGGGGTTGGAGAGCAATGCGGAGGAGTGGGGGTGCAACCCTGACGTGATCCCCGACATGGTCATCAACATGTGGGTGCTGCTGTCCAACGTGATGGAATCGGGGCAAGGGCAGTACGTCATGCAGGTGCTGCACTGCGGCCTGCTGGCCGAGATGAAAGCCGCCGTCCGCAAGGGCATGTGCAAGCTGCTGGTGGTGATCCTTAAGATCCTCATCAGCCTGGTACGATATCCCGAGGCCTTCCCGCGCATGCAGGAGGCCGACGTCTGGCCTTCTCTGCTCCTGGAGCTGGCGGAAAACCCTACTCTTGCCGTGCTGCAGGGATATCATGTATTGCTCGACACACTGAGCACGACCAATGCCCCCCGGGCGGACGAGCTGCTGGCTGCCGGCGTCCTGAATAGGCTCAAGCGCTCCCTGAATACTATGGACATGGCTGGGGTGGACCCCGAGGAGGCGCAGGAGCTGCGCAACAAGTACCGGATTTATGAGGCTGAACATGCACCCCCGGTAGGCTGCGTGGCTGGGGAGCAACAGAGTCATGGATCCCGCCAGAGACCAACGACGCAGGTGGGAGTTCTGTGGAGTCCTCGCCTTGCTCGCTAACATAGTTTTTGGGCCCCTGCGTGGTTGAAGGGACAGCTGTAGGAGAGGGAGTGGCTGGGTCGCTGTGGGCTTTGTTTCCTCTGCAGGCTTGAGATGTTTGAAGGGACAGCAGTGGGAGGGGGAGTGGCTGGGTCGCTGTGGGCTTTGTTTCCTCTGCAGGCTCGAGATGTTTGTCAGCCTTCAAGCATTCCATATTCTTCTGCCCACACCCCCACCCCATTACATTTATGTTTTTCGTAGTTGGTCCCCCCAGTAGCACCCGAACATCCTTTTGGTGCCTGTCTCTCATTGCCGCCCTCTTCACGCCCTCGTGGCTGTTCTGGGATGTAATGCTCCACTCACAAAGCAACCGTTTGTGTGCAAAACAGATTGAGGTGCAGCAGTGTTGTTTGGAAGACCGCTAAGTAAGAGGGTCAACCGTTCCCTTGTGACCAGAAAGCGGAGAGTACAAGATTTGTGCATCACTATCGAGGCCACCCTCCAATCCTTCATTTGTTTCAATGGTGCCCTCCAACTTGCAAGCATCTCACTGACCCTCCTAATTGTTGTTTTACGTATAAAATGTTACGTGTTACATATCTACATATAACTATAATAATTTGATTATTTTTTATTTCCACTTGCACCCCCAAATGTGGTTCCTGCCATTGTGGCAGGGCCTCCTGGACCAATCTGGGCAGCCTTCAGCAGCGAGCGAGAATGGAGGCACGTCGCCAAGGCATGACGCGGCCAGCAGTGGCCCTCCAGGGCGCGGGAACCGGAAGGGATCCTCCAAAGGAGAAGATCCAGATGGCGGCCCACCGGTGGAGGAGATGCAGGAGCTTCTGGAAGCAGTTCGAACAGAGGATGGACCGCGCAGCTGGTGTCCTGAGAGGGAGGCACAGGACCTTGGGGTCCCGCTCGGAGCCGGCAGCCAGGCAGATGGAGGGCGTGAGGCAGGCGACAGCGTGCACGCGGGAGTAAAGACGCCCCGCAGGAAGAAGGTTTCCGCATGTGCCACATGTGGAACAGCTGGCGGGGGCTCCGTGAAGCTGAAGGAGTGCTCGAAGTGCAGGGCAGTGCGGTACTGCGGGAGGGACTGCCAGGCGGTGCACTGGCCCACTCACAAGCTCGTTTGCAAGCCGGCACGATCGGCGTCCAAATGAGGATTGCTTGCGGTCCAAGACCCGCAGATGGCACTGTACAGCCCCCAATGCAAACTGTCCCGCAGGCTGGGCGTGGAATGGTGGGAGGGGAAGACATGCTCATGCAGCACTGGGGCCGGGAGGGTAGTTTTGCGGTCGGGACCCGGCCTAAATAGGCACGGTGGAAATGCTCGGTGTCGCTGCTCCAAGGGTTGGACAGACCTTGCGAGAAGGTGTGCCCTGCAGCAGTCTGAAAGGGCACAGTGTACCGTAAGTTCTTTTGCTGACTACGAAGGGGTGCAATGTAGAGTTAACCCATTGCACATGCATGAGAGGGGAACCTCTCTAGACGAGCCCCTGCAGACTGATGCATGGTATTGAACCAACGTTTCTGCACTACTAAGAGAGGGATCTCTCTTGACCAGCCCCGGCTGGCCAATGCATATTATTGAGTTGATGTTTGTGGTCTACCAAGAGGGGGGACTCTCTAGTCGAGTCCCTGGTGGCTAGTGCATGATATTCAGTTAATATTTATGCACGGCTAAGAGGGGGATCTCTCTAATGAGCCCCTGCTGGCTGGCACACAAGAGGGAGATCTCTCTAGCAAGCCCCTCTTGGTCAAGGCAAACACATGCTAGACGATAAATACCATGGTGATGGGCGGCTAATCAAACACTGTTTGATGCGAATCCCTGCTGAACGTTTTTGGGGGCTGAGGGGGAGAAGTATGTAAATCTTACCGTTGGTCAAAAAGCAATGGAGTGCTGGCATCACTGCCGAGAAATTGTGTTGTCCTTGAAGGACTCCTCAAGGAGGTACGCACAGAAGCTTAGTATACTATCAATAGTATACTAAGCTCAAGCAAATCTGGTCAGCCCACTTGTGTGCTGACGTCATGGCAGAAACAGAATCTGCCAGATGGCACTTGTTTGCAGTGTCCAAGTACCCACAGGCATAGGTATACCCACACAGTGATGTGTCCTCGAGGGTAGTGACTTCTTTGGAGTGAGGCAGTCTTCGTCCTCGGCACACCCAGGACTTCCTACCTCGATGCAGATCTGCACATGAAAAAAGTCCAGACTTCAATTAATCTCGCCGTTCGACATGCCTTGTAGATTTATGTTTCTGCTGTTGATGGCGCAGCAGACATGCATGTAGATGTTGGAAGCTGCAGATTCTGACATGTTGCACCTTTGCAATTTCAAAGGTGGTGGTTACCGGTATGCTGGGTGTCCCCTCAAGAAGTGGCCCCAACGTGTTTCCTGCCATGGCAGGTGGCCTCAGTGAGAACAAGTAGTATGCTGACGTCTTGCAAATCTGGTCAGCTCAGAAGTAGTATCCTGATGTCGTCGGCGATCTTTTCTACTCACCAGAAGGAAACCAACAGGTACTATGTATATGTAGTACATGTACTCTCTTGTGCTTGCGTATACGTGCCGCTTTGTGAACACAAGGCTTTTAAGTATCATCTATTTTCTGATTTCGGTTAGTAGAAGCTGAGGATGGCAAGCATGCCTTCCACTTTGAGGGACAGGAGCAGAAGGATGCAGCGCTGACCGTAAATGATGGTTTTGAGTAATCAACATTCTGATTCTAGTAGCTAGGAGGTCTTTCCTTGGAAAACTGCTTCCAGATGTTGTTGTAGCTATTGAGGTCTTTCCTGGAAAACTGCTTCCAGATTTTGTTGTAGCTATTGAGGTCTTTCCTGGAAAATTGCTTCCAGATTTTGTTGTGGGAAGAAGTTCATGATTACGTCGCTAGCAATACGAGGAGGCCTCCTAGGAACATTGGCGCAGATGCCCACCTCCGTTCTTGAAAGGTAGTTGCGCAACTGGTGAGCTAACCGCTGAGGATGCTGGAAGGCCCTCAGTCCATTCCCAGGAGGAAAGAGTTTATTTCGTTCGATTTGCCTGTATGGTCCAATCGAGGCTGAAGCGTTTGTAAGTGGTTACACTAGAGTGACATCTCAGAACAGCATGCTGGGCCAGGCCCAGAAATCCCAAGGTATATGTATGTAGTAAAAGCGTAATATCTGAAACAATGCATGAAATCAAAGGCAAGGAGTTGGCTGATGAAATGAAGCTGTTGCTTCTCCCACGGGAGTACAGTGCACACTGTACTCTTGTGCAATTAGATCCCTGTACACGTGGGTGCAGAGCTATACACCTGTTACATGTGTCCGGCCACTAGTGAAAAGCGTAGCCTCTTGGCTGATGACTTAGCAGGATTAGATGAAGTCACTCCCAGGAGAGTAGACTGTACACAGTCCACCCGTAAACTGCCTGACGTTCATAACTTTTGAAGGTATCATTCCTGAAGTGGCACTGCGATTTTGCTGCCGTTGTACAACAGCACGGACATCTGAGTATGGTTGGATGTCTTTACCCATGGGCATGGTGACGAAGGGGTTACAGAATGGGGTACACCCGTGTGTGATGCTAGGGGTGCCCATGCATGTGGCCATGTAAAGGTAGAAAGCTTTCTATCGTCAAGGCAATTACGGCCCCGGGTGCACTTGGTTTCCTTGCCAAGATCGCAGTATTGTGCAAATCTGACAGTGTTGTTCGCTGAAAAAGATGCAAAACCCGTTAACTCCATCTGCAGAATCTAGATCTGCAGTGCAGAGTGAGAAGATCATCCTTTCACATTTTCGCACACCCCAATGTTCGCCCCAAGGGAACTGTATGCGAAAGAACTGTAATGCAAAGGTCGGCGTCTGAGGCACCCACGAGAACATGTTTAATGAGTGGCGGTGGTGTCAGGTGTCTCTGCATTGGCCAACAATGGAATGGGCCGGTGCGTGGAGTCACTGGGATTTTTGGGGGTGTGTGGGGGTGTGTGTGTGTGTGTGTGTGTGTGTGTGTGTGTGTGTGTGTGTGTGTGTGTGTGTGTGTGTGTGTGTGTGTGTGTGTGTGTGTGTGTGTGTGTGTGTGTGTGTGTGTGTGTGTGTGTGCGTGCGTGCGGGCGGGCGTGCGGGCGTGCGGGCGGGCGGGCGTGCGGGCGGGCGGGCGGCGGGCGGGCGGGCGGGCGGGCGGGCGGGCGGGCGGGCGGGCGGGCGGGCGGGCGGGCGGGCGGGCGGGCGGGCGGGCGGGCGGGCGTGCGTGCGTGCGTGCGTGCGTGCGTGCGTGTGTGTGTGTGTGTGTGTGTGTGTGTGTGTGTGTGTGTGTGTGTGTGTGTGTGTGTGTGTGTGTGTGTGGTTGCATTGGCCACATCACCGCATCTCGTGGTCCTGATCACACAGGCGGCAGCGGCAGCAATTTGACGTGTGTTCCGGGGTCGATTTCGCATCATAATGTTGCCGTGCCGGAGTTCAATAGCTGGGGGGTACACCCCCCGCCCCCATGGCGCGTCCCTCCCACTATGGAAGGGTTCGATTTTTTGCAATGAGAGGAAATCAAACCCCAAAAACCCCCCCACCCCTAGCCCTGGAAAGTGAAGACTACCACCACACGGGAGACGCGACGCCAGCTGCCGCCCAACCGCCCACGCAATCACGTAACTAACCCTCTGGTGTACTGAGAACCACACCAAATCCTCATGGGCAACCACAGCCTGGTTGACGAGGACCTGAAGCCTCGACAGAAGCTCCTCCGCCGCAACCCCCAACCCTCCAAAAGTTTCACAGGAGAAGGGACGGAAGACTACCCGAGGCGGCTGCTTGACTAAAATCTCCCGGTACGATGCTAGCTTGCCAGCGGCTGCCCGCCCAGCGGCTGTCCGCGCAGCGGCTCCACCAGGCACAAACCCGGCTCCCCCGCGGACGTAGGACGGCGCAAGCGGGGAAGGGTTCCCCATTTACAACAGCCCCCGGCAGCCCCTCCGGCACGGGCAATTCTCCGGCAAAGGGCCGCGGCCTAAGATTCAGAGACGCATCGGGATTCCCAGGGTTGCCGTATTTACTATTGAGGCCTGGTGTCAAAAGTCGAAATGTCAAAACACTTTTGACACGCATGCTTTTCGCCCTGCTTAATTCGACATCATTTAGGGCGTCAATCGATTCCTTTTTGAAAGCTCTATGCAACTGTCCCAATCTGTCTCAGCAATTAATCATGGCAGGGCCAGCACAACGAAAAAGTGCACTTTTGTCGGAATTGCACAACCGTGATAAATTCCTTATAAATTCCTTGTAATTACACGTATTGGAAGTCCAAGCAAAATTCACCAAAGTTGCACACAGTCAACATATGTCTTTATCACTCATTGAAACCGAAAATCAGAGTCTTCTATAAAAATCTGCAGACTTCCAGATCTGGGGTACTGCACTTCATCACACGTGCGCATCGTACAGGACTCCTGTGCATGCGTTTCAACACCCCTGGCCGACTCCTCGCGTCTAGAATGCACCTTATATCATTACTGTTAGCCCAGATATACATATAGTGTTCTGGTAGGGATGAATTTGACGTTGCATGTGGTTCCGTAAGCCCAATGGCCGACGATCCGGAACTCCAGATTGTTGGATCCGATCCAAAACTAGGAAAGAGGACCGGTAGACCGAACGAATCGGTCTGGCAAAAATTTGAAAAGCTAGATAAACGTGAGTGATGTCCACGTCACGATGCAAAATGTCTCCATTGCAAGATGATTAACGTAAGGCCTCGCATCCGCTATACTCATCCACTTAAACGTAACGAGTAAGGCCTCGCATCCGTTATAATCATCTAGCAATGGAGACATTTTGCATTGTGACGTGGACGTCCCTCACGTTTATCTAGCTTTTCAAATTTTTCCCAGACCGAATCGTTCGGTCTACCGGTCCACTTTCGTGGTTTTGGATCGGAGCCAACAATCTGGACTTCCGGATCGTCGGCCATTGGGCTTACGGAACCACATGCAACGTCAAATTCATCCCTACCAGAAAACTATATGTATATCTGGGCTAACAATAATGATATAAGGTGCATTCTAGACGCGAGGAGTCGGCCAGGGAGTTGAAACGCATGCACAGGAGTCCTGTACGATGCGCACGTGTGATAATGTGCAATACCCCAGATAGGGTTTCACACACTTCACAATTAGGGTTTTGAGTTTCGACGAATTATGACAGACCCTTCCTGGCGGAAGCCTTGTCAAAATGCGTCAAAACTTGTCGAAATAGGGGTACCTGTCATAATACACGGCGCGTCCCTCCCCATTTGCAGCGGTTCAGCCCTTTACATCAGGCAACCCTAGGGATTCTCGATTCGGGAATCCCAATTCGGGACTTTGGATTAGCGCCTGTTGTAAACACGCACTTGATCGCAGACGAAATGCCGAAAATGCCAGAGAGCCGAAATGCCGAAAATGTTTAAATTGTTACGAAACAAGTCGCAATGATGCAACTCTTTTCGACTCCCCGTTCGAGTTCAGGTTAGAGGTGTTGCAGTTTCTGTGGTGGCTTCTGTGGTGCGGGGTGTGATTTCCTCTTATTTATTTTAAAATTCTTTTCTTTTCAGCAAGTTGCTAGCGATGGCATCCCACACCAAAAGCAAAATCGCAGCGCTCGATCAGCCTTGAAACTGTACACCAAGACACCTCCATTTAACTTTGTGACCGACTAGCAACAAATTGAATGCCGCTTGTTACCAATCTGTGGTCTTGCCTTCCACCTGTTCAGTCGCTCCACCACCTCGTTTCTGAACTTTGGCTACCTCGTTTATAAAGCTGCTGCGTCAAGCAAGCTTATCCTACGACGATCCGATAACGGGACAAGTTTCCACGACAGTGCTGCGAATTGAGTAGCCGCGAGCTGGCGGGCCCATCGGCATAGGGTCTACTTCGTACACAACATGAATTCCGATATTGTGATGGTAGGGATCTAAGCCCTTGATGAACGGCAAGATGGCCTCTGTTCGTATTCCTCCTCTGTCAACAACGGGTTTCGGGAAAACCCGGTTGACCGTGTACTTGCATCCCTGTTGAACCTACAGAGCGACTGCTGCAAATATTAAGATAGGATTCAGAACCCATTTCATATAAATTGGCAACTGAGGGAAGGGGAGGGGGTGACAAAGGGGGGAGGGAGGGAGGGGGGGGGAGAGAGAGAGAGAGAGAGAGAGAGAGAGAGAGAGAGAGAGAGAGAGAGAGAGAGAGAGAGAGAGAGAGAGAGAGAGAGAGAGAGAGAGAGAGAGAGAGAGAGAGAGAGAGAGAGAGAGAGAGAGAGAGAGAGAGAGAGAGAGAGAGAGAGAGAGAGAGAGAGAGAGAGAGAGAGAGAAGCTGACAGATCCCTGCCTGCTGCATCTGCTGACGAACTTGAGGTTGCCTACCCGGTCGAAACATATCCAACCTCTGTTCATACGTACGGCCCAAGGGCAGTGAGATTGGAGGTTGTCCATAAACTGATTGCTTGCTCTCCTTTGGTGTCTCAGGTGCACAATATACCCATACCTTTGTGCTTGGGGGAGAATCAGCACTGAGTCAGCAGCGCTCTCTGGGGGCAAACCCCATGCCAAAGGTCCACAGCACTTGGTGTTCAGATAAGGTGATGTGGAGGTGACAACCAGCCTGCTCCCACTTGCATCAAGGGTATGCGGGGGAGCCTTCATGGCAGCAGACACCTCTAAAGTTGTGGAAACTGACTCTGCAGCCTTGGCAGCAATCTGCTCTGGCTCGTCTGAGGATGCGCTCAAAGCAGCCCTCTCACTGTCCCCCTTGACCTGGGACAACGCGACGATCGAGCAAGCAGATCGCGACGGCGCAGTGCGAGCGCTTCTGCGGCTTTTCGACAACCCGGCCCTGACAATCCACGATGTCCGTGCGCTCCAAGACACAGTGTTTGCCGCAATCTGCAAGAGCAAGACTGGATACGCACAGCTCGTGCGTGCATACTCGGATCCCGACCCGGACCTGGTCTTTGCAGCAGTCGTCCTTTCCAAGCGATTACTCTTGGACGAGAAGGCCGATCAAGGCATGATGGTGGCCGGCTTTGCTCCCGTCCTGCTTGCAGTGCTCTCCCACGCGTCTCCGTACTGCCGTGGCGCCGCGGCCATCACCTCCTGCGCCGCAAGGACCGGCTCCGAACCGCTGGGTGCGCTGCGTTGCGCGGGGCTTGTGCGGGAAATGATGCGGGTAGTGGAGGCCGGGCCCCCCACAGGGGACCATCCCCCTCCCAAGAATGCTGTCTTTGCCTCGTTGGCATTGTGCACCCATGCAGCAGCAACTGGCAACCTGGGCGAGGGACCACTGCCGGATCCCTACGAAGTCGTGTGCGGCGCCGTCGGCAAGCTTTTTGCTAATGTAAAGGTGATTGCACAAGAGTTTGTTGCTTTGGGCGACACTGCCGGCGCCGTCCTGCGTGCATTGGGCCGACACTCGCGTGAGGCGCTCGCTCCCATCAAGTTGCTCAAGTTGATGATCTCAGAGATCCTGGTCGTGAAATCCGAGTCTGGCCTGTCAACGTCACACCTGTCAGAGACAGTTCCCGCCATCCTGGCTGACCTGATACGGTCTGACGGCAATGTGGCCGTCACACTTGAAGCCTTGGATGTTTCTCTCCCCCACCATGACTTATCGGCAGCAAGCATCAGGCCCTTGACGGCTGCGCTGGTGCGGTACATCGAGGAGGGGGGCTTGGGAGGGTGCCTGGGCCTGGGCCTGGCCTCATGCATGCTCTTGGAGCTTGCTATCCTGTTTGAAGATAGGGAAGCTTTCATTCGGTCCGCGCTTGGGAAGGAACCGCAGAAGCTGGTGGAGAACCTGGCCCGCTTCATGCTCGAATATGAGAGCCGGGCAGTAAGATCGCGCAGCCACGAGCTTTTGGTGAACTACATACAGTGGGGCGGGAGGGAGGCGCTGCTTCCCTCTGCGGTGGCGGGCGGCTTCATCCCGGCATTGCTCCGCGCCTGCAAGGAGGCAACAGCCTGTGGGAGCCAAGTGCTGCTCAACCCTGCCAAAATAGACGATTGGGATGAGGACGATGGGGATCAGGCGATCATTTGGCGGGGCTTGTCTCTCGTAGTGGAGTCAGGCGGTGGGCATTTCACGTCGGAGGCGCTGCGCTTTGGTCTGCTCGGCAAGCTGGCGTCTGTGATCCCCAGGGGCGCCGCGGAAACACGGTCCCTCGCGCTGGGCGTTGTACGGAGTCTGCTGCGGGACCCGGAAGCTGTGGAGCAAATGCGGGAGGCCAAGATCTGGCCCACGCTACTGCTGGGCGTCGCGGACCACCCCAACCCGCTGGTGGCGGAGTCCGTGGAGAAAATTTACAAAACTGCCAGCACGGATCCTCGCCTTGCAGCTGAGCTGGAGTCCGCAGGCGCCCCAAAAAGGCTGAGGGCTTCGCATTCCCACACCTCCGCCCTGCAGCACCTGCCGCGAGAAGCCATCGTGCCTCTGGAGGATGCCATCGATGAGGGTGCCACGGCTAGATCTCCCCAGGGGGCGGCACGGAACCAGCAGAGCGGGGTGCCGGACGGCACCATGCAGCCCCTGGTAGGGCCCCCCTGAGGATTGTGCCGGCTCTATGATGTGGCTGTGTCGCCTGCAGCTTGAATGTGGCTCGCGTTACTAGAGATGATGGGAAACTGATGTTGGTCAATTGCGTGACTGTTTTGACCGCTGCAGCCGTGCGTGTCCAAGTGTGCGGGAGAAAAGGACACGCGGTTTCACTCACTCACACAATCACACACTGTCTCTCTCTCTCTCTCTCTCTCTCTCTCTCTCTCTCTCTCTCTCTCTCTCTCTCTCTCTCTCTCTCTCTCTCTCTCTCTCTCTCTCTCTCTCTCTCTCTCTCTCTCTCTTTCTGTGTGCGTGCGTGCGTGCGTGTGTGTGTGTGTGTGTGTGTGTGTGTGTGTGTGTGTGTGTGTGTGTGTGTGTGTGTTTGTTCATATGCGTGAAAACCATGGGATTGACTTGGCGCAGAACTTTCTGGGGATGAATTGCTACATCTACAAGGAGTTAACAGGCAGAAAAGTAGGATAACATTGTGCATACACAGCATGCTGCTGTTGCAGCTGTTCCACCTACAAGCCAAGGATACGCTTGTGGGAGAAGAAAAAATCAGAAAAAGATCAAGATAGAACTGATAACTGGCTAGCTATGTTCTTGTCCGCTCCCATCCTGCCATCTGAGCTCTAAAAGTACCAGAAAGACAGTTGTCCTAGCAGGACCTGAGAATGAAATGGAAGCATTTTGCCCGGAACCTGGGAGGGGCCTCCTCAGAAGCCACAGAGTCCGCTGAAGTTATTTGACAAACACCCCTCGGGGCCCTCAGAAAAGGCGGCAAACACGGCCTCACTTGTGCATGCAATGTTGCAGAGTGGGCAGCAGCAACAAGCGAGCACGCCCGCGGCGGCTGCGGCGGCGCCCGCAGGCCGGGGGCCCACGCCCCAACGGCCGGGGCAAGCCTCCCTTACAAAGCCTAAGAAGAAGCGCAACTCTCCCACGTCTGCGTCACCGGCGCAGGAGACCATGCCGGAGCGTTTGGAGGCCCTCGCGAAGGCTTGGCGGGCTCGCGGGGGCATCTCAGCCGCCATGACTGCGATTCGGACCGGGTCCCCCAAGGATGCCCTGGAGGCTGCTCTGTCCCTGGTGCACCTGGCGGCCGCTCCCGGCGGTGCCAAGGAACTCGCCCGCAAGGGCTCCATCCGGGCGATACTCCTGGTCTATGACTTGGCGAAACTGGAGTCCGATGAGCTGAATGCGCTCTTCTTGTCGGTGCTGGAGATCGTGGTGGACTGCCGCGGCGCGGCCGCGCAGCTCGTGGCGGCCTTAGCGGACCCCGACGTGCGGGTTGCGTTTCCTGCGGCCGTCCTTTTGATACCCATGCTTAAGCACCCGACCGCCGGGCGCATGCTGGTGACCGCGGGTGTGGGCCGTGCCCTGGTCGGGCTGCTCTCACATGCCTCTCCGTACTGCCGGAGTGCCGCCGCGCTTGCCGCCTCATCCGCGGCGGCCCACGCCAAGGTGTGGGCGGCGCTGGAGAGCGCGGGCGTCGTTCCCGCATTGCTGCGCATTTTGCGGGAGGGCCCCCCACAGGAACCCCCGCAGGGACCGACCCCCCTTGTCTTCACACAGTGGGAGCTCCCGGCCCCGACTATGGCGGGGGACGAAGTCCCCGCGCCTCTGCAGGATCCCCGCCTCATCGCGTGCTGGACCCTGGGCGACATTGCCGAGAGCGTCCCCACGATCGCGCAGGCAATTTTGCGAGACCCCGACAGCGCCCAAGCCCTCCTCCGGTTGTTGGAGGACTACTGGGAGACTCCGGAAGCTCCCGTGATACTGCTGCACGCCCTCCTCAAGGTCCTCCAGGAGGACCCCGGCATGCAGGCGTTCTCGCAGGCGCTCGTCGCTGCGGGCTTTATGGCGCATTTCACCCGCCTGCTCAGCGCCGACAGCAATCCCTTGGCGAGCAAGCTCCTTGACTCCCTGTACTTCGTCCTCGATGCACTGGGCAACGGAGGCCCTAAAAAGCAGGACATGTCGTACTTCGTCCGCCTCGAGCAGTACATCACGGCGGGCGGAGAGCACGTCGGCAAGGCCGCCTGCGTTCTTGTGAAGCTCCATATCCATCGCAATCCCCTCTGGAAGGTCCACATTGAGGGGGCAGATCCGGCGGATACAAAAAAGCTGGTCGAGGCCCTGTCCCGCAGCATGATCCAGTCGGACGGTTTCGCGGCCGTCTGCTCGCACCTCATCATCGCGGGGTACATGCACATGGGTGACAGCGATGCCGTTCTCGTCGCCGCTATGGCGGCAGGGTTCGTCCCCGGCGTCTTCCGCCTGCTTAGGGGGAAGGAAAGCAATGCGGAGGAGTGGAGGAACGTTGCCGACTGGGGCATTTGGTTGCAGCTGTCCGACGTGGTGAAGTCGGGGCACCCGCAGTACGCCATGCAGGCGCTGCGCTGCGGCCTGCTGGCTGAGATGAAATCCGCTGTCCGCAAGGGCACGGACGAGCTGCTGGTGGTCATCCTTCAGGTCCTCATCGGCCTGGTACGATATCCCGAGGCCTTCCCACGCATGCAGGAGGCCGATGTCTGGCCCTCCCTGTTCCTGGAGCTGGCGGAAAACCGTTCTCTTGCCGTGCTGCGGAGGTTTCATGGGTTGCTTGACACACTGAGCACCGACAATGCCCCCCGGGCGGACGAGCTGCTGGCTGCCGGCGTCCTGAATAAGCTCAAGCGCTCTCTGGAGAATATGGACATGGCTGGGGTGGACCCCGAGGAGGCGCAGGAGCTGCGCGACCAGTACCGGATTTATGAGGCTGAACATGCACCCCCGGTAGGCTGCGTGGCTGGGGGGCAACAGGGTCGCGGATCCCGCCAGGGACCAGCGACGCAGGTGGGAGTCCTGTGGAGTCCTCGCCTTGCTCGCTAACGTAGTTTTTGGCCCCCAGCGTGGTTGAAGGGACAGCTGTTGGAGAGGGAGTGGCTGGGTTGCTGTGGACCCGTTTCCTCTGCAGGCTTGAGATGTTTGTTGCCTTCAAGCATTCCACATTTCCCCCCCCCCCAAAATGAATATATGTATTCATATTCAATGGGGGGTACGGCAATAAGGGACAGGCAAACAAAGGATGGCGGACATCCTTTGTATGCCTGTCCCTTATTGCCGTCCTCTTCACACCCTCGAGGCTCTTCTGGGACGTAATGTTCCTTCCTTTCTTCTTTCCTTCCTTCCTTCCGTCCTTCCTTCCTTCCTTCTTTCCTTCTTTAGATAAAGCAGTGTTGTTTGCAACAGCGCTAAATAAGGGGGTCAACCGTTCCCTTGTCACCAGAAGCCGAGAGTACAAGACTTGTGCACGACTATCAAGGCCAACCTTCAAACCGTGATCCATTTCAATGGCGCCCTCCAAACTTCCAAGCATCTCACTGACCCTCCAAATTGTATTTAACGTATTAATATGTTACGTGTTACGTATAAATTATGTCTTACTTCATATTTTTATTTTTTCACTTGCACCTCCAAATGTGGTTCCCGGCATCATGGCAGGGCCTCCTGCACCAGTCTGGGCAGTCTGCAGCAGCGAGAGAGAAAGGAGGCACGTCCCCAAGGGAGAACGCGGCCAGCAGTGGCTCTCCCGGGCGCGGGAACCGGACGGGATCCTCCAAAGGAGAAGATGGCGGCCCACCAGTGGAGAAGGAGACGCAGAAGCTTTTGGAAGCGGTTCGATCGGAGGATGAACCGCGCATACAATCGGCGGCGGCGCCCGCAGGCCGGGGGCCCAAGCCCCAGCAGCAGGAGGAAGCCGCCCGTACGAAGCCAAAGGAGAAGCGCAACTCTCCCTCGTCTGCGTCACGGCCGCCGGAGCCCATCCACGAGCGAGTGGAGGCCCTCGCGAAGGCCTGGCGGGCTCGCGGGGGCGTCTCGGCCGCCATGACTGCGATTCGGACCGGATGCCCCAAGGAAGCCCTGGAGGCTGCTCTGTCTCTGGGTCACCTGGCGGCCGGTCCCGGCGCTGCCAAGGAGCTCGCCCGCAAGGGCTCCATCCGAGCGATACTCCTGGTCTTCGACTCGGCAAAACTGGAGTCCGACGAGCTGGAAGCGCTCTCAATCTCGGTGCTGAAGATCATGGTGGTGTGCCGTGGCGCGGCCGCGCAGCTCGTGGCGGCCTTAGCGGACCCCGACGCGCGGGTTGCGTTTCCCGTGGCCCTGCTTTCGATACGCACGCTTAAGCAC
The DNA here is from genome assembly GCA_002005505.1 of Botryococcus braunii. Classification (NCBI taxonomy): domain Eukaryota; kingdom Viridiplantae; phylum Chlorophyta; class Trebouxiophyceae; genus Botryococcus; species Botryococcus braunii. The sequence goes on from KV908520.1 coordinate 164,618, forward strand.
CCGATCGCTGGGCCGCTGCTGGTGACCGCGGGCGTGGGCCGCGCCCTCGTCGGGCTGCTCTCCCACGCCTCTCCGTACTGCAGGAGCGCCGCCGCGCTTGCCGCCAATTACACGGTGGACGACGCCAAGGTGTCGGCGGTTCTGGAGAGCGCCGGCGTCGTTCCCGCATTGATGCGCAATCTGCGGGAGGTCTCCCCGCAGGAACCCCCGCAGGGACCCACACCCCTCGTCTTCACACAGTGGAGCCTTCCGGCCGTGGACGTGTCGGGGGAGGAGTTTTCCGCGCTTTTGCATGATCCCCGCCTCGTCGCGTGCATGGCCCTGGGCACCATTGTCGGGAGCGTCCCCACGGCCCCGCTGGCGATTGCACGTGCCCCCGGCAGCGCCCAGGCCCTCTTGCAGCTTTTGGAGGACTACTGGGAGAATCCCCAGGCTCCTGTGGTACTGCTCAACTTCCTCCTCCAGGGCTTCGAGGAGGGTCCTGGCCTGCGGGCGTTCGCGCGGGTGCTCGACGCCGCGGGCTTTCTGGGGCACTTCACCCGCCTGCTCAGTGCGGACAACAATCTCTTGGCGGGCCCGGTCCTCGACTCCCTGAACATCTTGATCAAAACGCTGGGCAAAGACCTCCAGCAGTGGCAAGTGTCGTACTTCATCCGCCTCGAGCAGTACATCACGGCGGGTGGATCGCACGTCAAATTGGCCGTTAACGTGCTCGGTCAGCTCCAGATCCATTGCAAGCCCCTGTTTAAGGTCCACATGGAGCAGGTGGACCCGGCGGAGACGAAAAAGCTGGTCGAGGCCCTGTCCCGCAGCATGATCCAGTCGGACGGTCCGGGGGCCGTCCGCTCGCACCTTGTCATAACGGGGTACATGCGGATGGGCAACATCCACACCGTGCTTGTCGACGCGATGGCGGCGGGGTTTGTCCCCGGCGTCTTCCGCCTGCTTAAGGGGTTGGAGAGCAATGCAGAGGAGTGGGGGTACGTAAGCGACAGTGGCGTCATCATGTGGTCGCAGCTGTCCCACGTGATGGAGTTGGGGCGCGCGCAGTACGCCATGCAGGCGCTGCGCTGCGGCCTGCTGGCCGAGATGAAATCCGCTGTCCGCAACGGCATGGGCGAGCTGCTGGTGGTCATCCTTCAGGTCCTCATCGGCCTGGTACAATATCCCGAGGCCTTCCTGCGCATGCAGGAGGCCGATGTCTGGCCTTCCCTGCTTTTGGAGCTGGCGGAAAGCCGTTCTCTTGCCGTGCTGCGGTGCTTTTATGTGTTGCTCGACACGGTGAGCACGTTTGATGCCCCCCGGGCGGACGAGCTGCTGGCTGCCGGTGTCCTGACGAGGCTCAAGCACTCTCTGGAGAATATGGACATGGCTGGGGTGGACCCCGAGGAGGCCCAGGAGCTGCGGAACGCGTACCGGAGATATGAGTCTGAACATGCACACCCAGTGGGCTGCGTGGCTGGGGAGCAACCGAGTCGAGGATCCCGGCAGAGACCAGCGACGCAGGTGGGAGTCCTCTCCAGGCTTGCATGTTGTATTCTTGGGCCCCTGCATGACTGAAGGGACAACAGTGCGAGAGGGAGTGCCTGGCTACCGTGGGCTTTGTTTCCTCTGCAGGCTTGAGATGTTTGTCAGCCCTCAAGCATCCCACCCCTTTCTCACTCCCCTTACACTCATGTTTTTCGTAGTTGGTTCCCCAATGAAGACCCAAGCATCCTTTGTTCGCCTGTCTCTGTTACCAACCTCTTCCGGCTGGTAGCCTTCCTTCCTTCCTTCTTCCTACCTTCCTTGTTTCCCTCCTTCCTTCCTGACTTCCTCCTTCCTTCCTTCCTGCCTGCGGTTTTGTTCCCCTCGTGCCCACTAGCTTATCCACACTCCACCACTCCGTCCCTCTCTCTCGGGGGCGCTCAGACAAAGCCATGGTTTTGTGCAAAACAGCCTGAGATATGACGATGTTGTTTTGCAACAGCGCTAAGTAAGGGGGTCAATCGTGGGCTTGTAACCAGAAAGCTGAGAGTACAAGATTTGTGCACAAATGTCAATGGCGGCTTCCAATCCATCATCCGACTCGATGGCGCCCTCCAAATTTGCTAGCATCTCTCTAACCCTCCAAACTGTTGTTTTACGTATTAATATATCACGTATCACGTACTAATTACGTATTCATTTAACAATTTAATTATTTAAGATTTCCACTTGCACCTCCAAATGTGGTTCCCGGCATCATGGCAGGGCCTCCTTCACAAGTCTGGACAGTCTGCAGCAGCGAGAGAGAAAGGAGGCACGTCCCCAAGGCCGGACGCGGGCAGCAGTGGCTCTCTCGGGCGCGGGAAAGGGAAGGGATCCTCCAAAGAAGAAGGTCCAGATGCCAGCTCACCGGTGGAGAAGGAGACTCAGAAGCTTCTGGAATCGGTTCGATCGGAGGATGGACCGCGCAGACTGCGTCCTGAGAGGGAGGCACAGGAGCTTGGGGTCCCGCTCAGAGCCGGCAGCCAGGCGAATGGAGGTCGTGAGGCAGGCGGCGCCGTGGACGGGGGAGCAAAAACGGCTCGCAGGAAGAAGGATTCCGCGTGTGCTGCGTGTGGGATAGCCGGCGGGGGCTCCATGAAGCTGTGGGAGTGCTCGAAGTGCAAGGCGGTGCAGTACTGCGGGAGAGACTGCCAGGCGGCGCACTGGCCCGCTCACAAGCTCGTTTGCAAGCCAAAGACGGCGCGGTCGGCCGTGTGAGGCTTCCCTGCCGTCTGAGACCTGCGGATGGCACTGTACTGCGGCATGGTGACCCGTCCCGCAGGCTGGATGCGGAATGTTGGGAGGGGAAGACATGCACCAGCAGCACTGGGGCTGGGAGGGAGAAGAATATGCGGTCGGGACACGGCCCAAAAAGGCACTGTGGAAATGGTCGCTGTAGCTGCCCCAAGGGTGGACAGCCCTGGCAAAAGGTGTGCCCTGTAGCAGTCTGAAGGGGCGTAGTGTAAAGTAAATTCCTTCGTACAAATATGAATGGTTGCAATTCAGAGTGAATGATAAACTTTGACTACCAGGAACCTCTATAGGCGATCCCCTGCTGACCAATGCCTGAGATTAAGTTAAGATTTGTGCACTACTAAGAGGGGGATCTCTGTAGGCGAGCACGGTCTGGCCAATGCATGATATTGAGTAAGTGTTTGTGCACTACTAATGAGGGGACTTTTCTAGGCAAGCCTCTGCTGGCTGCTTCATAGGGCCTCTTGGTCAAGGCAAGCACACGCGAATCGATTAATCGATTAATACCATTGTGGCGGGCGGCTAATGAAACGGTGTTTGAGGCGAATCCCAGCTTTTTATTTTCTTTCCCTTTTTTTTTTTTTTTTTTTTTTTTTTTTTTTTTTTTAAATTTCTGGCTGAAGGGGAGGCGTGTCTGAAATCTTACCGATGGTCAAAAAGCAACGCAGTGTTGGCATCACTGCCGAGAAATTGTGTTGTCCTTGAAGGACTCCTCAAGGAGGTACACAGAGAAGCTTAGTACACTATTAATAGTATACTAAGTCTTGCTAAGCTCGAGCAAATCTGGTCAGCCCACAAGTAGTATGCTGACGTCGAGCAAAACTAGTCAGCTCACAAGTAGTACTAGTATGTTGACGTCATGGCAGAAACAGAATCTGCCACACAGTGACACGTCCTCGAGGGTAGAGACTTATTTGAAGTCAGGCAGTATTCGTCCTCGGCACTCTCCAGGACTTCCTGCCTCGATGCAGGTCAGCAATTTATTTTGCGGTCCGACATGCCTTGTAGGTTACTGCTGCTGCTGCTGACGGCGCAGCCGCCATGCATCTAGATGTATGATGCTGCAGATTCTGACAACGTGCACCTTTGCGAATTCAAGGTGTTGGTTACCGGTATGCTGGGTGTCCCCTCAAGAAGTGGCCCCAACGCCCATGGCTGGTGGCCTTAGTGAGAACAAGTGGTATGCTGACGTTCTGCAAATCTGGTCAGCTCAGTAGTATCCTGATGCCGTCGACGATCTTTTCTACTCACCAGAAGGAAACCAATTGGTACAGTTGCAACATGGACGATGTACCTCTTGTGCCTGCGTATATGTGTCGTATAAGTGAACACACGGCTTTTTAAATTATCTCCTACTATTCTGATGTCGGTCAGTAGAAGCTGAGGATGGCAAGCATGCCTTTCGCTTTGAGGGACAGTGAGGAGGAGGATACAGCGTGGATTGTTAATGATGATGTTGAGTAATCAACATTCTGATTCTAGTAGCTATCGAGGCCTTCCCTTGAAAAACTGCTTCCAGATTTTGTTGTAGCTATTGAGATCTTTCCTGAAAAACTGCTCCCTGATTTTGTTGTGGAAGAAGTTTCTGATTATGTCGCTAGCAATACGAGGAGGCCTCCTAGGAACATTGGCGCAAATGCCCACCTCTTTGTGTTCTTGAGAGGTAGCTGCGCAACTGGCGAGCTAACCGCGAAGGATGCTAAATGGGCCTTACTTCATCGTCAGGAGGAAACGACTTTGTTTCGTTCGATTTGCCCTTATGGCCCAATCATGGCTGAAGCGCTTGTAAGTGATTACACTACAGTGGCACCTCAGAACAGCATGCTGGGCCAGGCCCCAGAAATCTCAAGGTGTACTATCGTAATAAAAGCTGTCATATCTGAAAATGTGCATGAACTCAAATACAAGTAGTTGGCTGATGAAATGAAGCTGTAGCTACTCCAGCGGGAGTACAGTGTACACTGTACTCTTGTACAATTAGATCCCTGTACATATGGGGCAGAGTGATACACATGGGTGACCCACGTGGGTGTGTCTGGCCACTAGTCAGAGGCGTAGACGAGTGGCTAATAACTCGGCAGGATTAGATGTTACTCCATGCATATGCGAGTGTACATTGTATTCCCGTACACTGCCTAGCCTTCAACATGTTGAAAGCATCACTCATGAAGTGGCACTGCGATTTTGCTGCTGTTGTACAACAACACCGACATCTCAATATGGTTTGTCCTTACCCATGGTGACGCAGGAATGACACAATAGGGTACACCCGTGTGTGATGCTGGGGGTGCCCATGGCCATGTAAAGCTAGAAAGCTTTCTATCGTTAAGGCCATTATGGCCCCGGGTGCGCACTTGGATTATTTGCCAAGATCGCAATCTTCTGACTGCGTTATTGCTGAAAAACTTGCAAAACCTGTCAGTTACATCTGCGGACTCTGCAGTGCAGAGTGAGAAGATCATCCCGTTGGATTTGGTCAATGAAATGTGAGAGAATTCGGGATTGTTAGTTATTTTTCATTACGCCGCCTTACTGTTGCAGATTTCACGCGCTGCCGGACGCGACTCCCGCAGGGCAGTCCACAGGTGCTCGTTCCTGCGTCCCTGGGGCCTTCCTGGTCGCTCTTGCTCGCTCCTGCCTCCCTGGGGCTCTCTCCTGCGCGGGATATCCCCTGCCCAGGGGCCCTGACGTGCTGAGCAATGTGTGGAGCGATCATCGACCAAATTCGGCCTCCCTCGGGAAATCAAAGGAAAAGTGAAATAGAGATTGGACCCGATCCTTGGATCCGATGAGGGTGTGCGTCACAAAATTCGGCCTCCCTCGGGAGATCCGTTGGGTCCATTGGATGTGCACCAAGACAACGCCGGATCTTGCTGCCATGGCCCTGCATATTTGCTTAGGAGGCGGGCATGTAACTTCAATTCCCGACCTTTGCATGGTTCAACGTTCACCATGCTATACGGGAACCGTTCGGAGATCCATGGGGTCCATTTGCATCCGTGCAACCTATTTAAGCACGCAGTAGCAGACCATATGCCGAAGCAATTACTTCAGCTCTTCAGCAATTCAGCTTAGTCGCACGCACCCGCTATTGACAACCCCTGTAGCCCCTTCGAATAAACGACATGAACTCAAAAATGCAAGAGGCGATTCCCCCGCACCCCAACTTGAAAGTTTCCTTGACATGTGTCGCAGGTCGAATTGGACCTGCTCGTAAGGACATGGCGGCGTTCAACACACCAAGCCTGGGTATGCACCCTTCTGGTACTATGTTTACGCCGCTTTTCTAAACCTCCACGTGCAACCCAATAAAATTTTAAAGAGATGGCAGTGGCTGCAGTTACACGGTGAGTCAGACGTTTTAGCGGACAGCAGACGGCATCGGTGCTGTGTTTTCCTCACCGCCGACTTACAATTACCAGGTAATAAATAACGCCAAGTCTGGACGCCAACGTTACAGTAGCCGCTTCAGTTGTGAACCATAGCTGCTGATGGATTATTAGTGCTCATGTAATCAATAGTGGTGGCTATTGGCTTCCAAGCACCTGATGCTGGCGTAACTGCAGGGTGCCATGGTGTTGCCCTCGGGCAAAGTTGCACGGGCTGTTAGAATCAGCAAACGTCGTTTGCAAAGGTTGGCACGCCTGCAACGCTATAGCCAAGGCTGCAGCCTGCCAGCAGGTGTGACAGGTACATTGAAGCAAACGAATATATAGGGTGAAAAATAATACATCCATGCAAGGCCATTCAACCAAACGAATATTATAATTATAAATCGCGTAATTAGGGCGATGGAATAGGGCTGACCTCCGCAGTGCTGTTGCCACAACTTCAGCAACCCAACTTCCCAAAGTGAGACTTAAGTACCCACTACTATAGTACACACTGCCAATTCCGTTGTTCGTGTACTGATCCTTATTTCGATTCACTTCGACTAGCCATGTGCATGAAGTCACTGACATCTGTGTGCGCGTGGTGTTCACAGGTGGTGAGCGATGGGATCCAGCAGCCCCAAGCTACCTTGAAGTCAGCGTCGCACGCTGCACGCATGTATAGGTTATCGGTAACACGTTCCCGACGCCGGAGGCTGCCTTAAGGTCCAAGACCCGAAAAGCTGGCGCCCCGCTGTTTGCCTCCCGATGCGCGTGCCAGAAGTTTGCATCGCACCCCATCCCCGCAGCCTGATGGCCTGCTTTCGCGTCCCGGAGCCACAATGACACGAGCGGGTGCTGTACCTCAGAAACTCCAAAAACCCTGTTGATCATCACATTTACCCCTTGCTGCCTGTGGGTGTCGTTCCGAATATTGTAGGTGTGCTGCTGATAACAAAGGGAGGGAGGGAGGGAGGGAGCGAGGGAGGGAGGGAGGGAGGGAGGCAGGGAGGGAGGGAGGGAGGGAGGGAGGGGGGGGGAGGGCGGGAGGGAGGGAGGGCGGGAGGGAGGGAGGGAGGGAGGGAGGGAGAGAGAGGGGGGGGGGGGAGAGAGAGAGAGAGAGAGAGAGAGAGAGAGAGAGAGAGAGAGAGAGAGAGAGAGAGAGAGAGAGAGAGAGAGAGAGAGAGAGAGAGAGAGAGAGAGAGAGAGAGAGAGAGAGAGAGAGAGAGAGAGAGAGAAGGGGGGGGGAGAGAGGGGGGGGTGACACACAGACATGTGTACATAGATCTGCGTCGGGGCCCTTTTTGGTAACTTCCACCCTTTTTGCACAGGTGAGGGTCGGCCTTTCGCCTAAACAACAGGCGTATGGCAACAGCATGGGCATGCTCCCTGGGGAGCTGGCGGAGACATGGGACAATGATGCCGCAAAGAATGCGGGCTTCAACACCAAGGTGAAGGCGTACCAGGCCTTTCAACAGGCCCACCGCGGTGAGCGGCCCGCTACCGGCCGCATGAGGGACTTCTTGCTGCGCCTGCCGGAAAAGATCGTTCTGCCTGGCGACTGCACCCTCGCTGGCGCTTACAAAATCCTGAATGACGTTTCCTCGGCAATGTGGCCCTTCCTCGAGACTATGGTAACCCCCTTCATGCATGTCTGCCCGTCCCACAGCCTGAGTCAACCTCCCTTCGATTCCAGGGGTCTCTCCTCTCAACTTATCGTTCCGACATGCAGGTATATGATTACGGTTTGCTGCCCGAGGACGTGGTGAAAATGTCAACAGGACTTACGGAAACCGCCATCATCCGCCTCTGCATCCGTAACAATGAAAAAATTGTCCCCCGCCAGCTCAACTCCCTGCTGCAGGCCAAGCTGGACGCCGCTTGCGCGGACCTTGAGAACCAGGTGCTCCCCCTTCTCCCCCCCCCCCCCCCCACTTCTACCCCGTGCATGTCACCTCCCCTCCCCCCACAGGAACCACGCTTGTACCTTACGCCTGCCCTGCTGCCCCTCATGCCAACCGCTTGCCCCCGCTGACATCATTACTCACGCCTCCCATTCCTTGGCAGGCTGTTGCTCTGGTCCCTCCGGCGGCTGCAACAGGCGGGACGGTCCCGGCCGACGAGGACGACATCCGCTGCTCTGAGGTTCGCCCCACCTCCCACCTTCTTCCTGTACTGCATGTTCCCTCTCCCACGCTGCTCCTCTTCCCACCGTCCCCACCGTTGCGTGCTTCCCGTAAATCCCACTGCTGCTGCAGGTACCTGACAGCAGCTCAGATGACAACCTCCCTATCACGGAACGCGTTAGGCGGTTGCGTCAGGTCCTCACCCCACCGCTTGCCTTCTTTGCCACGCAATCTCCTACTCCAACCGAAAGAAACGCCGTCCGTGCACGTGCAGGTGCCACCCACCCCGGACTCCACGGATCCGAGCACCCCCGCTCCGCCAAAGCGCATAAACAAAGGTCAGCTTCCTGCCCCTCCTTCGTCTGCACCTTCCTCTGCTTCCTGCGCCGGACCCCCTCCCGTTCATGCGGGCCATCGGGTTATCACGTTGTACAAGATAACCCACCTCCCCACCGCCTCGGTGTACTTCGGGCAGACGATCCAGCCGCTGCGGCAGCGCCTCAACCAGCACCTGCATAACCCCCAATGGAATATGGCGAAAGTGCTGGGCGATCGCGCGCCCGCAACCTACTCCACAGTGTCGGCCACGCGCGGGACACCTGCGGTGCCATGGGCAGCTATGGAGTAGGATGCGGGCGCGCGATCGCCCAGCACTTTCGCCATATTCCAGTGGGGGTTATGCAGGTGCTGGTTGAGGCGCTGCCGCAGCGGCTGGATCGTCTGCCCGAAGTACACCGAGGCGGTGGGGAGGTGGGTTATCTTGTACAAGGTGATAACCCGATGGCCCGCATGAACGGGAGGGTGTCAGGCGCAGGAAGCAGAGGAAGGTGCAGACGAAGGAGGGGCAGGAAGCTGACCTTTGTTTATGCGCTTTGGCGGAGCGGGGGTGCTCGGATCCGTGGAGTCCGGGGTGGGTGGCGCCTGCACGTGCACGGACGGCGTTTCTTTCAGTTGGAGTAGGGGATTGCGTGGCAAAGAAGGCAAGCGGTGGGGTGAGGACCTGACGCACCCGCCCCGCGCGTTCCGTGATAGGGAGGTTGTCATCTGAGCTGCTATCATGTACCTGCAGCAGCAGTGGGATTCACGGGAAGCACGCAACGGTGGGGAGGGTGGGAAGAGGAGCAGAGTGGGGGAGGGAATATGCAGTACAGGAAGAAGGTGGGAGGTGGGGCGAACCTCAGAGTAGCGGATGTCCTCCTCGTCGGCAGGGTTTGGCCCGCCTGTTGCAGCCGCGGGAGGCACCAGAGCAGCAGCCTGCGAGGGAATGGGAGGCGTGAGTAATGATGTCATCGGGGGCAAGCGGTTGGCATGAGGGGCAGCAGGGCAGGCGTAAGGTACAATCGTGGTCCCTGTGGGGGGAGGGGAGGTGACATGTAGGGGGTAGAAGTTGGGGGGGGGGGGGCAGAAGGGGGAGCACCTTGTTCTCAAGGTCCGCGTAAGCGGCGCCCAGCTTGGCCTGTAGCAGGGAGTTGAGCTGGCGGGGGAATTCCGTAACAATGAAAAAAGTTTCGAAACTTTTTTCATTGTTACGGATGCAGATGCGGATGATGGCGGTTTCCATAAGTCCTGTTGACATTTTCACCACGTCCTCGGGCAGCAAACCGTAACCGTATACCTGCATGTCGGAACGATAAGTTGAGAGGAGAGACCCCTGGAATCGAAGGGAGGTTGTCTCGGGCTGTGGGACGGGCAGACAGGCATGGAGGGGTTTACCATAGTCTCGAGGAAGGGCCACATTGCCTAGGAAACGTCAGTCAGGATTTTGTAAGCGCCAACGAGGTTGCAGTCGCCAGGCAAAACAATCTTTTCCGGCAGGCGCAGCAAGAAGTCCCTCATGCGGCCGGT
>KV908520.1:187222-194722 GCA_002005505.1 Botryococcus braunii
TTTTTTTTTTTTTTTTTTTTTTCAGCTAGTCCGTTGTTGGATTTCTTTGTCGCAGGCCAAATCAGGCACGTCTTTCTCGCGGACTTGGGGCAATCGTGTTTCAGGCTCAACCTATCCGAACAAGTGCCGCACCTCCCCTGGCCCCCTCCCCCCTCCCCGCTTGATCAGTACATCAGGCAGGGTTAGTAACACTGTTACAGAAGGTGTCACACGTTGCAGAGGTTTATTTTCAGCTGCACTTAGTGGTGCCTGGTCATCTACAGTGGCATGCTGTGTGGTGTTGTCTATGCATTAGTCCTGCGCCCCTCCCCCTTGTGTAAACTGTTTCGCAAAGACAGTCTACTGTCCCAAGAGGTATTCCTTCGGGTATTATCAGGCGTGATGATCAGGATGGCGGAGTTGAATTCTGAGGGCTTGTACTGCAGATCTGACCGCTGCTGGCTGGTAGTTGTGGAGGGCAAGCTGATCACACTGACAAGCAATGGCAGTGGTGGCTGCCATTACTTTTGTAGGGGAGCCACACTGTTATTGGCTTGCAGTCGTGGACAGCAGAATGTATATGTGCATGCCTGGAGTTGCGGACGCCAAACTTGATATTGCTACACGCCTGTGCTGTTGAAAGCCCCTAAAGGGGCTTGGGTGATGTGCAGGACGAAGCATCCAACAGTGGCTTAAACCCACACAGCAAAAAGGCTGGAGAGGCTGTGGGACCCCAAGGATCCCAAAGGGACGAGGGATTGTCACCCGTATCTCCACCACTCAGCGGTACTGCCAACCCAGCACCTCGTAAGGTACATAAGCTGCGGGTAGATGTGCCGAGCAGCCCCATCATGTCTCCGTCCCGCTCTCCTCTCCCGCGTGCGCCCGTTTCTTCACTCGAGGGCAGCCTGTCCGATGCAAACCCCAAGGAAAGGGAACACCCCCAGTCAGACGCAGGCCCGCAGCGACCGGGATCGGGTGGTACCCCAGGAGGGCACTCGGAGGCTCCCTCATCCCCCAGCCCCTCGGTGGCGCGGCTAGGCACGGACACTCCGCGCCTGTCCCCCCGCCCCTCGCCCGCCCCGACGCTCGTCGCGCCAGTGTGGGCTGGGTCGGGCCGCGGGACGGCACCCCGGGATGCGAACGAGAGCGGGCTGGATGAGTCGCACTTTGAGCCCGTTGCAACTCTTGTTGCCAGACTGGGCTCCAGGCAAGGCCCGGTCCCCCGGCCGCGCCCCCTCCGCCTCTGCCGGCCTGCCTCCGATCCCCAGGGCATGGGGCAGAAATCGCTCTCCGGGCCCCCGTCCACGTGCGGAGAGCCCCGCTCCCCCAATGGGAGCCCATTCGCCAATGAGCTGTCGCGGTCGGACTCAGAGTCGGGGTTCGCTCCCGGACGGGAGACACCGAAGTCGCTCCCTCTGGAGGCCCGGAGCTCTTGGGAAGCGCAAGCTGCGGGACCCGGTCCCGCAGTGTCCCACAGACCAAGCAATGGCAGTTTGAACGTGAGGGCAGCGGCTTTGCACCCTTTGGCCTCTTCACAGACTGAGGCAGGGCTTTCAGGCGCGGAGTTGCCTGATGACGCTCTGCCGCAGTCGCGTGACAAGGCAGCTGCCCGCAGTGTCCTGAGGGACCCGCTCCGGGGGGGACCGAGCCCCCGAGATGACAAACACAAGCTGGTGAAGCCAGCTTCTATGAGTGACGAGCGGTGGGGACGGCAGCAGGTTCTTTATCAGAAGGTATGGCCTTTCTGTCGCTGCAGAGGACTCTCATTCGAGGATGAGCGGGTTTTGAAGGGAAATTCTGCTAATTTTCTGAGAGCTACAGGGGGCCCATTCTCCCCCTTGTTCCGCACCTTTTTTGTTGGAGCAGGCACATGCTGGGCGTGTCTGTGCGCATGCGCCCGCGAGTGTGTGTGTGTGTGTGTGTGTGTGTGTGTGTGTGTGTGTGTGTGTGTGTGTGTGTGTGTGTGTGTGTGTGTGTGTGTGTTGGGGGGGGGGGGGGCGGGGGAGGGTTACTTTGCCTAATGGCACAGACGTGGAGGAAGGGGTTGGGGCTTGTACAGGCAGACACAATGCTTACTCATCTGATGTCAGCAGTACGTTCGGAGCTATCGGTGAACAGTGCGGATCTGGACCTTTTGGTGAAGCTAAATGCTGGAGCTCTTGAGAAATACGACAAGATGGACAAGTCGCTCAAGTCCTGGGGCCTTCTTGGAGAGGTAATCATAGCCCCTTCTGCCCTATGTCTTCTCCCCACTCCTCTTGCCTGTGTATTTGTGTGTGTGTGTGTGTGTGTGTGTGTGTGTGTGTGTGTGTGTGTGTGTGTGTGTGTGTTTGTGTGTGTGTGTGTTTGTGTGTGTGTTTGTGTGTGTGTGTGTGTGTGTGTGTGTGTGTGTGCGTGCGTGCGTGCTTTTGTGTGTGTGTGTGTGGGGGGGGGGGGTTTTTGCCCCGGGGGGTGACAATCATTTGAATTTGCAATGCAAGTTCGAATGATTGTACCACACTCCCACCGAAAATGGACAAGACGCGGTTTGCGATGAATGAGGGAGGGGGGCGGGGGGGGGGGGGTGACAATCATTTGAATTTGCAATGCAAATTCGAATGATTGTACCACACTCCCACCGAATGTGGACAAGACGTGGTTTGCGATGAATGAGGCATGGCATGGGGGATGGGGCCCGCAGCAAGTGAAGGCGAAGGCGCAGGCTCTGGACCCGCTGCTGATGATACTGGACACTTTGGACGCGGAAATGAAGTACCTAGAGGACATCGTGGAAGAGCTGGACCGGGGCAGCCGGGCGCTGGCCTTGCAGGTGGGCCTCCCTGATCCCATCCTCCTGGACCGCCCGCCTGCCCGCCTGTTGCGCAACTGGTGATGGTCTCAAGACGTCAGGTCCGAGCGCAGCGCCTGCGTGGACGGTGGCCCAGCCTCCCCATGACCTCAGTGCCTCCATCCTCCCCAATGACCTCAGTCCCGCCAGCCCCCCCAGGACCTCAGTCCCTCCAGCACCCAAGGGAGACAGCAACCCTGTCAAGCGGATATGCCATGGCTTGGCGCATTGCTCGGACCTGCGTGACCGTTGTCTGCGTCTTGTCTCTGAAGAAGCTGTTGCCAAAAGCAGCGTCCCACTCAGAGGGTGGATTGACTGGGTTATTGGTGCCTCCTATGAGGCACCAAAGAGGAGTTTATCCAATGAGGATGAAGGAAGGAATATTACGTTTAGTACCAGCCACTGGGGCTGAAGAGGATGAGGATGAACACTCACGGGAGGCATTGATCCCGGTGAATATTCACCGAGGAGACTTGATGCTCACCAAGATGCTACTTGGTGTCATAGACAAGGCGGCAAATTGTCTACGCGGGCGGTCTTGAGGAGAAGTTCGTGTTTGTTAGAAGGCTGAGGACAGGGAGAGTAGGAGCGGCAACTCCCACCGAGGTCACATCTCAGTCGGAAATTTGCCACGACCGGGATTGTCCCGACTCGAAAGGAAGGGGTTCGCCCCGAAAATCCCGCACGAATGCGTCCTCGCTGGAGTTCCAGGAGGAGGCAGGTGACGCCTGCGAATGCCCCAGCAGCTCATCTGTTTGTCAAGGGTTTGCTCCATTCGGAAGGCTGCTCATTGCACAAACAACGGGACCTCCGGTGCTCGGGCTGCTGAGCAAGGTCCTGGCACAACCCCCACTGGCTGGAAAGCAGGAGTTTTCATAGCCAATGTCCACTGGCTTGCTTTTCTTTTTGAAACTGTATCCCCACTTAGAGAGGGCGGATTGGTGTCCTCTGTGGAAACTTCTTGAGATTGTGGCGTGCGTGGGTGTGATCATATGGTTGTGTTAGAAAAAGTGTTGCGTGTGCATGACCCTGTGCGGAGAAAGCATTGTGTGAGCAAAGTTGGGTTGTTGTCAGTACTGCATTCGATGTTGTCTGCCACTGTGGCTGGCGTGTAGAAACCAAGAAAAACACACATTTGATTTATCATCATTTTTCCCTGACGTGGAGGATTCCATGTCAGAGGGGCCGTTCTGTGATCAGGTGCCGTGCGTGATGACTAGCTAGTTTATGCTAGACTAGCATGACTAGCCATTACTGCCCTTTTTGAATGCGTGCATAAGTTGTCGAAGTAGAATGAGGACTGGAGGGGTTTATTCCCGTGTAGCAGCACTCGAGACACATTTGCTGAGGCAAGGAAAAGTGTTGGTTTTCTGGACCCATGGGCACGTGCCCCTGCATGTCGACTGGACAGTCGACATGCAGGGCCACCCGACACCAGTGGATGTGGAACTGGTGTTCTCGAGATGGGCTTCTCCTCAAAAACACGGTTTTGCACCACCTGAGATGTGCTAAGCCGTGGGAATTGAGCGTGAATAGATGTATGAACCACTGGTCCAGAATGTTCGCAAGCTTTTTGACTTTTTTGCAGAATGCGCTTGCGGTGTTGAGCGGAGATGTGTGCCCGAGAGGCAGTGATATTGGACCGTGCAGATCCTTGTCTGGAGTGCTGATGGACGGTCCGGCTGCCATTGGATGCGTACGGCCTCGAGATTTTCTTGTACAGGTGTGTTAGTAAGACATTGTTCCCCTTTATCGAGCCCTTGGAGGCTGCAAGAGAGTTTAAACCATTTTTCAATGGGGCGATCCAAAGGAAATATGGTAGTTCGATGGGATCTGGAGACTTAATTCCCAACCCCATCTAAGCAATTGGCTTATAACCCTAATTATGCGCACCCTCTGTCAGGATACCCTGATTCGGAGGTCGCCGAGCCAAAATGCTCAAATGAATCCCTACCCCTCTCAACCTGGAGCTCCAAACTAACAACAGGCTGATTGGCTGTGCAACGTGTGCACGGTCCGTGCTTTGCCATCCGTGGTTGAGCCCGTGGCCCTGTGAATGAGATTGTGGATCTGCCCCCAATCAAAGAGTGTTTCAACCTTCTTTGACGGGAATTTCTTGAGAGCAGATCCCCGGCACACAGTCATGATGGGCTTGGTTGGCCATCGGGTGTCAGCGCTTTTGGCTCGACTCTTGCTCGACCTATCTGCAAGGGGCCCAGGCGGGGTTGGATCCATCCCGGAGATCGACTGATTTTGTTCAGACAGACGTTTTTGTTTCTCTTTGTTCAGCCCGTCTGTGGCCCTGTTTATTGTTGGGCTGTTAATGTACAGAACCGTTGAGCAGGTGTGAATGCAGCAGGCGAACATTCAAAACTCCGTTTCTTCTGTTTGAGCTTTGTGTGTGGTTGTTTTGGATGGCCCGTGAGGGGCCAAAGCTCTAGCGGATGCTGAATAGCTGCATCTGGCGTGAAACCAGTCTGGCGAGTTTTGCGAGGGTTTTATTCATCAGCATCCACTGTGAAACCGGTCTGGCGAGTTAAGTACGAAGATTTTTGGGGAATCTTCATCAGATGCACAATTCTTGGGGAATTGTGTATCTGGTGCGAAAACAGGCTCGCTGGTTGTGCGAGGGTCTTCACAGGGTGACGTCCTGGGTTGGTGACATGCACTCACCCATGTATGGATATACATGGGCACGGCGTGATTGGCAGAATGGACGGGTCGCAGTTGTGCTTGTGCGTGGATATGTTTTGCAGGCGAGGAGAGCAGACTTCACTCCTGGCAGAGTGGGTCATGCTGCTTGCGGGTGGCCACGAAAGTCCCCATCGACCTCGCAGACGGGATTAAGGGGAGAATCAGGGGAGCTCGAGGGGGAAATAGAGAAGAATTACTAAATAAAGTAGAATTAGCGGGGATTTAGGGGTGAATAGGAGAGAAATAGGGGAGCTTTAGGGGGAAATAGGCGAGAAGCAGGTGAGTTTAGGGAGAAGTAGGGGAGCAGGTGAACAAATGGAGCATAGGTAGAGCATGCATATGCAGAGTCTAGGGAGACGTTTTGTGGGCACGGTTGCGGTCCTCGACTAACGTTTATTTAGTAATGGATCATTCGTGATTGAGGCTTGGTCGCGCATTGGTGGTTATCAAAAGATTGTTCTAGAGCCAGGTGTATATCTGCGCAGCTGCGATTTATGTACAGCAAGCGATATATCTGAAACATTTCGGCCGGGCTTCACACTTAATACTAAATGGAAGAATTGGGACACATTCGTTCTTCCTTGGGATAGAGCGGATGTCGAGTGTTTGGAGATTGTCGGGCACTGCCATGTGCGGTCGAGAGGTTAACAAAGGAAATTATTTGCTCTCCCTCATAAACAAGAGCGCACGGCATGTGTGCGCCGCGACAGCGGCAACGTTGAGCATTAGTATGTTCTCAAGATCAATGAGAGACTTGGAAGTTTTGGACACTACGCGGGCCGGGGCAAGAGCGTGCTAAGTTTGGGTGCAGGTGCATGCGTGTGTGCGTGCGTGCGTGCGTGTGTGTGTGTGTGTGTGTGTGTGTGTGTGTGTGTGTGTGTGTGTGTGTGTGTGTGTGTGTGTGTGTGTGTGTGTGTGTGTGTTTTATGTTGTGTGCGCTCGCGCGTGCGCACGCGCGCTCATGGCAACGCCCCCTCGATCTTTTGCGCGCTGGGAGTTATTTACGGGTGGTTTATTTGAAGAACGCCTCCTCAAAAACTGCGAGTTCTTCGTCACAATAACGGCAGGATTCCGCCGCAGCCACAGTTGGAAGGCTCGTGATAAGCACGACTCATTCTCCAAAGAAAGTCGTTGCAAGGCAGGATTTTGACGAGAGCGGAGGCTTAAGGTTTCTATACTGCACGCAACTGCCAATACCCACACTTTTTTCTATGCCAAAGCACGGCTCTTATCTGGAATCGACGAGACACTATCGCAATGCTTCTCCAAATGGGTCCGCTCCATGGCAAGTGCCGTGAGGGCTGTACTTCACGGCATCTGGCCTGCCTATTCTCAACGGAATCCCCACACTAACCTGTTGCTCAAACAATTGGCAACACGCGAGTTGTCAGCAGTTCATCATTAGCCACCGCTCATTTCTCACCTCTACTGGATTAACCGCCCTATCTATGTAGATCGTCTGACATATATACGGCCTTGCCAGATATGCACCCAAACCCCTCCCCTCTCTCTCCCTCAATTCCTCTCCACCCCTCTCCCTCTCTCCACTGCTCCAATGGTAACCATCTGCCTTACGACTCTTCCCTGTCGTCTCCACGCTCCAGCCCAACTCTCTCTCCAGAGAACCAACCATGTAAGGTTCTCCTCTGCCGTTGTCCTCCAGCGCAACACTATTGAGAACTAAAGTCATCGCACTTTCACAAGTCAACCATGGGGTCACGTGCTGCCAATTCAGCCAGCGATTTCCCGCGGTGTGCTTGGTTGCCGTATCTGACAGGCGCCTTCAACTGGGATAGCGTTCCTGCCTTCACATGGACTTCCCACTCCTGTAACGCCTCCCACAACAGCCAATCAGGCCATTTGGTTTCTGCTCCATTCATGCGACCATGCATGCAGGCTGCATGCCAATCAATGTTAAAGCATTGAGGCAAGAGAAAGTTAAAATCGTTCAGTGGGCCAAACCAAGCAACGTCCCCTCCCCATACCATTCTCGCATG
>KV908520.1:199722-207222 GCA_002005505.1 Botryococcus braunii
GACTTTTGGAATGTGGAAGGGCAGTACAGCCTGATGAGAACTCCCGCAGACCAGTTTTTTCCACCAGATATGACCGAGGACCTCGTGGATGCTCTCATATCTTTCGGGGAATCCAACCTGGGGTGTCGGGGAATCTCTCCAATGTGGCTCTCTTACTACATTGATGGCTGTCGACAGGTGCATTCTCCTGCTGGGCCAAGTCAAGACCCCTATCACATTCGCTGTCACTGCCTTGCACTGCACTCCTGGCATGCCTTTCCCGGCTGCATCTGCTTACCTGGAGTGGTTAAAGTTAGTTTTTCCATCTTGAGCATTGACGGGGGGGATTACATCAACACCGCAAACCATGGTAATGCTGTGTAGACATTCCTTATGCTTTGTTCTCGTTTTAAGACGAAGCTTATTTGGAGTAACCCAGCCGAAGTTAACATGAATAGCCCGTTTTCGTGGAACGGCCCATAGGGTTTTTTTTTAAAAGTACGCGGAGCCCTAGAAATAAAGAGTTTGTGTTACAACTGTGCATATGTCTGACATTAGCTTGGTCTCTAGATCCACGCCTTCCTATGCATGTTTCATACAGGCTGCAAGCACATCGGCGAGGCCCCTCTCCCCCGTATTTGTGCTCAGCATGCCAGTACGGAGTTTGGGCTTTCTCCTTTCCTTTCCTCTTCTCTCAAGGAAAGGATTCTTATGTCCGCCGATACTGCAACTCACAAGCTGGGGATGCAGGAGCTCCACACGGACAGCCCCCATGGCCCCTGGGCCTTTGTGCTTTCCCTGACCCCGGGAGCGCCTGGCCAAAGAGCCTTCACCGGAGGGGAAACCATGCTCCTCCAGCCTTGGCTCCTGGACTACTGGAATGCCTTCGACCCGTCCCGGGGCCTGGAAATGAAGGACCTTGTGCGCCTTACCTTTCTTGATACCTGGCGCTTCACGCCCCCGCCCCGGGGGGGGGGGGGGGGGGGTTGAGGGTCAAAGAGTAGGCCAGGGGCAGGGAAGGTCGGCATTGTTGTTGTTGCGGCATCACCATTGCCGTCGCTGTCATCATCATGTTCATCATTGTTGTCATTCCTTCTTCGCCATATGACTAAAAAAATAATATTATCATTAAGGATAAGAAAAGCATCCTTCCTTCCTTCATCTTGTAACCGTCATCCCTCGAAAGCATCGTGGTCAACATAACCAAGAATGCTAGTTTCTTGTTGACTCTCATCCAAGTTTGCAGAACTTCATGCATGTGGGGGAACAGCATAACATGCCAACGAAACAGAGGATTTTTCGGAACACCTGCTTTTCCGTTCTTCCACCAGTTCGATTGTTCCGGATTCATAAGTTTTTCTTTTGATTGCTTCAGTAATAGTTAGGGTTTAGGGTTCAAAAGGAATAGCAGAACAGCCGAAGAGTTCCAACGGAATAGGGGAACAACTGTATGTTCCATTGGCATTTTCTCGGGAATGGCCATGTGGAGGCAGTCGCCTGGTTCTGTGTATGGCATTGACATGGGAGGGTGGGGTGGGCCACAGATGACGATGGTGGATCCACTGTACAACAGGTTAACGGTGTTTGACCCGCGGCTGCCGCACGGGGTTCGGCCAGTGTCTGGGACGCGCGATCCTAAACAGGCCCGCCTGGTTCTCCATGGCTGGTTTGTGGAGCCCACGCCCTTCTTTACAGGTGGGCCCTTCAATTATTGTTTATGTCATTTGGCCTCTCCTACCCGTCTGCCAGCATGCTGCAGATTCTTCATTCCTCCCCATCTGCATCTGAGCACCTCCGTCATTGCTGGGGGTTTCCCGCACTGTTAAGAGGTTTAATGGGGTTTAAACCTCTTCTACTTCACCACCCCCCCTCCCCCACATTCCTCCTTGGCATTACCACATGATGCTTACCTTGTCGTGATCCTTAGTCATCCCTATCCCCTCAAAAGCCGCCGTTGTATCTCCCACAAAGCAAAACAAAGGGCCCTCCTTTTTCTTTAATCCTTGTCAACGCAGCTGGTGATTTACTCTCCCTTTTCGTCTCACATTCCTTTCCTTTCTTCTTTCCCTTGCTGGTGTCTCTTCCATTTCTTCCATACTTTACAACAAGTCGGTTCCCATATTCACACCCCCCCCCCAACACACACGCACACAATATTCAGACGGTGGACATCGGCAAGTGGTTAGCACGGGTCAGCGGCGCCGAGGCCATGTAAAAAAGTGTGCTTGCCTGTCCCAGTGGGACCGGGACAGACAGAAGAGTGGAGCTTTACATTTGTATGCTTGACGAAAGTTATCTGTACAATGTGACATCAGTGCTGGTGGGGAGCAGGTCCCCTCGGAGAAGATTCCGACGAGGACTTGGAACGAGCTGTGGAGGCTTTGAATCAGGGCATGGAGGCTCTATTTCATGATCTGGAGAAGCTTCCGGTGGCAACTGGCACCTTGACAGCTCGCTTGCGTGTTAGTGGGGCGACCGGGCATGTGGATAGCCTGACTTGGCTCACAGACACCCTGGTCCCTATACCCCATGCTGGCTTCGTGTCTC
This sequence comes from Botryococcus braunii, assembly GCA_002005505.1. Taxonomy (NCBI): domain Eukaryota; kingdom Viridiplantae; phylum Chlorophyta; class Trebouxiophyceae; genus Botryococcus; species Botryococcus braunii. The sequence continues at coordinate 202,249 of KV908520.1, forward strand.
GGGGAAGCGATATGGATGGCATCGAAAATGCAAGGGCCGCAATCCTCCGTGCTGCTCGTCGTCGTCTCGCGTCCTCTGTGTTTCCCCCGACAACGCAAGGTGGGTTTAAAGCTTTTGCATCAGTGTTTGACCATGGGGCATCGGTCGAAGTTTAAACCAAATTTTAACATTTTTTAGTGATGCCTAGTTTTTTTATATATAAATTAAAAGATGAGCAAATGAGAGAGCTTGTTAGCTTTTTTGCCTGCAGGGTTGTGTTGAATTTCCGCACATCTGGTTGTGAGACCCGCCTCCGGCCGCCCCTCCTGATCGTACTTTGCTGTCCCGCGTCTGTCCATGTGCAATCACGCATGAGATTGGGTTGAATAGTTGAATTAGTTGGCAGATCTAATTGGACTACTGTGACCAATCTTTTTTCCCTCTGCGAGCACGCGTCTTTGCAGTGTCCCATGGAGTTGTGCATTTGCATGCGTTCATACATTAATGCGTTGTGGAGAACGAAATACTCATGCCTGCATACACAGCCATGCACACAGACTCTGCTGATGATTTTGATGTATACACCACACCTTGCATAGGTGCCGACTTTGCCCCCTTGGGAAATGCAGCCAGCAATGGTCAAAGTTTGTATGGGCTGCAAAGGAAAAGAACCTAAGGTTCAAATTATGTAGGTTGCAATTCACGAGTGGAGTATCTCTGTGAAAATACATCGAAACGAGGTACCTTCATGTCTCTGCCTACCCGAGGCATCGATGCCTCGGATACCGGGCGTGGACGTTGCAAACGTCTGGTGGCTCACCGTATGATTCCGTGCCCAGATCCTTTCAACTTCATGTTGAAAATCCTGCTGGTTGCATCGCTTTTCATGTTCTGTTCGTTCACCTCATGTTTTGTGAAAAGGAATATTGGCAACCAAGTTGACGCAAGTTGCGAGCGCCAAGCGGCGGTCTGGGACCTTCATCCACAAGGATGAAGGTCTCTGAGAAGCAACAGAGTAATCATGATAGTTGTTGAGCGTTGTGCTGGTGACCAGGGGACAGCCACGTGACAGTGCCGATCGTCTTTCAGTGACGGCGGGGTTCGGGTCGGAGGGGCCCGGACGTGCCACTGTCGTGACTGGGTGCCTTGAATGCATGGTGGCATGCGGTACACGTCTCAAGGAGCTGTACCCTCAGTGCCACGCGTCACGGAGTGCAACCCACGTGCGCTCGAATTCAGGTGCGCACTGATGAGGTGATCACGCACAAACAATTGTTGCAACACCCTCATGTGCCGCATGTACCCTTGCACCACGTCACGGCATGCATGTGAAAACCCGCTAGCTCTCATCAGCGTCCGTCCCCTTGCTGCACATCAGCACTAGCTCGCATGCGTGCGAAGAGAAGTTTCTAGAAAGATCTAGATCTAGATCTAGAAATCTTCCTGACGCCTGCTGCTCGAGTGACGAGCTCCTGCACCCCAGGTTCGTGACATGCTGACAAGTACTGTGACAATTATTTTAAGTTTGCTGAAGTTTCCATGGTATCGCGATCGTTGCCAGTGCATGCGCCCATATGCGCATCAGCAAATATGCATGAAATAGCTTTTGTATATGCTTGCTCTTTTGAATTTCAGTCACCACGTCACTTCACATGCAGGCAAGCTTGCACAAGCATACATGGACGTACATGTGATGGTACAACAATTGCAGGCTTTGATTGATGATATCATCCACTGTTGGCAAGACGAATTCCTGTCACACACCCCGCAATCATCGTGAAACGGTCTCGGCAAATTTTCTGAAGATGCCAGGAAGTTTTTGAGAAGAGGACGTCCCATCTTGTTTCGGAACTTTACATTTTTCCCTCTACTCCTATAATCTTCTGGATTCTTCTGACGTATTCCTGGATTCTTCATGTTCTCAGTTCCGGTGTTAATAATTTCAAAACCTCAGAGCTATACGAGTGCATATGTCACGACTCAGAACTACACCATGCCTCTTCCAGAAGCTGCCAGGAAGTTTTTAGAAGTCACTAAAACATGGGAGAGTGAGGGAGGGAGGTTACTATGATTCTGGATTGTGGATGTGCGATGAAGGATGCCCGTTGTTGCCCGCACCACGCCCCCCCCCCCCCCCGGTTACTTATACATCGTTAGTGAACCTCCCAATGCACTTGATGCAAATTTCGTGGAATTCTCAAGGATGCCTGTTCAGGGGAGATGCCCTCACAGTCCTTTCAGGAGATGGAGCCATCACCTCATCGTCATCATCATCATCCTTACCCTCCCCTGAGTTTTTTGCGTCCGCGGATTCCTCTGCACTTGCTTCTTGTAGTGCCTATTCTTTTGCCGCCTTCCCAAGGCTTCCAAAGAACTTCATGATGGTGGAAATATTCTTCATTTAACTATTAATAGTTAAATGTGGAACATAAGTATGCGTATCTAGATTCGATGACAATGTTGTTAAGCCAGTGATTATGTAACCGTAATGCTCCTCGATCAGGTAACACTGCCACCAGCACACCCTTTTCCCTACCCGTATTGGACAGTGCCTCAGCCTTCATCGACATGCTTTGATTTTAGTTGGGAATTACTTGTGAGCCCCTTTCTTTCATATGGGCAGCTGAAGAAGAAGCCATCTGTGAAGTAACGGTGATTGTTGGCTTGCAGAAACGTCTGGGAATTAATTTACTGTACTGCTGGATACGATGAACAATTTGAATGCAGACTTCTACATTTCTGTCAACACAGTCACAACTTACTCAGTGCCTTTTTCTTTCCTTTGGATGAGTGAGTTGGCTACAGTGCTATCGCCTGCCACTTATACCTAAGGAAGACCGTACATAATAGGGATATCAAACTATGGAATAACTTGTCTTGCTTTGAATGCCTGTTTTATAAGAGGCCTTCTCTGGCAGCTTTATCATCACGAGTTATGTTGAGATTGCACTACTTGACCTGTGCACAATCCAATGCGAAGTTGTGAAAATCATGCGTAAAACCCATGGAGGTTTTCACGCAAATATCTCAAGACTAATTCAAATGAGTTGACCAGCATACTACTTCACATGCGCACGAAGTTTTATGCTGAACTCTTTAGCAAGGTCGTAAGGGCAGCTTTTGTCGGTCGTGGCCTCTCCAACACGATTTTTTGTACGTGGACCACTCCACGTAGTTGAAGCACTTTTCCACGGCTCCAGTGTCTGTTCCAACAGAGGACTGGACAGGCTCAGACGGCCGTGGCATCCCCCGAATGCAATGCCTAGCAAAGCATACAGACGGGTACTTACGGTCATGCTTTCATCGTACTTACGCACCGACTGTGGATGGGTGGTTGGCGTTCACATAAAGGGAGGGCCATTATGATCATACCCCGGAAATTACGGGGTGCAGGGCCCCCCCTGCACATACCGGGGGTATACAATCTACGCCTATTGCCCGGGATAGGCTCCCATTATAATGTGGGTAATTACCCCGTTTGCTGCACTTGGAACAGCTGCAATGACTTCCAGCGCTTCTTCCAAGGCAGTCTCGCCCTCGGCCATGGCTTACTAGAAGAGGAGTACCCAAATGCAGTGGCATGCATAGAGGCAGCCGAGGGGTTACCCTCCATCGAGGAACGCTTACGTTTAGGACGATGGGCAGGGGAGATGATAGCAGCGCTGCATTGCATCATGGCAGCCCTTGCCAAAGTCAGGCTTCATGCATGGCTTCAATAAGAAGGATACCTAGAAATGATCCATCAGCTGGTCAGGCCGTGGGATGGCCGTGACATGGCTTGATGATCATGATACTAGTGAAAATAAGAGAAATGCAGGGCCTGCCAGGTTCGTGTTGACTTCCCCCTTGAGCAGGGGTTGTGTTAAGGGAGTAGGGCATGATAGTGAATGGGGGAAGTGAGAGGTTCTTGAGGCTGTGTAGTAGAGAGACCTATCCGCAAATGTTAGATCTACAGAGACGAACAAATGCAGTTGTGCAATCCTCGCAATTCTTCTGATAGTAAACTTTAAGTAGAGTTGATAGTTTCGTAAGTGTAGACTTACGAAAGTATCACATGTGGAAAGTGCAAAATTGTTGGAGTCATCTTTGTAATGGTTTCGTTTTTCTTTCGTTCGCAAAGCCCGCGGCATCTTCTTAGAGTATAAGAAACCTAACAGGATCTGTTTGTAAGGATAGCATATATATATGCATGTGGGTTTACTTGCAGAAGAATTACAAGGATTGCGCACACTTCATTTGTTTGTCCTCGTAGGCATAGTATCTGTGGAATAATGTCTCTCTGACATAGCCCTTGGAGAGCTCTCATCCTGCCCCAATCCTGCCCCACTCCCTTACCACATGTGTACACTCCCCGCTTAAGGGCACAAGGAAGCTAGCGAGCCCCTGCTTTTCTCTTACTGTCATCAGTGTCAATAGCATTATCCCACGGCCATCATCAGCTTATGGATCTTTTTAAGGGTATCATTTTTATTGAAGCCATGAAGCCTGGATTTGGCACGGGCTTCCATGATGCCATGCATCCGTGCTATCATAATTATAATCGAGATATCTCCCCTGCCCGTCGGCATAAATGTAGGCGTTAACGTTCCCCAATGGAGGGTAATCACCCATTGGTTGCCTCGAGGCCTGCAATTTCAATATTGTGACATATTTTGCTCTTCCAAGCCATAGCCGAGGGAGAGGCTGCCTTGGATAAAGCCTTGGAATGTTTGAGAGCTATTGATGCGGGAAAGCAGGGCGGTAAAAGTTACCGGGTGTCTGTAGCAAGTGGTGACTACGAACAGCCTCAGCATTTGTAGTGTGACCGTGAGGTAGTAGGCGCGACTACACACCCCATATATGCCCCCCAGAGGGGGGGGGGGGGCAAAGCTGGCTCTCCTTCAGTGTGAACGCCAACGTGGGTACCCACCATCCACAGTCAGGGCCTAAGCACAATAACACGTGATCGAACGGACCCATGAATATGCTTTGCAAGGCATTACGATGGGGGCGTCC
>KV908520.1:212222-249722 GCA_002005505.1 Botryococcus braunii
ACTCGGCTCACAAGTGCCTGAGTAGCCCACTGAAAATCAGGCAGAAAAGTTGCCAATCCTGTACCATGCCTCCCCTACAGTTCAGGAAAGATCATACCTACTCATGATTGAGCAAGTGTCAGTCAGCTGACTGACACTTACCTGCAGTACAGGTCTACCCCAGTGCAGTACCATTGTACCTTAAGAATGATATGCATTGTGAGTCCATTCGAGTCCTTACTAGGATGAGACCCACGTGGGTCTCATATGAGTACTCTAGTGTCAGTCGCAACGCGTATACCCCATGCTGCCCACTGGAAATCAGGCAAGAAAGTTGCCAATCCTGTACCATGCCTCCCCCACATTCTAGGAAAGATCATAACCACTCATGAGTGTCGGTCACAAGCTTGTGGTGTTAAGACCGGTATGGTAAAAAAGAGGAAGGCAGGGGATGCTACGCATCAGGCATTATTCATCCGAGGCATCCCCTGCCTTCCTCTTTTTCCCACTGTGTACACCCTTCAACCCTACCGCCTTTCTAACTGCACTAATCTTCCCTGCGACATCTTTGTTGTTGAAGCCGCAAATCTTAACGCCAGCTATGCTGCGGCATTCCTCCAAGTACAGCAACGAAAACTCCGCTTCTGCCGCCCATAAAAATTCTGCCCGGCGCTCTTCTCGGTTAAGCTGGGATGCCCGGGCAGCAGTGCCTACCGCTGGCTGCAAGGTTTGCACGGCTTCATTGAAGCGCTTCTCCAGGGCAGGGCCGAGGGTTGAGGGCTTTGGCTCGACGAAGCGTCCCATGCGCTCGTCGGCGCTGACCTTGACCAAGGTTGCCAGTTCATTTATGACATACGGCATGTCTGATAGGCATGCCAATTTTTTCACTTGTTGTGTTTACTGAAATGCAGAATGTGTGGTTGTAAACTGCATGCACATGCAACGCGGGTACGTCCACATGCTGCCCTTCCTTTAAGGTGACGACCCACCCGCCTTCCTTGTGCTTCGCAGAACGACGTAACTCCATCCACAGCTCCAGGGGCATGCAGCCTTGAGTCTCCCCGTAGTTTGGGAGTCCGTGTGAACTTCCCTGAGTATAGGGCCACCCCATCACCTGTTCCACAGATCGCCACATGAGAGAGAGACCAGAGATGTGTGTCAAAGCCCCAGGGGGGTTGTTGTTTGGGGTTGGGGGGGGGGGGGGGAGGGGGGGCATGGTACAAAGTTGGCCAGAAATTTGCCAAACCGATAGTAGGGTCCCAGGCCATGGTACATACTCGGAAAAGAATCAATGCCCTTAACCTAAATTAAACATACAGGCAATTGCAAAAGTCTGGATTGGGGGGGGGGGGGGGGGTCCCCCAAGGCGTGCTTGAATTGCCCCTTCCCAAAAAAGCACGCGCGCGCGCGCAAACACACACACACACACACACACACACACACACACACACACACACACACACACACACCATACACGTATGGAGTTACACACGCATGCACGCGCCCCCGCGTGTGCGCACACACACACACACACACACACACAAACACGCACACGCAAGAACACACACACACACACACACACACACACACACACATACACGTATGGAGTTACACACGCATGCACGCGCCCCCGCGTGCGCACACACACACACACACACACACACACACACACAAACACGCCCACGCAAGAACACACACACACACACACACACACACACACAGAGAGACACACACACGCACACACACACACACACACACAAACACACACATTCACACACACACACACACACACACACGCACGCTGGTGCTGAGGATTAATTATGCATACCTGTTTGTGCCCTTTGATGACGAGCACTGTACTTGGGAGAGGCAGAGGACTATCAATATGGAATAGTGTTGAGGATCCTTTACTGCCAATGACTACGTCTTGCAGGGTTCCTGCAGCATACTTGCATGTTAACGACATTCAAATGAATGAACAACTATGAACTATGACATGCAAAGACACCTGACCCACTAGGTGGTATGCAAAACGTTACCTATAACTGCATGTACTTTTGGAACTGCACTTGTTTTATATACATCTGGCAGCACCAGAACGCCTTGTGATAGTATGTGGGTCATCTCCATTCGCAAGGTGTCAACAGGGATGTTGAACGTCTGGCATATGCCGTCCTCCATGTCCTGTTGACATAAGGGTTGTAAGCCCATGGCGTAATACACAACATGATATCTGTAGACACAAGAAAGGCATGTGACGCAATTGTTAACAAAGAACATGACAATCACCCAGGAAGAAATCCAGGAGTGTGCATTACCCTTGCCACCTCCAAGGCCTCCTTTAGTGGGAGATTGGTCTGCGTCGGAAAGTGCTGGCAACGGTATCCTTCTTCGTCCATTGATATGCAATCTGTAGTGTGAGTGTCTCCACACGTACCCGTGCAGGCGTCGTAGCAAGATGGGGTACATAGGCCTTGCGATGGCCACGTCCTTAATTTAATTACCTGATCTTGACAACATAAAGTGTCGTGAAATATTTGACACTTTTCTAACATGCCTGAATTGCCTAACATGTCCGCATACGGCTCTGACGCCGTTGGGCCGTTCAGATTCATGGAGAGATTAAGAACCCCCAATAATGATTGTGGTATACTTGTATACAACTATACGACGCGTACTATTAAGTCTTCCTGGATTGCAAGGCGTAACCAAGCATGTTCAGGAATCTTCGGCGTGAAGACTGAAGGCGGGATTGGTACTGGCTGTCCGCAATACTAGCCCCACGGGGGGGGGGGGTGGGCTACAAGTTCGGCAAATTCTTGTCCGATGCCGTACCATGGCCTGGGGCCTGGGGCCTGGGGCCTGCTGCAGGTTCGGGAAATTCTTGTCCAATTCTGTGCCTTGGGCTGGGCTTGGGCCTGGTACCAGTTAGGCAAATTCTTGTCCTATTCTGTTGCATGGCCCTGGGCGTGGGGCCTGGTACCAGAGCGGCAAATTCTTGTCCGATTCTGTAGCCACGGGGTGCCCCCCCCACCCCCCCCTTCTCTCGTATTGCGGGCAAAACCTCAGCCGCTACCATCGCCGCCGCTACCAAGCTTGAGCCCCACGCAAATATTTGCTGCCTGCTTCCTTACTGTTAGATTGCATGTCATGGTTGTTTCATTGCGTAAAAACTAGCATTTGGTGCATGGCGTAAAATCTTCACAAAATTTTCGACGACCATACCTTGGGATTTGTCGATAAACCTCCATGAACAAGGTCCCTGAGGCGTCAGCGGCATATGCTGACATGTTAGGCAATTGTGATATGTTAGGAAAGTGTGAAAAGTTCTACGAGGCACTGATGGAACAGGAGAAGTCAGTGACACTGCGGGTGTGGGCAACGGCAGGAGTCTGTGACGATTCCTGTTACAACGCCTGTAAAAGCACATGTGGAGGAGCTCACACCACGCAGTGCATGTCATCAGAAGATGGCAAGCAATGCAGACATGTTCCAGTTTCGAGGAATATGACAGTGAGGGAGGCCTTCAGACTGGCTGAGGTATGCCACAATCCAGGACTTGTTCATGTTCGTTTGTCCTGTTGGTAGTTCTCATTCCGGGGAGAGATAGAGAGAGAGAGAGAGAGAGAGAGAGAGAGAGAGAGAGAGAGAGAGAGAGAGAAAGAGAGAGAGAGAGAGAGAGAGAGAGAGAGAGAGAGAGAGAGAGAGAGAGAGAGAGAGAGAGAGGGGGGGGGGAGAGAGAGAGATCTCTCGAGATGGAGAGAGAGAGAGAGAGAGAGAGAGAGAGAGAGAGAGAGAGAGAGAGAGAGAGAGAGAGAGAGAGAGAGAGAGAGAGAGAGAGAGAGAGAGCTCTATCGAGAGAGTCTTGTAAGATGGGATGAGGTACACACCGGTTCCAGAATCACTTATATCATATATTTGATTACAAAGTTGGTGCTACTCATACATCATGGCGCCACAGACCTGACTTGAGTGTACACGTCGCACAAGTAGTAATGTCCCATCTGGCATTCCAGCATTCTAGAATACTCATGACCCAGATAAATTCCCGTAAGGTACAAACCATATCCAAGGGATGTTTTGCCTCCCATCACTACCGGTGCCTTGCCTGGTACTGGAAGGTTGATTCAAAGATTTGGCACTTATGACCTTGCCACGCATATCTTCAAACATCACACCATAATTTTTTAAGCGGTCGGATCTACCTCTCCACAGAATTCCAGAGGCAGTCTTATCTGCTTTGACCTCTATCAGGTCAGCGATTGCTAGCCGAAGCGATGATGGACCACCGTCCACTTCAGAGGATTCTGAGGGTGTGAGCTTGACAAAGAAAGCAAGCTGCGCAACGTACTCAACCTGCCCTCTGCGAGGCTCAACATATGAAGCACGCACGAAATAAGATGCTGTGGTTGTAGGCCTGTCATATAGGATGGAGTGGACCGTTTCATTACGGTCTCCTCCTGTGTTTGCAACAGTGTACTTCACGACATGGGCCTGACGCAAGTCTTCCAGGTCCCAACCCAAAACCTCCAATCGTTCATTGAAATCGTCCCAAAGTTTCTCCACCGTATTCATTACCCTGACATACTCGGGCATTGGATCTGTCAACTCCTGTCCGCTTCCACACAGGATACATCCATTGTCATCCTCAACGTCCAGGTTGCTGCCAGTCCTGGGCTGTGCCGCCGGTCCCAAGGACTCGATGGACACTACATTGCCGGACGCTTCCAGGTTGTCCAGACCTTCCCTGAGCAACAGGTGCTTAACCAAGGTTATCTCTGGAAACTTAATGGTCCTACCCACAATCGCAGACTTGACATCCTGAATCTTGTTCTCGATCCAGTATTCAGTGCCAAATGCAACCCTTCCCCGGGCCTCTTCCTGATCACTCAAACGGCAAATAACCATATGGAGGTTGTATGTGGCCAACTTATGCAACCCAAATTCTTCAACCATAGCTGCGTAACGCTTCAACAGCACAACGGCAGCTTCACGTGTGCCAGGAACATCGTCAGTTGGGTACAACCGCAGAAAGTATAGCAAACCTCGACGCACACAATCCCACATCTTTTCTAGCATCGGGGGAAGGAGGCTCCTACCATTATAATGTTTCAGAATGTACACACTCCATGTCTCTAACCAGTGCAGCCAGCTCTCCATGACCATGTGTCCCCTCTCTTTCACAATATCTGAGTAGGGCCTCCTAAAGTCAATGGTATTAACGATATCGCATGCCCTCTTCATCATTATGTCTATGCTGTCCTTGCTGATCCTGAATTCCTCGGGTAGGTCATTCCCTGAAAGTGCAAAAGACCACAAGTCCTTAACCATCCCATAAGGTCCACAGTGACCTAAGGGGACGGTGAATGCATTGTTGTAGTGCAAGTATGGTAGTGCTTCGATGAGAGGGGACACTCCATGGCAACCTACTGTTCTCACGAGTCTTTTCAGAGCGGTGCGATTCAGATTTTTTGCTCTTTCCTGCTGCACAAAGACGGCCCTATCCACCTGATCTTCGACCGATAGTTTACAAGCGGCATCCCCAGCAAAGCATGTTCCACCTTCCTCGTTCAATGGGCCATATGCAGTCTCACTTGAATACCCAAAGAAATGGGTCCCTTGCCGCTGGTTTATGCCCCTGAGGACGCATGTGCCGCACCCCAAGATGGCCGAGTGCCCATTCCACCTGCTCAGCTTCCTTAGTGCGGGAGTGTCCCCAGCAGCCCCCGCAAGGAGAACCTTGTGCAACAACCGTCGTGAGTGCATCGTTCCATCCACCAGACGGTGCTCCATCACTTCAATACCTTCCCCTGCACAATGGCCCATCCTACAACTTGCCAACACCAACCAAGGGGGAGGGATAGTATGGGGGAGGGGGAGGGAGGGAGGGAGGGAGGGAGGGAGGGAGGGAGGGAGGGAGGGGGGGAGAGAGAGAGAGAGAGAGAGAGAGAGAGAGAGAGAGAGAGAGAGAGAGAGAGAGAGAGAGAGAGAGAGAGAGAGAGAGAGAGAGAGAGAGAGAGAGAGAGAGAGAGAGAGAGAGAGAGACAGAGAGAGAGAGTGGGGGGGAGAGAGGGAGAGAGAGAGAGAGAGAGAGAGAGAGAGAGAGAGAGAGAGAGAGAGAGAGAGAGAGGTAGAGGGAGGGAGGAGAGAGAGAGAGAGAGAGAGAGAGAGAGAGAGAGAGAGAGAGAGAGAGAGAGAGAGAGAGAGAGAGAGAATGTGTGTGTGTGTGTGTGTGTGTGTGTGGGGGGGGGGGGGATGTTAACTGGTAGGCATCGTTTTGGCAGATCTGTCATTGTTTTTCCATTGGGGGCTTGGGGGCATGGTACATGCTTGGCTTCATTTTTGCCAGAATGTAAGTAGGGGTCGGGGATGAAGGGGGGGGGGGGGCACCACACACACACAGTCACACCCACACAAACAAGCGCGCGGTGTGGGATAGGCACTCACGATATGCTGACAACTCTGCCAGGATGTCAGAGATGCACCCTTTAATCAAGTGCGGCTCTTTCGGTCCAGAAATAACGGCTATGACCTTCGTAAACTTCAGCTTGCTCCGATGAAGGCTGGGAATGTCCAGGCACCTGCACCATTCACATGCCTTCCTAGTTCCAGCGGCATCTTAACTACTTCCATCACATTTACCTCGTTTACACGTAATACGATGCACACAATGCAGTCCTGTGCAAACCACGTTTCTTGCACACCTTAGTGTCAGTAGTCCAATGGAATGCTGCCTGTTTGTGTAGATTTGGAAGAAGTCGAACCCGAGCTCATAAACGGATGTACATACATCTCCAATATCTGCCTGGGCTGCTCGGTGAAGTCGTGCTGCCTCCACGGACTCATAGTAATCACCTTCTACATCTCTCCCACTTCCCCTGAGTTTACAGAATTCCGCGTCGTTAAACAACTGCCGGATGGCATGTCCTACCCCTAGGACATATACAACTCTGGCAAGCCGCAGTGTTGTCTTCATTCCACTTTTTACCTCGCGCAGCCTCTTGCTGCCACACTCAGGGCAGGCGTCCTCAGTATGCCTGCCATATTCAGAAGGGCGCAGCGTTGGAAACATCACACAACCATTAGAGCAGACATGCCTCATGGTTGACCTATAGTCCCTACACTCTGCAACCTTCAGACACATGTGCAGACTGGAAGGATGCAGATTGGGTTGTGGCACTTTGCGAAGGCGATTCATCCTGCAGGTGTCGTCCAACGCAGCATCTGTGAGCTTGTGCTTCATCTTCATTTCCAACATGGAGTATACCGCCTGCAGAACGAACACCATTAAGTCCCAGTGCTGCATGCGAATGGGACAACAAGAGCATAACCCTTCAGGCTGTTTGTGTGGGTTGTACCTCTCGGATGGTCTCATTTCCTCCCGGGTAGGTGGGTTGATTCAAATGCTTCTTCAGAAAAGCAGCGGTTATTCTGTTATTTTCCTTGTAAATGTCAGGCAGTGCAGGTGACCGCCCCTGTACGCCCTCCATGGGTTCCCACCCTTCAGAATCTGAAGAATCTGGGGATGATGGACTCCCGCGCCCGTCAGCATCACCGTCCTGGGCATCGTCAGCATCCTCTGCCGGCCCATCCTCCTGGAGCTCATGTTCAATCTCATCGTCCCAATCATATCGCCCACTCTGGGAGTCCGTCAACGATTGCTCTGAATCCGAGCATTCCTCGCTTTCTGAAGAGGATGCCCAGCCGTTGCTGCCCACCACAAGCAAGCAAGTATAATATACTAGCTTTTGCCTATATAGCTATTCATAACAGTAGAAAAGGTGCAACGAATTATGTTCCTGCCGTGTTCCCACTGACCTCTCATACAAAACCTACAATTGGAGGAACCAGATATGGAACTCGAAGGCTGGGAAACACTAAAAACTTTAGCTGAACACACACACACACACACACACACACACACGCGCGCACACACACACACATACACACACACACACACACACACACACACACACACACACACACACACACACACACACACACACACACACGCGCGCGCGCGCGCGCGCGCGCTCGCACATTGTCCAAACTGATTTCAAAACGTCAAATGTTCTTTACTTGCGTTTCATTCCCTAGCACGTTGGGTATGTGAATGCCTGCTCTGCTGACCTACCACCTATGTCACCACCTAACATTCTGGAAGTGTTCATGCATAGGAGGGGTAGGATACCTGGGTCTACTGTTGCTCCCAGGTGGATGATCTCGCAGCATGAACTCGGCATTGTCCGTTGCAAGGGGCCAGACAGGGCTGCTTGGATCCAAATTGTGGTTCCTCATGTCCGAGCCTGCATCGTCATTGAGAAGAAGAATAATTTACATCAATCCAGCCCAGAGAGCATGATGAGATGCAGACGGATAAACCAACGGTATGTGAGATCCTACTTGGAATAATGCTATGCTATAACATAGATAACAACACCGATAATTGGATAATGGAGAATGGTTCACTCACCACCATCGAGGTCTGCCATGTCAAATCCTGGCACTCCTGCATTATCTTCTTGTTGCGCCGGCATCCTGTTGTGGACCCTTCGTCGGTGCGTGGCCAAGGACTTGGGCCTTCTATACGAACGGCCACAATCCCCACACCGATACGTTGGTTTCGAACTCTTCTTTGAGGTTTGCTGAAGACATCGAGGTGAGCTTGACATCATTAATATAAGGAAAATGAGGTTGGACCTCGTCACGAAACTCATATTCCCAGGACCTGGGGCCGTAGGGCACCAGAACTCATGCAAAATTCGACGTTGCCCTTTGGAATCAGAATACACGGATACAAAACCAAACAGTGTAGCGACAATGATACTGTTCAAGCTCCACGCCTGTCCGGATTTGTAGGGCCAGCACGACTTCATTGGCCGGTGGCCGAGTAAGGGTCAATAATACATGGACATATTTGCAAAATTCGAAAGCCCGCGCAGTGTTAACCTGCAGGGGCATTGAGCAGAAACCATATAAACCCCGTCTCACAACCTCTGTTTTTAATAACATGGGGTTGCTCTGTACCTTCAAAAACTGTAATGAGCCCCCGCTTTTCAAAGAAAAGGAGTCAGGTGCCATGGTCTTCATGGGGGGAGACCTGTCACACTTTGAGGACAGCGTTAGGAAATGCCTTAGACTTCCAAAGGGCGACGAGTTAGATTTTTCTAATACTGAAGGGCACATCCTACCGACCACTGGCTTGCATGTCGCACTCTTGAAGGCTGCGGAAACAAAAGATCACGACGACCTCCATGTGAAAGGTTATGGGCAATCGGCTTTCCCTGTACAAAGCAGACAGGTCGTCAATAGACGAAGTTACTCCAGCTACAGTCCGTACGACTGTCTGCTGAGTGCCACACACAACTGTCGGACAAGACTAGCATCTGGTGATGCCCAGCATCTTTCACAACCAGTTCCGTTACATCATTATCTTGTACACAAGCACCGATCAAGCAATCACTAGATAAGGCTCTAGACGGCTACGTTCAAGTACATGCCTATACTCCCTGAAGTCACTGTCCCTTATCTGTTTGAGTGACTACAGGGTACACTAAGCTTGTTCACTCTCACAATAGCAACAATGATACAACACACACTGCCGCACCGTACCTGTACAAAGCAGACAGGTCGTCAATAGACGAAGTTACTCCAGCTACAGTCCGTACGACTGTCTGCTGAGTGCCACACACAACTGTCGGACAAGACTAGCATCTGGTGATGCCCAGCATCTTTCACAACCAGTTGGTATTCACTCCGGTGGGGCAGCCTTAAGAGTTCATCCGACAAACGTGTGATCTAGATAGGATTGTACCTTATGTTCGAAAACGTCCAGAGTCTGCCGTGTCTCAAGGTACCTTATGTTCTCAATGGACCCATATCCTAATAGTGCACACATGAAGATCACTTAAAGCACAAGGCATTCAATAATAATGTTCAGAACTCAACACTTCCCCTTGCCTGCATGCTTTAAGTGTATCTTCTCAAACCTAGTGAATCACGATGACCAACAAACACGGGCTTGGCAAGTGGCTTGGTCATAATGTCAGCCACATTGCGTGCAGATTCCACATAGAGGATATCTACCTGCCCAAGTGCCATAGCTTCCCTAGCGTAGTGGAAGCTTACTGCAACGTGCTTTGTGAATTTGGAATACAGGGGGTTCCGTAAATTAGAAATGCATCCTTGGTTGTCACAGAAAATTTTGACCCTCCAAGGTGCAGCCCCTATCTCTTCCAAGAAGCCCCTTAGCCAGTTGGCTTCCTTCACAATATGGCCAGCTGCCATAAACTCAGCTTGCACAGTTGAGGTAGCAACTGAGCTCTGCTTCTTGCTTCCCCAAACCACGGCACTACCATAGACTGATAGAACATAGCCAGTGGTGGAATACCTGTGGTCCAGGTCCCCAGCATAGTCGGCATCAACATAGCCTTCTAGCTCAGGGCCCTTTCCACCCAGAGTAATTGCTAACTCTCTGGTATCTCTCAAGTACTTCAGCACTCGAATGGCCTCATTCCAGTGTGAGGTAGTGGGTGTCATTCTATACCTTGACAACACTCCAACAGCCTGAGAAATGTCAGGCCGGGTCGTATTGGCTATGTACAGTAACGATCCAATTAACTCGCAGTATCGATGACCAGGTGGCAGAGGGGTACCAGCCCCATGTGACATACCATCTGAGGACTCGGGTCTGCTGCTAGCCACGAAGTCCTTGGACATGGGGGTATCAACCCCACGTCCATCATCAGCAACGCCAAACTTCTCCACAAGAGCATCAATCTTGGGAGTGCAACTCATGGAAATAGTGCCCTGAACTCTATTGCGTAGGACCTGACACCCCAGGAAATCATTCACCTCTCCCAAATCATGGATGGTGAAGTCCTTCTTCAATAACTCTTTCCCCCACTCAATCTCTGCAACCACTCTGGCAACTATGAGAAGATCATCGACATAAACAAGAATAAACGACAGATTACCATCAGGGGCCCTCCTGATGTATACCCCAGCGTCGCTCTTGCACACACTATACCCCATCACGCTCAACTTGTCGCTCAAGGTCTTGTGCCAAGCCCGTGGGGCTTGCTTAAGACCGTAGAGTGCCTTCCTGAGCTTGCACACAACTCTCGTGTTGCCATTCTCAAATCCTGGTGGTTGGGTCACATAGACCTCTTCCTCCAACTCCCCATTGAGAAAAGCTGTCTTGATATCCACTTGGTGGATCTCAAGATTTTGTGTGGCAGCCACTGCCAGCACAGCTCTCCTAGCACCATAGCTGCTGGTAGGTGCAAAAACCTCACCAACATCTATACCAGGAATCTGTCTGCAACCCTGGGCAACCAATCTTGCTTTAAACCGAGTGACATTCCCATGTGCATCGTTTTTTGTAGAAAAAATCCAATGAACAGGGATAACTTTCTGCCCATGGGGTCTTTCCACATACTGCATAACCTCATGGGTGTCTAAAGACTCCATCTCCTCTTGCATTGCCTGCTGCCAAAACTCCCACTGAGGTGAGCGCTGGGCTTCCCTCAAGTTTGAGGGCACGTGAACTTTTCCCAACGTGACAGAAGGTACACTCTGTACCTTATGCTGTGGTGCAGCAGGGCTGTCAGCCTTACTGATGCTGTTCCCTTCTCTCTCTCTCTCTCCCTGGTTGCCAGAATAAGGTACATTATGTACCTTATGCTGGGACTGGGCAGTACTGCCGGGATTATCTGATTCCTTCTCAAGTCTCTCTCTCTCTCCTTGACTACTGGACTCATGTGCAGCACCCTTACATTCTCGCACCTTCCGCAATGCAGAGGGGAGCAGCAGCTCTCTCTCTCTCCTGGACTCACACTTGGGCACACTACCCAGACTTGCCTGAGCTGCGCCTACAATGTCAGCTTGCACACCATAAGCATGACTAGCCAGTGACTGGGATTGGGCACCAGCTTCCCCTACTGCTGGCATGTCTAACCCACTGCTCTCATCTCTTACATCTGCACCGAACATAGCCTCGACTGTCTCAACCTGCCCCTGCATATCAGGGAGACCAACCATGTTTGGCTCACTCACAATTGCCTGACCTGGGTCAGGGGCATGCAATGGGATGTCAGAATGCTCTCTCCTAGCCACGCGCTGTACATAACGCTGCTCCCTTGTAAGGGTGGTCCCTGGAGGAAGGGGAATTTGTGACTTCCCCTGCATTCGCAACCCCTCTTGTACCTTCTGCATTTTTTCTACCTGGGATTGAGTTTCTACACCCCCCCTGGCCAGATTCTGCATATGCTCAAGCACCGACCACGAGTGCTGAGATGGTTCTGGGGTCCCAACAGTAGGATCCAGGCTGGTGGGGTTTCCTTGGTCATGTGCTGCTGTGGTCCCGTCTCCAGACTGATCCCCAGCACAAAGTCCAGAGGTCCCAGGAGCCCCAGTGGAAAGCGTCTCCACTCCATGGTCATCCTCCTCATCCCAGAACGTGGGTGGAGCAGCAGAGGGAATTGCTTGAGGCGTTGCCAGATTCTCACTGCCAAGGGGGGGTGATATCCTAGAATCATAGACAGACCCAGGCTGGACCTTTGATAGACCCACTCTCTCAGCCCCCCTCAAGTGCTCGATAAAGCTGACGTCCCTACTCTCCTTCCACACTCCATTCCCCACGTACACACGATACGCTTTAGACTGGGGACAATAACCAGTAAACATCCCAGGGATGGTCTTGGGCCCAAAAACAGACCTTTGGCCACTGGGAATGTGCACATGGGCTACACAGCCAAACGTGCGCAGCACAGACACATCAGGTTTGACACCAAAGAATAATTCCATGGGGGTCAGGGACCTGCCTGAAGTAGGACCCACATTGTAGAGGAGGGTAGCTGTCTCAAGCGCCTCCTTCCAAAGGGAGGGGTCTGCTGCAGCATGGACCAACAGAGTCCTTGTTCGCTCCTTCAGGGTCCTATTCATCCTCTCCGCCACCCCATTCTGCTGAGGCGTGTAGGGCGCTGAGGACTCCATCTTAGTGCCCTGCTGAGCACAAAACTCTTTGAATTGCTGGTTCAGGAACTCTGAACCCCTGTCAGTCCTCACACACTTC
Source organism: Botryococcus braunii (assembly GCA_002005505.1). NCBI lineage: Eukaryota > Viridiplantae > Chlorophyta > Trebouxiophyceae > Botryococcus > Botryococcus braunii. Next base: position 225,277 of record KV908520.1, read on the forward strand.
ACAACCGTGCCTCGTTGGGTCTGCCAAAAACGGAGCAGGTCTATCACAGCCTTTGGGATGCAATCCTTTGACTTCACAGGCAGGGAGGCAACTTGGTGTGAACTTTCATCCACTACAGTGACCCAATATCGTTCACCTGTGATGGCAGGAGGTGATATGGGACCCACAGTATCCACATGGACTCTATCGAGTGGGTGATGTGCAGGCCTGGAAGATACAGGGAAAGGAGGTCTGGAGTGTTTCCCTTGTATACACGATTCACAGTGCTTGGGGCACTCAGAGCAGGGAGCAAGGGAGATATTGATTCCTGTAACCAGATCTTCCTTGGAGAACCTCTGCATGCTGCTGGCACCAGGATGACCTAACCTAGCATGCCACAGAGATCTCTCGCTACACACGTGTCCTTTCCTAAGATGAGACGCCTCAGCCATGTGATCAATATGTCTGCAGCCAACTTGCTGCCCTCTGACAGGACTAACAAACTCCAAAAAAAACAGACCTCGTGCGCGGGTGATATCTCCACACCACCCTTCAGGTCCCTTCATGGCTGTGTAACCACCTGCAGTGTCAGTCAGGAAAGATGCTCCATCCTGAATTGCACCAGTGACTGAAATGAGGTTGGTATGCGCAGAAGGAACACACTGCACATTGTGCAGCCAGAATACTTCGTGCCTTGCATTCACAAGGCATACAGACCCAGATGCAATGATTCCTCCCTTGGCGTCTGAGGTTGCCAAGTGCAGAGGAAGAGGCTGTCTATGCATAACTGGATTATGGAGCAATGAGAGATCATTGACTATATGCACAGAGGCACCACTATCTATTAACCAAGATGTGCTGCTAGCTCCATGCGAAGTTGGGGCAAGCACATTGAGAGAGATAAACATCGCCTCACCAGAAGGAGGGGGTGGAGGTGGTAAATGCCACCCCGGAAACGTGTGTTGACTTGTTGGATAGTTATATGCTGAAGGAGGTCCAGGGCTGGAAGCGGATGAAGGCGGGCCACCCCGGCCAGATCCATGGTCCCACCAGGCTTGAGGAGACGACTGTGGGCCTCCCTGGCCCCAGTAAGCTGCAGGCCCAACGCTTGCCGCTTGCATGTTTTGATGCAGAGCCTGCAGCTGCCTGAGCGGTCCGCAGTCAGTCATGAAGTGGCCCTTTGCCTTGCAGAAGTGGCATGTAAGCTCCTCTCTGGGCCTTCTTGCCCTGCCAGGTCCACGCCCCCTGCCACCAAAAGTAGTTGCAGAGGGGCCAGCGGGAGGCTGTTCGTTTGCTGGTAGTGCTGCTCCAACTCCCGGTACTGCTCCCACTCCTGGTGCAGCTCCAGCGCTTGATGACGCTCCAGCTACCCCCCCAGAGGGACCAGCCACTGCTGCAGCTGCCATGGCCTGAGGTGTTCCCTCTGCAGGTGGGTCCTTGTACCCACGGCTGGCTGCGGCGCGCAGGATTCTTTGAATCAGCTCCAATGGCGGCTTGTCGGTTGCCATAACCTCCAGGGACTCGAGCCTCAGCACAGGAGGGAGGCCCTTCACCATCAGCTCCCCAACATTGTGGTCCAAGAGGATGAACGCGTTGTTTCTGAGACTTGTAGCCAGATCCATCATTCTGTAGAGGTAGACCTTGAGTGTCTCCCCTGTCTTGATGCCCTGCTCCATTTCCTTGTACCACTCAAGGTTGATGTCTTGGTTGCTCCCTCCAGTGTGACTGTTCTTCACCCACGCGATGAAGTCGAACGCTGCTTTGTGGCATGAGATCTGAGAATGCCAGATGACTGGAACTGACTGGATCAGCCACTGCTTGATGGCTGAGTTCTCCACCGACCCTGGCATTGGCCTCTCCAAAGCCGCTCTGACCCCCTTGGTGTTTGCGCACGCCTCCAAATTTTCATACCAAAATTCAAAATTGCGCCCTCCATCATCAAGCATGACAGTCATCTTTGGATTAGAGGTATTGGGGATGTAGGCTGCCTTGTCAATCTCCACCTTTGGTTCTGCAGTGGCTGATTGTGTCCCGGTCATAGACTGCCCTGGAGTGGCCCCACTGACTTCTCCAGGTTGAGACATTGCTGTTTCACTGCTACTTTCCTTTTCTTTGCCCCTTTTTGTCATACTATTGTCACTTCACCAGCCAAACTTACTCATAAACTTCTGGAATGCAGCAATACCCTACAATTCCCTCCATGTCATGGAAATTTACCAGCCAGTCTTGCACAGTAGTAGCAGATATGTTCCCCTCAGAAGTTTGCGCCGGAGTCCGGCCCGACTCACTCAGTGCTTCTAGACAACGTCTATGAATGATAAAGCACAGCTAAAACTTCAATTATGAATTTCCCAGAAAGGTAAACTGTGAGTAAGATAATGGTCCTGGTACACTCGAGTTCCCTTGCGCCGCTGCGCCATGCTCGAGCTCCTTTGTTGACGCTTACGTCTGACCCATCCGTAGACGACCTTCACTCTTGCTTTTACTTGGCTCAGCTGGAAGGGCGTGGGCCCATAACCTGTGAAAGGTTATGGGCAATCGGCTTTCCCTGTACAAAGCAGACAGGTCGTCAATAGACGAAGTTACTCCAGCTACAGTCCGTACGACTGTCTGCTGAGTGCCACACACAACTGTCGGACAAGACTAGCATCTGGTGATGCCCAGCATCTTTCACAACCAGTTCCGTTACATCATTATCTTGTACACAAGCACCGATCAAGCAATCACTAGATAAGGCTCTAGACGGCTACGTTCAAGTACATGCCTATACTCCCTGAAGTCACTGTCCCTTATCTGTTTGAGTGACTACAGGGTACACTAAGCTTGTTCACTCTCACAATAGCAACAATGATACAACACACACTGCCGCACCGTACCTGTACAAAGCAGACAGGTCGTCAATAGACGAAGTTACTCCAGCTACAGTCCGTACGACTGTCTGCTGAGTGCCACACACAACTGTCGGACAAGACTAGCATCTGGTGATGCCCAGCATCTTTCACAACCAGTTGGTATTCACTCCGGTGGGGCAGCCTTAAGAGTTCATCCGACAAACGTGTGATCTAGATAGGATTGTACCTTATGTTCGAAAACGTCCAGAATCTGCCGTGTCTCAAGGTACCTTATGTTCTCAATGGACCCATATCCTAATAGTGCACACATGAAGATCACTTAAAGCACAAGGCATTCAATAATAATGTTCAGAACTCAACACTCCACGCCATGGGAGTGATATCCAGCATCACTGACAAAAAGCCAGAGGCCACCATATGCGTGTCAACCACACCCACCGTTCAGAAAGTGGCAGCCAGACAGACGATGTGGCAGAAGACCATCGTCAACTTGGTAGAGACCGTGGCACTCAGGGACATCACAACAACTGGAGGCGACATAGTTGGACGGAGAAAAGATTTAAACTTAACATTGGACCGTAAGTTTCCTCCATATGCTTTGGTCGACACTGCAATTGGGGCATGGCTAGGGGGTGTGGGTGGCCTGATGGTGTCTTCTGTTTGCAGAAAAAGCACAAGTTGAAAGGGGGCTAAATTACATTGAGTATGTGACGTTCCAGAAGCATCATAAGGAGGTGATGGAGGGCGCGAACTGCGAATTTAGTTCAGCTGATGCATTCAGGGACAAAATACGATCCCGCATCAATTTGTAAGTTATTCCTGTGTTGCGCAACGTTCAGATATGTGATTTTGGTACACAGATGTCAGCATAGTACATATAAACTTCTCATGGGGTTTTGCAGGAGAATAAACACATGTAACACGTCCATAACAATGAGAGAGAGAGCGCTAAGATCTGCATGGAATGTAGAAAAAAAGCCGCCACTTCGACTTGCTTTTGAAGCAGGAAAACATATACACGAGTTTGATATTCCTGCAACGCATGTGGACATTGATGAAGTTGAGGAGGGGGCAGTCGAAACCCCTGTGGCCTCGATGGCTAGGACACATAGGAAGGACAAGAGGTAAGTTGTGACGTACTTGTCCAGAAGCGTCTAGGTTGGCATGCAAGTAAATTCCCCAGCACCATTACGTATACGTAGTGACAGGGTCGTATATGCAGGTCTACAGCCACCCCTGCTGCGAGTTCACAGCTGCCATCATTTTCGGCCGCCAACATCAAGGGTGGACATTCAAAGGTGAAGACCATGAATATTGACTTTAAAGCTGGTTGACCATTGGTTGAACAACATTGTTAAGCGTCATTGTGCTACATGCGTTTTGTACCTTAAAGTTAACCTGCTGTCATGCAGTTCTTTGGCAACCTGCTTAAAACAGCACCAACTCAAGCATCACAGCAAGCTGATTCAGAGGAACCCTCTGAGACAACAGAAGACGGTGCAATGGAGGAGGAGGATGAGGAACACGTGGAGGAGGTGGTTGTTCATATGCCTGTGAGGACATCGCCTCGCAACAAGGTATTCTACTACAAACCCAATCAATGTAAAAGTCTGTCTCGCCTGGTAATTTAGCGTGACATCAGACATGCATGTCATACGTTTAGTATTAAGAGTGAAGCATACGTTTGTATTTGTGTTCACAGGGTCGGCGTCCCGGTCCACAACCTGTAAACAATGCTCAGTCCAGCAAGAGACAGAAGACCAGCAAAGCACATGCTGACGGGTAAGTCGGTCCGGGTTGCATACACTCTCCTTGTTTGGTGGGGGGTGTTGGGGGGGGGGGGGGGGGAAGGGGGCCTCATTCAGGATTCATTAGGATCAAGCATTGAGGGAGGGCATGGTACAGGTTGGGCAATGTTTTGGCTGAAAAGTAACTAGGGGGGGGGGGGGCCTCATTCAAGATTCATTAGAATCCTGAATGAGCCCCCCCCCCTACTTACTTTTCAGCCAAACAATTGCCGAAACTGTACCATGCCCTCCCTGCCCGCAACATGTCATTAGAATCAAGCGTTGAGGGGGGGCATGGTACAGGTTCGGGTATTTTTTGGCTGAAAAGTAAGTAGGGGGGGGGGGGCCTCATTCAGGTTTCATTAGAATCAAGCGTTGAGGGAGGGCATGGTACAGCATTGGGTTTTTTTGGCTGAAAAGTCAGTAGGGGGGGGGGGGCGCATGATACAAGATAGGAATTTTTTATTTCTGAACCCCGAGCACATGCTCTCTCTCTCTCTCTCTCTCTCTCTCTCTCTCTCTCTCTCTCTCTCTCTCTCTCTCTCTCTCTCTCTCTCTCTCTCTCTCTCTCTCTCTCTCTCTCTCTCTCTCTCTCTCTCTCTCAAGGGTGGACATTCAAGGTGGTTATTATTTGATTGCTTGTGTCAGTCTGGCTGGCTGGCTGGCCCTCTCATGCCACGAACACTTAGCATATTATTTTATAGAATACTTATTGCTGACCCTAACTGCATCCTCGATGTACTGCAGGGCGAGAGCTTCCAAGCAGTAGGATCTCTGGGGTGACTCTAGTAAGCTTAACGCTTGTAAGCTTCATAGAATTAGATTTATAGCTTCATAGAATTAGATTTACAGCCTGTGTTGCGGTGACAGCCTCTGTACACTGTTGTTGGAGATCTCAACCCAATCTACAGCTACAGATTGGGGTGACCAGAAGGATTGTTATAGCGTTGAGCTTGACACACATATTATACTTGCACTTTGTGCAGTTGGGGTCTGTGTCTGCATGGCCCCTCATACAGGCCTGTCATTGTAATAAGCATTAAAGCCTCAGAACATCGCATGTCTTCTGGTGCAACACTCGAGTACTTCACAACACTTCCAACACACTTCCCATACATCTTGTGAACATCTCATGTCTTCTGGTGCCACACTCATGTTCTTCACAATAGTTCCTATAAACTCCCCATACATCTTGCGAACATTTCATGTCTTCTGTTGCAACACTCAAGTTCTTAACAATAGTTCCTATACACTTCCCATGCTGATCCCATACGGTCTGACAGACTTCCCATACATCTTGTCAACATCTCATGTCTTCTGGTGCAACCCTTAAGTACTTCACAAATGTTCCTATACACTTCCCATGCCAAGCCCATAAGGTCTGACACACTTCCCATACATCTTGTGAACATCTCATGTCATCTGAAGCCAAACTCATGTTCTTCACAAAAGTTCCTACAAACTTCCCAGACATCATGTGAACATCTCATGTCTTCTGGAGCCAAACTCATGTTCTTCACAAAAGTTCCTACAAACTTCCCAGACATCTTGTGAACATCTCATGTCTTCTGCTGCAACACTCAAGTTATTAACAATAGTTCCTATACACTTCCCATGCAAAGCCCATAAGGTCTGACACACTTCCCATACATCTTGTCAACATCTCTTGTCTTCTGATAACGTCTGATACGAATACTGTACACTTCATGCAATGTTCTCATAACTTCTCATAAGTCCCAGAACTTCTAATATACTGCTGATTCCGTTCATGGTACATCTCATACTCTTCCAATAACATCTCATTTACGTCACGATCGTCCCGAACCTCGACTTCTAAGTGGTTTTGAGATGTCTTATAAACGTCGGATTCAGGTCTGGGAAACTTCTTAAAAGGCGACATATGCGCTGAAAACGCTCATAATTTCTTATACTCGAGATGGAAGTATATGAGAAGAGTGAGGACTTAAGAACTGGACAAGATGTCTTGGGAAGAATATGGTAAGATCTCGAGATCTTCTGAAAAGTTCTCAAAATTCGTGAGAAGATTATGACAAGTCCTCTTATCATGTTTCCTCTAGAATTTATGAGAAGATTCAGATGTTTTCGAGAAGTTTCTAGACGATTCAGACGTATATGAGAGGAACTCGTCCTGCCAGTGGCACATACGTCTGAATCGTCTAGAAACTTCTCGAAAACATCTGAATCTTCTCATAAATTCTAGAGGAAACATGATAAGAGGACTTGTCATAATCTTCTCACGAATTTTGAGAACTTTTCAGAAGATCTCGAGATCTTACCATATTCTTCCCAAGACATCTTGTCCAGTTCTTAAGTCCTCACTCTTCTCATATACTTCCATCTCGAGTATAAGAAATTATGAGCGTTTTCAGCGCATATGTCGCCTTTTAAGAAGTTTCCCAGACCTGAATCCGACGTTTATAAGACATCTCAAAACCACTTAGAAGTCGAGGTTCGGGACGATCGTGACGTAAATGAGATGTTATTGGAAGAGTATGGGAAGAGTATGAGATGTACCATGAACGAAATCAGCAGTATATTAGAAGTTCTGGGACTTATGAGAAGTTATGAGAACATTGCATGAAGTGTACAGTATTCGTATCAGACGTTATCAGAAGACAAGAGATGTTGACAAGATGTATGGGAAGTGTGTCAGACCTTATGGGCTTTGCATGGGAAGTGTATAGGAACTATTGTTAAGAACTTGAGTGTTGCAGCAGAAGACATGAGATGTTCACAAGATGTCTGGGAAGTTTGTAGGAACTTTTGTGAAGAACATGAGTTTGGCTCCAGAAGACATGAGATGTTCACATGATGTCTGGGAAGTTTGTAGGAACTTTTGTGAAGAACATGAGTTTGGCTTCAGATGACATGAGATGTTCACAAGATGTATGGGAAGTGTGTCAGACCTTATGGGCTTGGCATGGGAAGTGTATAGGAACATTTGTGAAGTACTTAAGGGTTGCACCAGAAGACATGAGATGTTGACAAGATGTATGGGAAGTCTGTCAGAACGTATGGGATCAGCATGGGAAGTGTATAGGAACTATTGTTAAGAACTTGAGTGTTGCAACAGAAGACATGAAATGTTCGCAAGATGTATGGGGAGTTTATAGGAACTATTGTGAAGAACATGAGTGTGGCACCAGAAGACATGAGATGTTCACAAGATGTATGGGAAGTGTGTTGGAAGTGTTGTGAAGTACTCGAGTGTTGCACCAGAAGACATGCGATGTTCTGAGGCTTTAATGCTTATTACAATGACAGGCCTGTATGAGGGGCCATGCAGACACAGACCCCAACTGCACAAAGTGCAAGTATAATATGTGTGTCAAGCTCAACGCTATAACAATCCTTCTGGTCACCCCAATCTGTAGCTGTAGATTGGGTTGAGATCTCCAACAAAAGTGTACAGAGGCTGTCACCGCAACACAGGCTGTAAATCTAATTCTATGAAGCTATAAATCTAATTCTATGAAGCTTACAAGCGTTAAGCTTACTAGAGTCACCCCAGAGATCCTACTGCTTGGAAGCTCTCGCCCTGCAGTACATCGAGGATGCAGTTAGGGTCAGCAATAAGTATTCTATAAAATAATATGCTAAGTGTTCGTGGCATGAGAGGGCCAGCCAGCCAGCCAGACTGACACAAGCAATCAAATAATAACCACCTTGAATGTCCACCCTTGAGAGAGAGAGAGAGAGAGAGAGAGAGAGAGAGAGAGAGAGAGAGAGAGAGAGAGAGAGAGAGAGAGAGAGAGAGAGAGAGAGAGAGAGAGAGAGAGAGAGAGAAGAGAGAGAGAGAGAGAGAGAGAGAGAGAGAGAGAAGAGAGAGAGAGAGAGAGAGAGAGAGAGAGAGAGAGAGAGAGAGAGAGAGAGAGAGAGAGAGAGAGAGAGAGAGAGAGAGAGAGAGAGAGAGAGAGAGAGAGAGAGAGAGAGAGAGAGAGAGAGAGAGAAGAGAGAGAGAGAGAGAGAGAGAGAGAGAGAGAGAGAGAGAGAGAGAGAGAGAGAGAGAGAGAGAGAGAGAGAGAGAGAGAGAGAGAGAGAGAGAGAGAGAGAAGAGAGAGAGAGAGAGAGAGAGAGAGAGAGAGAGAGAGAGAGAGAGAGAAGAGAGAGAGAGAGAGAGAGGCATGTGCTCGGGGTTCAGAAATAAAAAAGTCCTATCTTGTATCATGCCCCCCCCTCAACGCTTGATTCTGACTTTTCAGCCAAAAAAACCCAATGCTGTACCATGCCCTCCCTCAACGCTTGATTCTAATGAAACCTGAATGAGGCCCCCCCCCCCCCCCCCCCTACTTACTTTTCAGCCAAAAAATACCCGAACCTGTACCATGCCCCCCCTCAACGCTTGATTCTAATGACATGTTGCGGGCAGGGAGGGCATGGTACAGTTTCGGCAATTGTTTGGCTGAAAAGTAAGTAGGGGGGGGGGCCTCATTCAGGATTCTAATGAATCTTGAATGAGGCCCCCCCCCCCCCTAGTTACTTTTCAGCCAAAACATTGCCCAACCTGTACCATGCCCTCCCTCAATGCTTGATCCTAATGAATCCTGAATGAGGCCCCCTTCTCCCCCCCCCCCCCCCCAACACCCCCCACCAAACAAGGAGAGTGTATGTGTTGAGTTCTGAACATTATTATTGAATGCCTTGTGCTTTAAGTGATCTTCATGTGTGCACTATTAGGATATGGGTCCATTGAGAACATAAGGTACCTTGAGACACGGCAGATTCTGGACGTTTTCGAACATAAGGTACAATCCTATCTAGATCACACGTTTGTCGGATGAACTCTTAAGGCTGCCCCACCGGAGTGAATACCAACTGGTTGTGAAAGATGCTGGGCATCACCAGATGCTAGTCTTGTCCGACAGTTGTGTGTGGCACTCAGCAGACAGTCGTACGGACTGTAGCTGGAGTAACTTCGTCTATTGACGACCTGTCTGCTTTGTACAGGTACGGTGCGGCAGTGTGTGTTGTATCATTGTTGCTATTGTGAGAGTGAACAAGCTTAGTGTACCCTGTAGTCACTCAAACAGATAAGGGACAGTGACTTCAGGGAGTATAGGCATGTACTTGAACGTAGCCGTCTAGAGCCTTATCTAGTGATTGCTTGATCGGTGCTTGTGTACAAGAGAATGATGTAACGGAACTGGTTGTGAAAGATGCTGGGCATCACCAGATGCTAGTCTTGTCCGACAGTTGTGTGTGGCACTCAGCAGACAGTCGTACGGACTGTAGCTGGAGTAACTTCGTCTATTGACGACCTGTCTGCTTTGTACAGGGAAAGCCGATTGCCCATAACCTTTCACAGGTTATGGGCCCACGCCCTTCCAGCTGAGCCAAGTAAAAGCAGGAGTGAAGGTCGTCTACGGATGGGTCAGACGTAAGCGTCAACAAAGGAGCTCGAGCATGGCGCAGCGGCGCAAGGGAACTCGAGTGTACCAGGACCATTATCTTACTCACAGTTTACCTTTCTGGGAAATTCATAATTGAAGTTTTAGCTGTGCTTTATCATTCATAGACGTTGTCTAGAAGCACTGAGTGAGTCGGGCCGGACTCCGGCGCAAACTTCTGAGGGGAACATATCTGCTACTACTGTGCAAGACTGGCTGGTAAATTTCCATGACATGGAGGGAATTGTAGGGTATTGCTGCATTCCAGAAGTTTATGAGTAAGTTTGGCTGGTGAAGTGACAATAGTATGACAAAAAGGGGCAAAGAAAAGGAAAGTAGCAGTGAAACAGCAATGTCTCAACCTGGAGAAGTCAGTGGGGCCACTCCAGGGCAGTCTATGACCGGGACACAATCAGCCACTGCAGAACCAAAGGTGGAGATTGACAAGGCAGCCTACATCCCCAATACCTCTAATCCAAAGATGACTGTCATGCTTGATGATGGAGGGCGCAATTTTGAATTTTGGTATGAAAATTTGGAGGCGTGCGCAAACACCAAGGGGGTCAGAGCGGCTTTGGAGAGGCCAATGCCAGGGTCGGTGGAGAACTCAGCCATCAAGCAGTGGCTGATCCAGTCAGTTCCAGTCATCTGGCATTCTCAGATCTCATGCCACAAAGCAGCGTTCGACTTCATCGCGTGGGTGAAGAACAGTCACACTGGAGGGAGCAACCAAGACATCAACCTTGAGTGGTACAAGGAAATGGAGCAGGGCATCAAGACAGGGGAGACACTCAAGGTCTACCTCTACAGAATGATGGATCTGGCTACAAGTCTCAGAAACAACGCGTTCATCCTCTTGGACCACAATGTTGGGGAGCTGATGGTGAAGGGCCTCCCTCCTGTGCTGAGGCTCGAGTCCCTGGAGGTTATGGCAACCGACAAGCCGCCATTGGAGCTGATTCAAAGAATCCTGCGCGCCGCAGCCAGCCGTGGGTACAAGGACCCACCTGCAGAGGGAACACCTCAGGCCATGGCAGCTGCAGCAGTGGCTGGTCCCTCTGGGGGGGTAGCTGGAGCGTCACCAAGCGCTGGAGCTGCACCAGGAGTGGGAGCAGTACCGGGAGTTGGAGCAGCACTACCAGCAAACGAACAGCCTCCCGCTGGCCCCTCTGCAACTACTTTTGGTGGCAGGGGGCGTGGACCTGGCAGGGCAAGAAGGCCCAGAGAGGAGCTTACATGCCACTTCTGCAAGGCAAAGGGCCACTTCATGACTGACTGCGGACCGCTCAGGCAGCTGCAGGCTCTGCATCAAAACATGCAAGCGGCAAGCGTTGGGCCTGCAGCTTACTGGGGCCAGGGAGGCCCACAGTCGTCTCCTCAAGCCTGGTGGGACCATGGATCTGGCCGGGGTGGCCCGCCTTCATCCGCTTCCAGCCCTGGACCTCCTTCAGCATATAACTATCCAACAAGTCAACACACGTTTCCGGGGTGGCATTTACCACCTCCACCCCCTCCTTCTGGTGAGGCGATGTTTATCTCTCTCAATGTGCTTGCCCCAACTTCGCATGGAGCTAGCAGCACATCTTGGTTAATAGATAGTGGTGCCTCTGTGCATATAGTCAATGATCTCTCATTGCTCCATAATCCAGTTATGCATAGACAGCCTCTTCCTCTGCACTTGGCAACCTCAGACGCCAAGGGAGGAATCATTGCATCTGGGTCTGTATGCCTTGTGAATGCAAGGCACGAAGTATTCTGGCTGCACAATGTGCAGTGTGTTCCTTCTGCGCATACCAACCTCATTTCAGTCACTGGTGCAATTCAGGATGGAGCATCTTTCCTGACTGACACTGCAGGTGGTTACACAGCCATGAAGGGACCTGAAGGGTGGTGTGGAGATATCACCCGCGCACGAGGTCTGTTTTTTTTGGAGTTTGTTAGTCCTGTCAGAGGGCAGCAAGTTGGCTGCAGACATATTGATCACATGGCTGAGGCGTCTCATCTTAGGAAAGGACACGTGTGTAGCGAGAGATCTCTGTGGCATGCTAGGTTAGGTCATCCTGGTGCCAGCAGCATGCAGAGGTTCTCCAAGGAAGATCTGGTTACAGGAATCAATATCTCCCTTGCTCCCTGCTCTGAGTGCCCCAAGCACTGTGAATCGTGTATACAAGGGAAACACTCCAGACCTCCTTTCCCTGTATCTTCCAGGCCTGCACATCACCCACTCGATAGAGTCCATGTGGATACTGTGGGTCCCATATCACCTCCTGCCATCACAGGTGAACGATATTGGGTCACTGTAGTGGATGAAAGTTCACACCAAGTTGCCTCCCTGCCTGTGAAGTCAAAGGATTGCATCCCAAAGGCTGTGATAGACCTGCTCCGTTTTTGGCAGACCCAACGAGGCACGGTTGTGAAGTGTGTGAGGACTGACAGGGGTTCAGAGTTCCTGAACCAGCAATTCAAAGAGTTTTGTGCTCAGCAGGGCACTAAGATGGAGTCCTCAGCGCCCTACACGCCTCAGCAGAATGGGGTGGCGGAGAGGATGAATAGGACCCTGAAGGAGCGAACAAGGACTCTGTTGGTCCATGCTGCAGCAGACCCCTCCCTTTGGAAGGAGGCGCTTGAGACAGCTACCCTCCTCTACAATGTGGGTCCTACTTCAGGCAGGTCCCTGACCCCCATGGAATTATTCTTTGGTGTCAAACCTGATGTGTCTGTGCTGCGCACGTTTGGCTGTGTAGCCCATGTGCACATTCCCAGTGGCCAAAGGTCTGTTTTTGGGCCCAAGACCATCCCTGGGATGTTTACTGGTTATTGTCCCCAGTCTAAAGCGTATCGTGTGTACGTGGGGAATGGAGTGTGGAAGGAGAGTAGGGACGTCAGCTTTATCGAGCACTTGAGGGGGGCTGAGAGAGTGGGTCTATCAAAGGTCCAGCCTGGGTCTGTCTATGATTCTAGGATATCACCCCCCCTTGGCAGTGAGAATCTGGCAACGCCTCAAGCAATTCCCTCTGCTGCTCCACCCACGTTCTGGGATGAGGAGGATGACCATGGAGTGGAGACGCTTTCCACTGGGGCTCCTGGGACCTCTGGACTTTGTGCTGGGGATCAGTCTGGAGACGGGACCACAGCAGCACATGACCAAGGAAACCCCACCAGCCTGGATTCTACTGTTGGGACCCCAGAACCATCTCAGCACTCGTGGTCGGTGCTTGAGCATATGCAGAATCTGGCCAGGGGGGGTGTAGAAACTCAATCCCAGGTAGAAAAAATGCAGAAGGTACAAGAGGGGTTGCGAATGCAGGGGAAGTCACAAATTCCCCTTCCTCCAGGGACCACCCTTACAAGGGAGCAGCGTTATGTACAGCGCGTGGCTAGGAGAGAGCATTCTGACATCCCATTGCATGCCCCTGACCCAGGTCAGGCAATTGTGAGTGAGCCAAACATGGTTGGTCTCCCTGATATGCAGGGGCAGGTTGAGACAGTCGAGGCTATGTTCGGTGCAGATGTAAGAGATGAGAGCAGTGGGTTAGACATGCCAGCAGTAGGGGAAGCTGGTGCCCAATCCCAGTCACTGGCTAGTCATGCTTATGGTGTGCAGGCTGACATTGTAGGCGCAGCTCAGGCAAGTCTGGGTAGTGTGCCCAAGTGTGAGTCCAGGAGAGAGAGAGAGCTGCTGCTCCCCTCTGCATTGCGGAAGGTGCGAGAATGTAAGGGTGCTGCACATGAGTCCAGTAGTCAAGGAGAGAGAGAGAGACTTGAGAAGGAATCAGATAATCCCGGCAGTACTGCCCAGTCCCAGCATAAGGTACATAATGTACCTTATTCTGGCAACCAGGGAGAGAGAGAGAGAGAAGGGAACAGCATCAGTAAGGCTGACAGCCCTGCTGCACCACAGCATAAGGTACAGAGTGTACCTTCTGTCACGTTGGGAAAAGTTCACGTGCCCTCAAACTTGAGGGAAGCCCAGCGCTCACCTCAGTGGGAGTTTTGGCAGCAGGCAATGCAAGAGGAGATGGAGTCTTTAGACACCCATGAGGTTATGCAGTATGTGGAAAGACCCCATGGGCAGAAAGTTATCCCTGTTCATTGGATTTTTTCTACAAAAAACGATGCACATGGGAATGTCACTCGGTTTAAAGCAAGATTGGTTGCCCAGGGTTGCAGACAGATTCCTGGTATAGATGTTGGTGAGGTTTTTGCACCTACCAGCAGCTATGGTGCTAGGAGAGCTGTGCTGGCAGTGGCTGCCACACAAAATCTTGAGATCCACCAAGTGGATATCAAGACAGCTTTTCTCAATGGGGAGTTGGAGGAAGAGGTCTATGTGACCCAACCACCAGGATTTGAGAATGGCAACACGAGAGTTGTGTGCAAGCTCAGGAAGGCACTCTACGGTCTTAAGCAAGCCCCACGGGCTTGGCACAAGACCTTGAGCGACAAGTTGAGCGTGATGGGGTATAGTGTGTGCAAGAGCGACGCTGGGGTATACATCAGGAGGGCCCCTGATGGTAATCTGTCGTTTATTCTTGTTTATGTCGATGATCTTCTCATAGTTGCCAGAGTGGTTGCAGAGATTGAGTGGGGGAAAGAGTTATTGAAGAAGGACTTCACCATCCATGATTTGGGAGAGGTGAATGATTTCCTGGGGTGTCAGGTCCTACGCAATAGAGTTCAGGGCACTATTTCCATGAGTTGCACTCCCAAGATTGATGCTCTTGTGGAGAAGTTTGGCGTTGCTGATGATGGACGTGGGGTTGATACCCCCATGTCCAAGGACTTCGTGGCTAGCAGCAGACCCGAGTCCTCAGATGGTATGTCACATGGGGCTGGTACCCCTCTGCCACCTGGTCATCGATACTGCGAGTTAATTGGATCGTTACTGTACATAGCCAATACGACCCGGCCTGACATTTCTCAGGCTGTTGGAGTGTTGTCAAGGTATAGAATGACACCCACTACCTCACACTGGAATGAGGCCATTCGAGTGCTGAAGTACTTGAGAGATACCAGAGAGTTAGCTCTTACTCTGGGTGGAAAGGGCCCTGAGCTAGAAGGCTATGTTGATGCCGACTATGCTGGGGACCTGGACCACAGGTATTCCACCACTGGCTATGTTCTATCAGTCTATGGTAGTGCCGTGGTTTGGGGAAGCAAGAAGCAGAGCTCAGTTGCTACCTCAACTGTGCAAGCTGAGTTTATGGCAGCTGGCCATATTGTGAAGGAAGCCAACTGGCTAAGGGGCTTCTTGGAAGAGATAGGGGCTGCACCTTGGAGGGTCAAAATTTTCTGTGACAACCAAGGATGCATTTCTAATTTACGGAACCCCCTGTATTCCAAATTCACAAAGCACGTTGCAGTAAGCTTCCACTACGCTAGGGAAGCTATGGCACTTGGGCAGGTAGATATCCTCTATGTGGAATCTGCACGCAATGTGGCTGACATTATGACCAAGCCACTTGCCAAGCCCGTGTTTGTTGGTCATCGTGATTCACTAGGTTTGAGAAGATACACTTAAAGCATGCAGGCAAGGGGAAGTGTTGAGTTCTGAACATTATTATTGAATGCCTTGTGCTTTAAGTGATCTTCATGTGTGCACTATTAGGATATGGGTCCATTGAGAACATAAGGTACCTTGAGACACGGCAGATTCTGGACGTTTTCGAACATAAGGTACAATCCTATCTAGATCACACGTTTGTCGGATGAACTCTTAAGGCTGCCCCACCGGAGTGAATACCAACTGGTTGTGAAAGATGCTGGGCATCACCAGATGCTAGTCTTGTCCGACAGTTGTGTGTGGCACTCAGCAGACAGTCGTACGGACTGTAGCTGGAGTAACTTCGTCTATTGACGACCTGTCTGCTTTGTACAGGTACGGTGCGGCAGTGTGTGTTGTATCATTGTTGCTATTGTGAGAGTGAACAAGCTTAGTGTACCCTGTAGTCACTCAAACAGATAAGGGACAGTGACTTCAGGGAGTATAGGCATGTACTTGAACGTAGCCGTCTAGAGCCTTATCTAGTGATTGCTTGATCGGTGCTTGTGTACAAGATAATGATGTAACGGAACTGGTTGTGAAAGATGCTGGGCATCACCAGATGCTAGTCTTGTCCGACAGTTGTGTGTGGCACTCAGCAGACAGTCGTACGGACTGTAGCTGGAGTAACTTCGTCTATTGACGACCTGTCTGCTTTGTACAGGGAAAGCCGATTGCCCATAACCTTTCACAGTATGCAACCCGGACCGACTTACCCGTCAGCATGTGCTTTGCTGGTCTTCTGTCTCTTGCTGGACTGAGCATTGTTTACAGGTTGTGGACCGGGACGCCGACCCTGTGAACACAAATACAAACGTATGCTTCACTCTTAATACTAAACGTATGACATGCATGTCTGATGTCACGCTAAATTACCAGGCGAGACAGACTTTTACATTGATTGGGTTTGTAGTAGAATACCTTGTTGCGAGGCGATGTCCTCACAAGCATATGAACAACCACCTCCTCCACGTGTTCCTCATCCTCCTCCTCCATTGCACCGTCTTCTGTTGTCTCAGAGGGTTCCTCTGAATCAGCTTGCTGTGATGCTTGAGTTGGTGCTGTTTTAAGCAGGTTGCCAAAGAACTGCATGACAGCAGGTTAACTTTAAGGTACAAAACGCATGTAGCACAATGACGCTTAACAATGTTGTTCAACCAATGGTCAACCAGCTTTAAAGTCAATATTCATGGTCTTCACCTTTGAATGTCCACCCTTGATGTTGGCGGCCGAAAATGATGGCCGCTGTGAACTCGCAGCAGGGGTGGCTGTAGACCTGCATATACGACCCTGTAACTACGTATACGTAATGGTGCTGGGGAATTTACTTGCATGCCAACCTAGACGCTTCTGGACAAGTACGTCACAACTTACCTCTTGTCCTTCCTATGTGTCCTAGCCATCGAGGCCACAGGGGTTTCGACTGCCCCCTCCTCAACTTCATCAATGTCCACATGCGTTGCAGGAATATCAAACTCGTGTATATGTTTTCCTGCTTCAAAAGCAAGTCGAAGTGGCGGCTTTTTTTCTGCATTCCATGCAGATCTTAGCGCTCTCTCTCTCATTGTTATGGACGTGTTACATGTGTTTATTCTCCTGCAAAACCCCATGAGAAGTTTATATGTACTATGCTGACATCTGTGTACCAAAATCACATATCTGAACGTTGCGCAACACAGGAATAACTTACGAATTGATGCGGGATCGTATTTTGTCCCTGAATGCATCAGCTGAACTAAATTCGCAGTTCGCGCCCTCCATCACCTCCTTATGATGCTTCTGGAACGTCACATACTCAATGTAATTTAGCCCCCTTTCAACTTGTGCTTTTTCTGCAAACAGAAGACACCATCAGGCCACCCACACCCCCTAGCCATGCCCCAATTGCAGTGTCGACCAAAGCATATGGAGGAAACTTACGGTCCAATGTTAAGTTTAAATCTTTTCTCCGTCCAACTATGTCGCCTCCAGTTGTTGTGATGTCCCTGAGTGCCACGGTCTCTACCAAGTTGACGATGGTCTTCTGCCACATCGTCTGTCTGGCTGCCACTTTCTGAACGGTGGGTGTGGTTGACACGCATATGGTGGCCTCTGGCTTTTTGTCAGTGATGCTGGATATCACTCCCATGGCGTGGAGGTCGTCGTGATCTTTTGTTTCCGCAGCCTTCAAGAGTGCGACATGCAAGCCAGTGGTCGGTAGGATGTGCCCTTCAGTATTAGAAAAATCTAACTCGTCGCCCTTTGGAAGTCTAAGGCATTTCCTAACGCTGTCCTCAAAGTGTGACAGGTCTCCCCCATGAAGACCATGGCACCTGACTCCTTTTCTTTGAAAAGCGGGGGCTCATTACAGTTTTTGAAGGTACAGAGCAACCCCATGTTATTAAAAACAGAGGTTGTGAGACGGGGTTTATATGGTTTCTGCTCAATGCCCCTGCAGGTTAACACTGCGCGGGCTTTCGAATTTTGCAAATATGTCCATGTATTATTGACCCTTACTCGGCCACCGGCCAATGAAGTCGTGCTGGCCCTACAAATCCGGACAGGCGTGGAGCTTGAACAGAATCATTGTCGCTACACTGTTTGGTTTTGTATCCGTGTATTCTGATTCCAAAGGGCAACGTCGAATTTTGCATGAGTTCTGGTGCCCTACGGCCGCAGGTCATGGGAATATGAGTTTCGTGACGAGGTCCAACCTCATTTTGCTTATATTAATGATGTCAAGCTCACCTCGATGTCTTCAGCAAACCTCAAAGAAGAGTTCGAAACCAACGTATCGGTGTGGGGATTGTGGCCGTTCGTATAGAAGGCCCAAGTCCTTGGCCACGCACCGACGAAGGGTCCACAACAGGATGCCGGCGCAACAAGAAGATAATGCAGGAGTGCCAGGATTTGACATGGTAGACCTCGATGGTGGTGAGTGAACCATTCTCCATTATCCAATTATCGGTGTTGTTATCTATGTTATAGCATAGCATTATTCCAAGTAGGATCTCACATACCGTTGGTTTATCCGTCTGCATCTCATCATGCTCTCTGGGCTGGATTGATGTAAATTATTCTTCTTCTCAATGACGATGCAGGCTCGGACATGAGGAACCACAATTTGGATCCAAGCAGCCCTGTCTGGCCCCTTGCAACGGACAATGCCGAGTTCATGCTGCGAGATCATCCACCTGGGAGCAACAGTAGACCCAGGTATCCTACCCCTCCTATGCATGAACACTTCCAGAATGTTAGGTGGTGACATAGGTGGTAGGTCAGCAGAGCAGGCATTCACATACCCAACGTGCTAGGGAATGAAACGCAAGTAAAGAACATTTGACGTTTTGAAATCAGTTTGGACAATGTGCGAGCGCGCGCGCGCGCGCGCGTGTGTGTGTGTGTGTGTGTGTGTGTGTGTGTGTGTGTGTGTGTGTGTGTGTGTGTGTGTGTGTGTGTGTGTGTGTGTGTGTGTATGTGTGTGTGTGTGCGCGCGTGTGTGTGTGTGTGTGTGTGTGTGTTCAGCTAAAGTTTTTAGTGTTTCCCAGCCTTCGAGTTCCATATCTGGTTCCTCCAATTGTAGGTTTTGTATGAGAGGTCAGTGGGAACACGGCAGGAACATAATTCGTTGCACCTTTTCTACTGTTATGAATAGCTATATAGGCAAAAGCTAGTATATTATACTTGCTTGCTTGTGGTGGGCAGCAACGGCTGGGCATCCTCTTCAGAAAGCGAGGAATGCTCGGATTCAGAGCAATCGTTGACGGACTCCCAGAGTGGGCGATATGATTGGGACGATGAGATTGAACATGAGCTCCAGGAGGATGGGCCGGCAGAGGATGCTGACGATGCCCAGGACGGTGATGCTGACGGGCGCGGGAGTCCATCATCCCCAGATTCTTCAGATTCTGAAGGGTGGGAACCCATGGAGGGCGTACAGGGGCGGTCACCTGCACTGCCTGACATTTACAAGGAAAATAACAGAATAACCGCTGCTTTTCTGAAGAAGCATTTGAATCAACCCACCTACCCGGGAGGAAATGAGACCATCCGAGAGGTACAACCCACACAAACAGCCTGAAGGGTTATGCTCTTGTTGTCCCATTCGCATGCAGCACTGGGACTTAATGGTGTTCGTTCTGCAGGCGGTGTACTCCATGTTGGAAATGAAGATGAAGCACAAGCTCACAGATGCTGCGTTGGACGACACCTGCAGGATGAATCGCCTTCGCAAAGTGCCACAACCCAATCTGCATCCTTCCAGTCTGCACATGTGTCTGAAGGTTGCAGAGTGTAGGGACTATAGGTCAACCATGAGGCATGTCTGCTCTAATGGTTGTGTGATGTTTCCAACGCTGCGCCCTTCTGAATATGGCAGGCATACTGAGGACGCCTGCCCTGAGCGTGGCAGCAAGAGGCTGCGCGAGGTAAAAAGTGGAATGAAGACAACACTGCGGCCTGCCAGAGTTGTATATGTCCTAGGGGTAGGACATGCCATCCGGCAGTTGTTTAACGACGCGGAATTCTGTAAACTCAGGGGAAGTGGGAGAGATGTAGAAGGTGATTACTATGAGTCCGTGGAGGCAGCACGACTTCACCGAGCAGCCCAGGCAGATATTGGAGATGTATGTACATCCGTTTATGAGCTCGGGTTCGACTTCTTCCAAATCTACACAAACAGGCAGCATTCCATTGGACTACTGACACTAAGGTGTGCAAGAAACGTGGTTTGCACAGGACTGCATTGTGTGCATCGTATTACGTGTAAACGAGGTAAATGTGATGGAAGTAGTTAAGATGCCGCTGGAACTAGGAAGGCATGTGAATGGTGCAGGTGCCTGGACATTCCCAGCCTTCATCGGAGCAAGCTGAAGTTTACGAAGGTCATAGCCGTTATTTCTGGACCGAAAGAGCCGCACTTGATTAAAGGGTGCATCTCTGACATCCTGGCAGAGTTGTCAGCATATCATGAGTGCCTATCCCACACCGCGCGCTTGTTTGTGTGGGTGTGACTGTGTGTGTGTGGTGCCCCCCCCCCCCTTCATCCCCGACCCCTACTTACATTCTGGCAAAAATGAAGCCAAGCATGTACCATGCCCCCAAGCCCCAATGGAAAAACAATGACAGATCTGCCAAAACGATGCCTACCAGTTAATATCCCCCCCCCCCCACACACACACACACACACACATTCTCTCTCTCTCTCTCTCTCTCTCTCTCTCTCTCTCTCTCTCTCTCTCTCTCTCTCTCTCTCTCTCTCTCTCTCTCTCTCCTCCCTCCCTCTACCTCTCTCTCTCTCTCTCTCTCTCTCTCTCTCTCTCTCTCTCTCTCTCTCTCTCTCTCTCTCTCTCTCTCTCTCTCTCTCTCTCCCTCCCTCTCTCCCTCTCTCCCCCCCCTCTCTCTCTCTCTCTCTCTCTCTCTCTCTCTCTCTCTCTCTCTCTCTCTCTCTCTCTCTCTCTCTCTCTCTCTCTCTCTCTCTCTCTCTCTCTCTCTCTCTCTCTCTCTCTCTCTCTCTCTCCCCCCCCCCTCCCTCCCTCCCTCCCTCCCTCCCTCCCTCCCTCCCCCTCCCCCATACTATCCCTCCCCCTTGGTTGGTGTTGGCAAGTTGTAGGATGGGCCATTGTGCAGGGGAAGGTATTGAAGTGATGGAGCACCGTCTGGTGGATGGAACGATGCACTCACGACGGTTGTTGCACAAGGTTCTCCTTGCGGGGGCTGCTGGGGACACTCCCGCACTAAGGAAGCTGAGCAGGTGGAATGGGCACTCGGCCATCTTGGGGTGCGGCACATGCGTCCTCAGGGGCATAAACCAGCGGCAAGGGACCCATTTCTTTGGGTATTCAAGTGAGACTGCATATGGCCCATTGAACGAGGAAGGTGGAACATGCTTTGCTGGGGATGCCGCTTGTAAACTATTGGTCGAAGATCAGGTGGATAGGGCCGTCTTTGTGCAGCAGGAAAGAGCAAAAAATCTGAATCGCACCGCTCTGAAAAGACTCGTGAGAACAGTAGGTTGCCATGGAGTGTCCCCTCTCATCGAAGCACTACCATACTTGCACTACAACAATGCATTCACCGTCCCCTTAGGTCACTGTGGACCTTATGGGATGGTTAAGGACTTGTGGTCTTTTGCACTTTCAGGGAATGACCTACCCGAGGAATTCAGGATCAGCAAGGACAGCATAGACATAATGATGAAGAGGGCATGCGATATCGTTAATACCATTGACTTTAGGAGGCCCTACTCAGATATTGTGAAAGAGAGGGGACACATGGTCATGGAGAGCTGGCTGCACTGGTTAGAGACATGGAGTGTGTACATTCTGAAACATTATAATGGTAGGAGCCTCCTTCCCCCGATGCTAGAAAAGATGTGGGATTGTCTGCGTCGAGGTTTGCTATACTTTCTGCGGTTGTACCCAACTGACGATGTTCCTGGCACACGTGAAGCTGCCGTTGTGCTGTTGAAGCGTTACGCAGCTATGGTTGAAGAATTTGGGTTGCATAAGTTGGCCACATACAACCTCCATATGGTTATTTGCCGTTTGAGTGATCAGGAAGAGGCCCGGGGGAAGGTTGCATTTGGCACTGAATACTGGATCGAGAACAAGATTCAGGATGTCAAGTCTGCGATTGTGGGTAGGACCATTAAGTTTCCAGAGATAACCTTGGTTAAGCACCTGTTGCTCAGGGAAGGTCTGGACAACCTGGAAGCGTCCGGCAATGTAGTGTCCATCGAGTCCTTGGGACCGGCGGCACAGCCCAGGACTGGCAGCAACCTGGACGTTGAGGATGACAATGGATGTATCCTGTGTGGAAGCGGACAGGAGTTGACAGATCCAATGCCCGAGTATGTCAGGGTAATGAATACGGTGGAGAAACTTTGGGACGATTTCAATGAACGATTGGAGGTTTTGGGTTGGGACCTGGAAGACTTGCGTCAGGCCCATGTCGTGAAGTACACTGTTGCAAACACAGGAGGAGACCGTAATGAAACGGTCCACTCCATCCTATATGACAGGCCTACAACCACAGCATCTTATTTCGTGCGTGCTTCATATGTTGAGCCTCGCAGAGGGCAGGTTGAGTACGTTGCGCAGCTTGCTTTCTTTGTCAAGCTCACACCCTCAGAATCCTCTGAAGTGGACGGTGGTCCATCATCGCTTCGGCTAGCAATCGCTGACCTGATAGAGGTCAAAGCAGATAAGACTGCCTCTGGAATTCTGTGGAGAGGTAGATCCGACCGCTTAAAAAATTATGGTGTGATGTTTGAAGATATGCGTGGCAAGGTCATAAGTGCCAAATCTTTGAATCAACCTTCCAGTACCAGGCAAGGCACCGGTAGTGATGGGAGGCAAACATCCCTTGGATATGGTTTGTACCTTACGGGAATTTATCTGGGTCATGAGTATTCTAGAATGCTGGAATGCCAGATGGGACATTACTACTTGTGCGACGTGTACACTCAAGTCAGGTCTGTGGCGCCATGATGTATGAGTAGCACCAACTTTGTAATCAAATATATGATATAAGTGATTCTGGAACCGGTGTGTACCTCATCCCATCTTACAAGACTCTCTCGATAGAGCTCTCTCTCTCTCTCTCTCTCTCTCTCTCTCTCTCTCTCTCTCTCTCTCTCTCTCTCTCTCTCTCTCTCTCTCTCTCTCCCGGACAACAATTTGCCGGTGTTCTCGTACGCCCCGGGCGCCCGGGGCATGGTACAGAATCGGACAATAATTTGCCGAAGTTCTAGTAGGCCCCAGGCCCTGGTACAGAATCGGACAAGAATTTCCCCGACCTGCCCCAGGCCCCAGGCCCCAGGCCCTGGTACAAAATCGGACAGGAATTTCCCGAAGTTCTCCTAGGCCCGAGGCCCTGGTACAAAATCGGACAAAATCGGAGAATCGGACAAGAATTTGCCGATGTTTTAGTAGGCCCAAGGCCCTGCTACAAAATCGGACAAGAATTTCCCCAACCTGCAGCAGGCCCCAGGCCCTGGGCCATGGTACAAAATCGGACAGGAATTTGCCGAAGTTCTAGTAGGCCCCAGGCCCTGGTACAAAATCGGACAGGAATTTCCCGAAGTTCTCCTAGGCCCGAGGGCCTGGTACAAAATCGGACAAGAATTTCCCCAACCTGCAGCAGGCCCCAGGCCCCAGGCCATGGTACAGAATCGGACAAGAATTTGCCGATGTTCTAGTAGGCCCCAGGCCCTGGTACAGAATCGGACAAGAATTTCCCCGACCTGCCCCAGGCCCCAGGCCCCAGGCCCTGGTACAAAATCGGACAGGAATTTCCCGAAGTTCTCCTAGGCCCGAGGCCCTGGTAGAAAATCGGACAAGAATTTCCCCAACCTGCAGCAGGCCCCAGGCCCCAGGCCATGGTAGAGAATCGGACAAGAATTTGCCGATGTTTTAGTAGGCCCAAGGCCCTGCTACAAAATCGGACAAGAATTTCCCCAACCTGCAGCAGGCCCCAGGCCCCAGGCCATGGTAGAGAATCGGACAGGAATTTGCCGAAGTTCTAGTAGGCCCCAGGCCCTGGTACAAAATCGGACAGGAATTTCCCGAAGTTCTCCTAGGCCCAAGGGCCTGGTACAAAATCGGACAAGAATTTCCCCAACCTGCAGCAGGCCCCAGGCCCCAGGCCATGGTACAGAATCGGACAAGAATTTGCCGATGTTCTAGTAGGCCCCAGGCCCTGGTACAAAATCGGACAAGAATTTCCCCAACCTGCAGGAGGCCCCAGGCCCCAGGCCATGGTACAGAATCGGACAGGAATTTGCCGATGTTCTAGTAGGCCCCAGGCCCTGGTACAGAATCGGACAAGAATTTCCCCGACCTGCCCCAGGCCCTAACCCCTAACCCCTACACCCTATCCCCTAGGGGATAGGCCGAAT
>KV908520.1:254722-299722 GCA_002005505.1 Botryococcus braunii
AGCTTGGTAGCGGCGGCGATGGTAGCGGCTGAGGTTTTGCCCGCAATACGAGAGAAGGGGGGGGGGGGCACCCCGTGGCTACAGAATCGGACAAGAATTTGCCGCTCTGGTACCAGGCCCCACGCCCAGGGCCATGCAACAGAATAGGACAAGAATTTGCCTAACTGGTACCAGGCCCAAGCCCAGCCCAAGGCACAGAATTGGACAAGAATTTCCCGAACCTGCAGCAGGCCCCAGGCCCCAGGCCCCAGGCCATGGTACGGAATCGGACAAGAATTTGCCGAACTTGTAGCCCACCCCCCCCCCCCCCCGGTGGGGCTAGTATTGCGGACAGCCAGTACCAATCCCGCCTTCAGTCTTCACGCCGAAGATTCCTGAACATGCTTGGTTACGCCTTGCAATCCAGGAAGACTTAATAGTACGCGTCGTATAGTTGTATACAAGTATACCACAATCATTATTGGGGTTCTTAATCTCTCCATGAATCTGAACGGCCCAACGGCGTCAGAGCCGTATGCGGACATGTTAGGCAATTCAGGCATGTTAGAAAAGTGTCAAATATTTCACGACACTTTATGTTGTCAAGACCAGGTAATTAAATTAAGGACGTGGCCATCGCAAGGCCTATGTACCCCATCTTGCTACGACGCCTGCACGGGTACGTGTGGAGACACTCACACTACAGATTGCATATCAATGGACGAAGAAGGATACCGTTGCCAGCACTTTCCGACGCAGACCAATCTCCCACTGAAGGAGGCCTTGGAGGTGGCAAGGGTAATGCACACTCCTGGATTTCTTCCTGGGTGATTGTCTCAAGCATTTCTGCTTGCGGCGTCACCTGCAGTGATGGCACGACGGCAGCGTCAGTTCGTAGCCTGTGGGAAAAACCGTCCACGCTACAACGTTTCCAGGAACAGCACACAGCACTCTCCAACAGTAGAGGTTGGTCAAGGATACCAACATGCTTCGGACAAGTCTTACAAATGATGTTAACTGCTCTCACTCTTGCTAAAGACCACGTAACACTACGCCTTGCCTGATAGCAGAGTTCAGCACCAAAGAGGCCTTGCGATGTCTACTTTACGTCACTAGAATACAATAATAGTTCATCAGTAACTCAGCAAGGTCTCTTTGTGATGTTTGTACAGTGAAACTATCTTACCGCCACAACGGTGGACGTCAACATAAGTCTCAATGAGGTCAAACATTCAGTGCGCTCTCGTCATGCACTCTCATCAATGCACACAGCATTAATATCTAACTGGTCTGAATGTTTGAGCACAATCGTATCTGGAACGACTTTGAGAATCCTAAACACACCTGCAGTGATGGCACGACGGCAGCGTCAGTTCGTAGCCTGTGGGAAAAACCGTCCACGCTACAACGTTTCCAGGAACAGCACACAGCACTCTCCAACAGTAGAGGTTGGTCAAGGATACCAACATGCTTCGGACAAGTACCGAGCCGTTCCTGGGCTGCCCAGGGATGGCTCGGACTGCAGGGATCCTAAAGTACTACCATACGTAATGTCTATTGAGAACGCATATCGTACAAGTCACGTGTTATGTCATTGAGGTACGAGTATGATCTATACCGTTCATAAAGGGCTATAAAGGCTATAGTTTACACTGCTGTTGATGGCATGTGACAGGGGATGTCACTAAGTACAGTATTGACCAATTCATTCAACACTTCCCCTTGACAGCACCCTGTCACCTATGTCATCTTCACAAGTCCAAACCCTCGCCTGTGCATCTGGAAGGCAGGGCGAGCGAGAGGCTTTGTCAGCATGTCTGCCTTGTTCCTTGCAGACTCCACATAGCAGAGTGTAACCTGCCCCTTTGCAATAGCTTCACGTGCAAAGTGGAAGCACACTGCAATGTGCTTAGTATACTTGCTATACAGTGGGTTTTTCAGGTTAGCAATGCACCCCTGATTGTCACAGTATAGCTTCACTGACCAAGGAGGAGTTCCGATTTCCTCCATGAACCCACGCAGCCAGTTAAGCTCCTTAATAGCCAGACTGGTTGCCATGAATTCTGCTTCCACAGTGGAGGTAGCAACTGAGTGTTGCTTCTTACTACCCCAGACCACAGCACTGCCAAACACTGATAGCACATATCCCGAGGTAGAATGCCTGCTGTCAATATCGCCAGCATAATCTGCATCAACATGACCTTCTAACACAGGCCCTTTCCCTCCCAGCACTAAGACACACTCTCGAGTAGACTGAAGATACCTCAATACCCTCAAGCCCTCATTCATGTGGGCAGTGGTGGGAGCGTTCCGGTAACGGGACAGAACACCCACAGCCTGAGCTATATCAGGTCGAGTTGTATTAGCAATATACAACAGAGACCCAACAAGCTCACAATATCTATGCCCGGGAGGCAGTGGAGTCCCAGACCCAAAGCTGGTCTCACCCACTGTAACCTGCGGCATCCCAGACATCACAAAGTCTTTACTCATGGGAGTATCGACTGTACGTGACTCAGCACTCACCCCAAACTTCTCACACAGTGCATCAATCTTAGGCACGCAGCTCAGTGATAAGCACCGATTCTCTCTATCTCTCAGGATCTGGCAGCCCAAGAAGTCCTTGACTTCACCAAGGTCATGAATCTTGAAGCTTGCCAACAGCTCCTTTTTCACCCATTCTATCTCTTCCGCACCCATTGCCACAATCAAAAGATCATCAACATACACAAGCATGTATGACAGCTCCCCATCCTCGTGTCTCTTTATGTAAACTCCCGCATCGCTCTTACACACTTCATATCCCATACTCAGCAGCTTCTCATTCAGGGTCTTGTGCCAAGCCCTGGGAGCCTGCTTCAGGCCATAAAGGGCCTTACGCAGTCTGCACACAATGTTGGGGTTGCCATTATCAAACCCAGGAGGCTGTGTCACATACACCTCCTCCTCTAATTCACCATTCAAAAAGGCGGTCTTTATATCCACCTGGTGAATTTCCATGTTCTTTGCTGCAGCAGTTGCTAGCAAAGTCCTCCTGGACCCATAGCTACTGGTGGGTGCAAAGACCTCATCTACATCAACTCCAGGAATCTGTCTACAGCCCTGGGCTACAAGCCGAGCCTTAAATCTCAACACGTTCCCATGTGCATCAGTCTTCACAGAGAAGATCCAATGCACAGGGATCACCTTGTGTCCCCTGGGTCTCTCAACGTACTCCATCACCTCGTGCGCATCAAGAGAATCTTGCTCCTCTTGCATTGCCTGGCGCCAGAATTCCCACTGAGGGGATCTTTGCGCCTCCCTGAGGTTTCCAGGGATTGGCACCTTGGACCACCTCACCCCAGGTATCTTACCCTTTGCAGGATTCAGATTGTGATCATGCACAACATGGCTATCCTCTCTAGGCTCACACGCACGTGCTTCCACTACTCTTTCGCTCGAGGTTACTGCGTTACACACCTCTCTGACTCTCTCCCACTCTGGAGGTGTCTGCAGCTTTCTCTCCTTGGAGGATTCACATGCTGCTCCACTCAATCTGGGTCTTACATCACTCATCATGTCCCAAATGCACTCATCACTTAAAGGCGCAGCATAATCTGGCACTGTGCGACACCCTGCAGTGGTGTCTCTCTCATCCACGCTTGTACTCTCACAACACACCTGTGACTCCCCAGTGTGTCCCTCACAAGCACGCAGAGCCTGGCCATCTGAAGACTCCCTTTGTCCATCAAGTGTCTGATTGGAAATCTCCAAACTGACCTCTCTTGCCTCACTCTCAGCGCTTACATGATCAGACATGCCCTCCAGCCTGGCCAAGTCCTGTCCATTAGGCTGAGCTTCCGTTGCTTCCCCTGGGCAAATGGCCTCTGACATTCTCCTATTCTCTCCATCACTCACATCTCCATCATGTTCCACAGTGACCTCAGCTGCAGTCTCACGTGCTGCTACTCTCTGATCATACCGTTGCTGCCGGGTCAGCCCGTCTTGCCCTCGGACACCCATGGCCCCAACTTCCATTCGAACACATTCTTGCACATTATTCAAACGTTGCATGTGTGACTTGGTCTCCTCGCCTCCTCGCGCCAGGTTCTCCATGTGTCCGAGTACGGACCAGCTGTGGCCGGACTGCGTATGGCTCAGCTCCGAGGAAGTGGGCTCCCCGTCCACGTTGACACTTGAAGTCTCAGAATTCTCACAGGGGTTGATTGCACATGGGGTAGTTGCACAGGGGGTGGTTGCACAGGGGGAGTCAGGTCCGGACTGCTGCACGTTGACCTCTCGGTTGCAGAGAGGCTCAGGATCATCTGAGTCCCAAAAAGACAACTGACCCAAGGACTGCTGGCCCTCCTGTTGTACAAAAGGCAAGGCAAAGGGCTGCTGGACTGCATTTGGACTCACAGGAGACATGGTGCTAAGCCCCACTCTGTCTGCGCCCCTTAAGTGCTCCAGAAAAGTAACATCTCTGCTTTCTTTCCAAATCCCGTTTCCCATATAAATTCTATATGCCTTTGACACACTGGAATACCCTGTGAAGAGACCAGGGGAGGTCTTAGACTCAAACACTCCCCTTTGGTGATCAGGTATGTGCACATGTGCTAGACAGCCAAAAGTCCTGAGCAGGGATACATCGGGCTTTACCCCATGGAAGGCTTCATAAGGCGTCTTGTCACGTCCAGTCACAGGTCCCATATTGTACAGGATGCAGGCTGTCTCCACTGCTTCCTTCCAGAGTGACTGTTTGGCAGCTGCATGCAACATGAGTGTTCTGGCCTTCTCCTTGATTGTTCGGTTCATCCGTTCAGCAACGCCATTTTGCTGAGGCGTGTATGCTGCAGAGGTCTCAAATTTAATTCCCTCCTGCGTACAGAAACCCTTCAATGTACTGTTGAGGAATTCTGTCCCCCTGTCAGTACGAATGCACTTAACAGAGCGGTTCAACTGCCTCTGCCAAAAAATCAGGAGGTCTCTGACTGCACTGCTGATTGCATCCTTGGTTTTTACTGCCAGGGCTATGACGTAGTGCGTAGCCTCATCCACAATCGTGACAAAGAAGCGCTCCCCAGTAATAGCTGTAGGGGAGATGGGGCCAACTGTGTCCAAATGAATTCTCTCAAGGGGCTCAGTGGCTGCTCTGGAACTGGTTCCAAAAGGGGGACGACTGTGCTTTCCTTGAATGCACGCTTCACATGAAGAGTGACAGTTTGCGCAAGGGGAGAGAGATACAGGGATGCCCAGGACCAAATCTTCAGACTGCAGTCGCCTCATATTAACCTCCCCTGGGTGCCCCAGTCTACTGTGCCACAGTGCTCTCAATCTGCAATCATGAGCGACTGGTGCTCTGGCTGTGTTAACGAACACAGAGACAGGGTTTCTGACTGGACTGACCTTCTGCAAGAAATACAGGCCATTTCTCTGTGCAACTGAACAAGACCAGTTTTGAGCGCCACGCATACCAGTGTAACTTCCCACACTGTCTGTCACAAAACTAGCCCCATCACGTATAGCAGCTGTCACTGAAATCAGATTAGCTGTAGCTGAAGGAACACAATGCACATTGTGAAGCCACAGGGGTTGCTGTTCTGCACTGCTCAAGCATAGGGAACCAGTTGCAATTATCTGTCCCGTGGCATCTGACGTAGCCATATGCAAAGGAATGGGATTTCTGTGCAGGGTGGGGGAATGTAGCAGGGACAGATCATTGACTAGGTGGATGGTGGCTCCACTGTCCACCAGAAAACTTCTCGCTTCTGGCATGACGCGTGTTGGTGTTAAGACATTCAGAGAAATCATGGCAGACATACCAGAGGGTGGTGGATATCCCCCGGGGAAAAAGTTGTTGCCGTTCCCGCTGCCCTCCGGAGGTCGAGCCACTGCAGCCGACGCTTGATTTTGGAATTGCGGAAGCAGATTGGCCATTGCAGCCATGACTTGCTGCAGGTTCTGTTGCATCTTCTCGTCCGCCTCCTTCTTGAGGCAGTTCCTCTCAAAATGGCCTAGCTTGTTGCAGTAGCGGCAGCGCCTGTTGTCACGCCGGTCCCGTCCCTCCACCTTGGTCGATGAAGCTTGGCCCCCCTGGCCTCCAGCTTGGGTCTCCTGTGGGCTTGCAGTCCCTGGTGTGGTGGAGTAGGCTGGTGTGATGGCTGCCCTGGCCACAGGGGTGACTCTGGGGACCTGGTCGTTGAAGCCCAGTCCCTTGGCTGTGGTGGAGATGATCTCCCACAGTCCCTCCAGATCCTTCCCAGCAGATGAGGAGAACATCCCAGTCTCCTTCGCTTCCTCTGGCAGGCCCTTGATGATTGCCAGCTTGGCTTCTCTCTCCATGATGGAGTGCCCATTTCGCTTGAGTGCATGGAAGAGTGCCACCTTCCTGTTGTAGTAGTCCTCCAACGTTTCTGTCTCTCCCATGCTGGTGTGTAGGAGCTCCAGCCAGCGTGCTGTTACCTCCTGGTCTGCCCCTCCAGTAAAACGCTCTCGAACCCACTGGTAGGCATTGGCTGCCACTTGCATTGCAGCCAGCTTGGCACCCCACGCCTTGGGGACGCTCTCAATCAGCATTAGGAGCGCTGCTGCATTCTCCTCTGTGTCTGGCATTGGAGCTTCAATGGCTGCCTTGCACCTTTTGAGGCCACAGGCTGCCACATATGCCAGATCCCAGAGTGGAAATTCCACTCCCTCTCTGTCCAGAGTCACTGGACATTTGACATTCGTGGTGACGACGCCACCGGTTTTCGTCATTGCGATGCACATCTCTCCACTCTGCGCAGTGGAGTTTGCTGGCTGGCTGGGTGATGCACTGATGGAGGAGCCAGACCCAGCTGATCCAGACTCCGTTGCAGTGTGCTTACTTCTCGTTTTCATGATCACTTGTCTGCTTCTAGTTTTCATGATCAAGCCAGTTCTTCACTCCAAGCCTTAAATGACTTCCCCTGGAAGCACTTCTTCCTAGCTCTGACACTGAGTTGATCAGTCCCAGAAGTACTTCTGCTTTCCCAGCCCAGTTGCTACTGTACAACAATTCCTTCCAGCACTACAGAAGGAATAATTTTACGTGACTAGCTCGATATGTTTGAACGGCCAGACCTCACTCGTCAGTGAAGCTCGCAGTCTCGAAGCGGGGTCCGAAACCCCTTTTCTCCCTGGAAATCTGTCGTGCGTCACTGCAAGCTCAGCTTGGAAAGCGTGGGCCCATAACCTCAAGCATTTCTGCTTGCGGCGTCACCTGCAGTGATGGCACGACGGCAGCGTCAGTTCGTAGCCTGTGGGAAAAACCGTCCACGCTACAACGTTTCCAGGAACAGCACACAGCACTCTCCAACAGTAGAGGTTGGTCAAGGATACCAACATGCTTCGGACAAGTCTTACAAATGATGTTAACTGCTCTCACTCTTGCTAAAGACCACGTAACACTACGCCTTGCCTGATAGCAGAGTTCAGCACCAAAGAGGCCTTGCGATGTCTACTTTACGTCACTAGAATACAATAATAGTTCATCAGTAACTCAGCAAGGTCTCTTTGTGATGTTTGTACAGTGAAACTATCTTACCGCCACAACGGTGGACGTCAACATAAGTCTCAATGAGGTCAAACATTCAGTGCGCTCTCGTCATGCACTCTCATCAATGCACACAGCATTAATATCTAACTGGTCTGAATGTTTGAGCACAATCGTATCTGGAACGACTTTGAGAATCCTAAACACACCTGCAGTGATGGCACGACGGCAGCGTCAGTTCGTAGCCTGTGGGAAAAACCGTCCACGCTACAACGTTTCCAGGAACAGCACACAGCACTCTCCAACAGTAGAGGTTGGTCAAGGATACCAACATGCTTCGGACAAGTACCGAGCCGTTCCTGGGCTGCCCAGGGATGGCTCGGACTGCAGGGATCCTAAAGTACTACCATACGTAATGTCTATTGAGAACGCATATCGTACAAGTCACGTGTTATGTCATTGAGGTACTAGTATGATCTATACCGTTCATAAAGGGCTATAAAGGCTATAGTTTACACTGCTGTTGATGGCATGTGACAGGGGATGTCACTAAGTACAGTATTGACCAATTCATTCAACATTGTCATGTTCTTTGTTAACAATTGCGTCACATGCCTTTGTTGTGTCTACAGATATCATGTTGTGTATTACGCCATGGGCTTACAACCCTTATGTCAACAGGACATGGAGGACGGCATATGCCAGACGTTCAACATCCCTGTTGACACCTTGCGAATGGAGATGACCCACATACTATCACAAGGCGTTCTGGTGCTGCCAGATGTATATAAAACAAGTGCAGTTCCAAAAGTACATGCAGTTAGAGGTAACGTTTTGCATACCACCTAGTGGGTCAGGTGTCTTTGCATGTCATAGTTCATAGTTGTTCATTCATTTGAATGTCGTTAACATGCAAGTATGCTGCAGGAACCCTGCAAGACGTAGTCATTGGCAGTAAAGGATCCTCAACACTATTCCACATTGATAGTCCTCTGCCTCTCCCAAGTACAGTGCTCGTCATCAAAGGGCACAAAGAGGTATGCATAATTAATCCTCAGCACCAGCGTGCGTGTGTGTGTGTGTGTGTGTGTGTGTGTGTGTGTGTGTGTGTGTGTGTGTGTGTGTGAATGTGTGTGTTTGTGTGTGTGTGTGTGTGTGTGCGTGTGTGTGTCTCTCTGTGTGTGTGTGTGTGTGTGTTCTTGCGTGGGCGTGTTTGTGTGTGTGTGTGTGTGTGTGTGTGCGCACGCGGGGGCGCGTGCATGCGTGTGTAACTCCATACGTGTATGTGTGTGTGTGTGTGTGTGTGTGTGTGTGTGTGTGTGTGTGTGTGTGTGTGTGTGTGTGTGTGTGTGTGTGTGTGTTCTTGCGTGTGCGTGTTTGTGTGTGTGTGTGTGTGTGTGTGTGTGTGCGCACACGCGGGGGCGCGTGCATGCGTGTGTAACTCCATACGTGTATGGTGTGTGTGTGTGTGTGTGTGTGTGTGTGTGTGTGTGTGTGTGTGTGTGTGTGTGTGTGTGTGTGTGTGTGTGTGTGTGTGTGTTTGCGCGCGCGCGTGCTTTTTTGGGAAGGGGCAATTCAAGCACGCCTTGGGGGACCCCCCCCCCCCCCAATCCAGACTTTTGCAATTGCCTGTATGTTTAATTTAGGTTAAGGGCATTGATTCTTTTCCGAGTATGTACCATGGCCTGGGACCCTACTATCGGTTTGGCAAATTTCTGGCCAACTTTGTACCATGCCCCCCCTCCCCCCCCCCCCCAACCCCAAACAACAACCCCCCTGGGGCTTTGACACACATCTCTGGTCTCTCTCTCATGTGGCGATCTGTGGAACAGGTGATGGGGTGGCCCTATACTCAGGAAAGTTCACACGGACTCCCAAACTACGGGGAGACTCAAGGCTGCATGCCCCTGGAGCTGTGGATGGAGTTACGTCGTTCTGCGAAGCACAAGGAAGGGCAGCATGTGGAAGTACCCGCGTTGCATGTGCATGCAGTTTACAACCACACATTCTGCATTTCAGTAAACACAACAAGTGAAAAATCGGCATGCCTATCAGACATGCCGTATGTCATAAATGAACTGGCAACCTTGGTCAAGGTCAGCGCCGACGAGCGCATGGGACGCTTCGTCGAGCCAAAGCCCTCAACCCTCGGCCCTGCCCTGGAGAAGCGCTTCAATGAAGCCGTGCAAACCTTGCAGCCAGCGGTAGGCACTGCTGCCCGGGCATCCCAGCTTAACCGAGAAGAGCGCCGGGCAGAATTTTTATGGGCGGCAGAAGCGGAGTTTTCGTTGCTGTACTTGGAGGAATGCCGCAGCATAGCTGGCGTTAAGATTTGCGGCTTCAACAACAAAGATGTCGCAGGGAAGATTAGTGCAGTTAGAAAGGCGGTAGGGTTGAAGGGTGTACACAGTGGGAAAAAGAGGAAGGCAGGGGATGCCTCGGATGAATAATGCCTGATGCGTAGCATCCCCTGCCTTCCTCTTTTTTACCATACCGGTCTTAACACCACAAGCTTGTGACCGACACTCATGAGTGGTTATGATCTTTCCTAGAATGTGGGGGAGGCATGGTACAGGATTGGCAACTTTCTTGCCTGATTTCCAGTGGGCAGCATGGGGTATACGCGTTGCGACTGACACTAGAGTACTCATATGAGACCCACGTGGGTCTCATCCTAGTAAGGACTCGAATGGACTCACAATGCATATCATTCTTAAGGTACAATGGTACTGCACTGGGGTAGACCTGTACTGCAGGTAACTGTCAGTCAGCTGACTGACACTTGCTCAATCATGAGTAGGTATGATCTTTCCTGAACTGTAGGGGAGGCATGGTACAGGATTGGCAACTTTTCTGCCTGATTTTCAGTGGGCTACTCAGGCACTTGTGAGCCGAGTGACAAGTCTGTCAGACGATCCCACACGCTTCTCATCAGGAGTGCCAGCTTATATATGTATGTCCAAAGCTTAATATAAGTGATTTTTGATTCTAATGAATCCTGAATGAGCCCCCCCCCCCCCTACTGACTTTTCAGCCAAAAAATTGCCGAACCTGTACCATGCCCTCCCTCAAAGCGTTGAGGGAGGGCATGGTACAGGCTAGGCAATTTTTTGGCTGAAAAGTCAGTAGGGGGGAGGGCCTCATTCAGGATTCATTAGAATCAAGCATTAATGTTCAATATTGAGGGAGGGCATGGTACAGGTTCGGCAATTTTTTGGCTGAAAAGTAAGTAGGGGGGAGGGGGGGCTCATTCAGGATTCATTAGATGCCGTGGTTTTGAAGCACTTATGTGTACCCAGCTTTATGTAAATGAGATGTTTCAGAATACTCTGAGAACTTCGCAGCCACTTCTCATTCGATTAAGAACTATACCTGAACTGTATATGACGTTTCTGATAAGTTCCAAACTTGCCAGAGTACTGGAGACCAACTGAGATGTATATACGATGTTTGAGAAGTCTATGAGATATCCCATACATGTCCTGACTGTGCATACGGCAAACCATGATGTTTTTAAGAAGATTTTGAAGCTTTTGAGAACTTCCCATCCACTTCTCACGACCAGTAGGAAGTTGTTGCGATGATTGAGAACTCTTCAAGAAGTTTGAGAAGTTCTGAGAAGTCTATCAGATGTTTCCATACACGTCGTATACGTCTATACTGCCAGCCAAGACGATTTACACGGTTTATGAGAAGAATTGGAAGTATTTGAGAACTTCTCATGCACTTCTCACCACCATTGGGAACTGGTTGCGAAGATTGAGAACTCTTTTGGAAGATTGAGATGTTTTCGAGAAGTTCCTAGACGATTCAGACGTATATGAGAGGAACTCGTCCTGCCAGTGCTTCGGCTCTCCGCCACCTGATCTGCCAGGTGCTGAACGGGTTGTTGCGAGCCGAGAAGCGTAGCGCGTCGGGCCGTACGTGCCGCGAGGCCCGCTTGTCCACCACATGAGGGTGCCATCAGGCACGTGCAGCCTACTACACTAGCATGTGCTAAGGTCACAACACCTCATGCTGTCACGCCTCGTTAGCCCATGTTGCACCCCCATACCCCACGTGGCATTAGCGACCCTTGAGCACTTCACCCCCCCCAAATAAGTTATTCCCACCCTGACTGTCAATTGGCGTAATTCGTGTGGCATTTCGCAAGGAAATTAATATCGGCTCTGAAACTCCAGCACGTGATAGTACATCAGTACACGTGACTGCCATGCCAGCATAAACTCTTCCCGGTCCGCCCTTAAAGACGGTGCCACGTCGCCTTAGAGAACCCCCTGCAGTACAAACCTCGCGGAAGCAAACAGGGCCTTCGAAACAAGACGCCGCAGCGTCTTGAGCATGAAAGCTTCTTACGATTAAACTTGAGGTTAAGTATTCTTACTGTTAAAGATTGTTGTCACGAAGTTTGGCGTTATTCGGTGCTGTGGGGGCTCCGTTGTAGCGGACATGACGAGATCGAGGTTAAGGAGCCATGCGCTCGGCAGTTTTTGAGAACAAAAGGGCTTTGTTCCTTCTCTCTAGGGCCCAGCTGACCAAAAGAGGAGAGTTTTGGGTGGACTCGTGGGGGACTTGAGGTCTGCATGGGGCCCCAATCGGAAGCCGGGATTCGGTGTTGCCTAGGAAAAAAGAGGCAAGAGATGGGATGGGTCCCGCCGTTAAGGCCGGATTTTCTGGTTTTTGTCAAAAATGATATTTCGATGCTACTACTGCTATAGGAATGAACCAAACTCTGTTTTTACGGACATAAGTTGCAAGCACGAAAGGGACCATTTAATGCCTTCAGTGGCAGGAAAAGGCGAATCCCTGACAAGCAGTGCCCAAATTACGGGTGGGAATAACTTATTTGGGGGGGTGTAGGCACCTACTGCTACCTTAGTGTTCGTTCCAGACTCCGAGTAGTCCTACGGACGTCATTTGCATTGATCGAGTCGTTAATGCCATTCGAGGGCTAGTCGGATGCGGTAATCCGTCTTAGCGGTCAGTACTTTTGACGATGCCTGAATGGTACGACGGGATTCGCACGGATAGCGGGACATTCCGCATGAGTTGCGTGCATAAAGTGCTTGACGGTGACGGCTAAGGGAGGCAAATTATGTAAGTCCTCCTGCGTCAGTATTTAAGGGATAGTACCACAGACTTTCTGGTAGATTTGTTGCTTCGCAGACTCCAGTACTTGAGCAGTCGTCCTTGTTTGGTACGACTCATCAATGTGTGGTACTGTTCCCTGCATAGACTGCTAAGACTGCAGCTTATTGCAGGTATCCCTTGATTAGTTGTTCCTTAGTTAGAGCAGTTATGCTTTAGTGCACTTGCATTGTAAATAGATCTGTTGCTTCGCAGACTCCAGTACTTGAGCAGTCGTCTTTGTTTGGTACGACTCATCAATGTGTGGTACTGTTCCCTGCATAGACTGCTAAGACTGCAGCTTATTGCAGGGATGAAGAAGGTGGGTTGAAATGATGGCGGCAATGGACGAAGGGGTGGGACAACGGCAGCCGATTTTCCAATATGGTATCGGCGACAGCTTCGGCTGTCGTTGGTTCGTGTTCCTGGACCAGGAGGACCTCGTCGGTTACTCGGCTGTTTTCAGAACTATACTTCGATGTCATTGCCAACGGAAGAGTATGATCTGGACGTGGTGGAACTTGTCTCGCATGAAAACGATCGGCTGCTGATCGGCTGTGCTGCTGTTTTTTGCTTGAAAGTTCATATGTTGATCTACTCTGGAGTAGTATAATGAGTATAAAGCACTTAGGCTTTGATGGAATTGCGGGCAAGCAATCAATACATTGTATGGCATGCTTTGACTGTGGCAGTATGCAAAAGGTCTTTGTGCAAGAACTCCTTGTGATGATTACAGATAAAAGAAGAATTTAGTTCTTTCTCTAGACGATTGGAAAGCTGCCATGTCAGTAGTGCTTGACTACTTTAGGAAGAAGAGACATCCTTGGTGTGGGTGTACTTCTTTGCATGTGCAAGAATGCATTGATATGCTTTGTAGGCAGTCGCTTACGTACTGATTGCACTTTTTAAAGGTGATAGCAACATAAGTGTTGTTGCTGGTTGCTGTTTATGAAAGTATTCATAAGAACTGACATTTTTGCAAATGGTTTGCAAAGCTGACAGGAAGAAGGCCATGAGGGATTAAAGGTTATTCTTCAGTAAAGCGCATGTTAATTACCCTCTTTGAAGATGTACCTTCAAGGCTCAGCATTGTAGTATTTCCAAGGTAGGAAATACGTTGACCTTTGGGGCTGATGGGTGACATGAGTTTGTCACCTAGGGGTACTTATGATTGTGATGGAAGGCATTTGAAGACTTACCTTCCTTGTTGTTAAGCGCTCTGCCTTTGTTTACAAAGATTCTGCATTAATAATATGCATTGGTTATTTGGGTCTAGTGTGGACCCTTGGTATACTTGCCTTAATTTGGTAGTAGGCCAAAGGTTAGGCATGTGCTTATTTAGAGTGTGACCAAGTGAGTGGTCACTAGGTATGAAATAAGCATCTTATTTGACATTGATTTTGTTAAAATCGACAATTCACTTGTGATGCAAATGAGTGCTCACTTGTGTGGCTGATTCCTGGTTGTGCATGCTTAAGGTTGAAGTATGGGTGGGCTTTATTCTATAGGTGCTATTTGGTAAGTCACCCATATTAAGAATTAAGCTTTCCATAACTTCATGAACTTGGTGGCATGTGCATCAATGGGGGATCGATTCATTATGGGGAAGCTCTAGTGAAGCCTCCTCATGGGCTTAAGGTGTTAAGCATGACTTCTTACAAACATGTCCCACTTACATAAACTTCTTAAGTTTGTGTTTGTTTCATCCTTGTTGAAGGGTGGTATATGAAGACCCCCTTTGGATGATGTTGCATGAGTGCATGTATGTTGGCTAATGTGGAGCCACTTACATGGTATATGTATGTTGGCCAATGTGGAGCCACTTACATGTGTGTATTTTAAGTTGGTTGATGAGGGACTACTTACATTGGGTATATGTGTGTAGGTTCCCATCATGCTTGACTTGCTTGAAGGAGCTATTGTTGAGTTCCTTGTGAGATGATAGCATTACTTTGTGTTGCCAATGTTGGGTGACACTAAATGTGTGCTTTCATGTTTTGGATCATATTGTGGATATGATCCAAGTTGTCTTTATTGTGAGCCATAGCTATTTTAGACATTATGGGTGTGAACATTCATGGTATGGTCTTAGCTTTGGTGGTTGAACACCTTAGATTTGCCCTATGGTAGAGGCATGTAATAGTCTTTATTCCATTAGCATGTTAAGGGATGTGAATGCTTCATGATGAGAGGCATTGTACCAACATGAGGTTGGTGGTTTTGGGCTTCTCATGTTTTGATATGGCATGATTAGCTCAAGGGACTATGGTGCATGTTTGAGTGTGTAGCATTGAATGACCATGTCTATAGGTGCAATATGGTTAGTCACCTAGGAAGAGACATAGTTTGTTTTTCTACAGCTTAACAAAGATGCATGGTCCTTTGTCTTCATGTGAAGATGTGCACTTGGCATGGGTATGTGCAACCTAGGTTAGGTTGGCCATGCAAGTGGGAATTAACATACCTTGCTTTGGTTGTTAATTGTTGTTGTGAATGTACCATGTAGGCATCACCACTAGAGAAACTCTTGAGGAAGTCATGTATGTTATGGTTGTGAGGATGAGATCTAGATAGGAGTGGACCCAAAGTGTTTACTATCAATAGTGGCTTGAGGAGTAGTTGTCCCCAATTGTGGTTGGATTTGCTTGACATTGCAATAGCTTAAGGTTCAGATCGCTCCAAGATAACTGAGGGGGGCCCTCTAGAAGAGTTTGAGGGCTGGTAGACCAAAGGTGAGGTCAAGGTTGACCCAAGATTCCAGAGGGGCCCAGTAGAGCTGAGGAGAGTTTAGACCCCAAGATTGTGTGAGGAGGATTGTGCACAACCTAGGTATAGCTAAGGTGCTTTTAAAGAAATCCAGTGAACCATGTGAAAAAGGGCCTACTTAGTGCACTATTGTTAGCTTATTGCTGAGGAGTCAGTGGCTGACCCAATATGCTGGTTTCAAGTTCTTGGGAGGTCCATATCCATGAAGACTCTCACATATCATGATGTGTGTAGTGGGTGTTTTGTCCATGGGTGTTTAGACTTGTTGATCCTGTGATTGGATGCTCAAGCTATGTACTTCCATTAGTGTAATGGTTGACACTTGCAATGCTGATGACATTTGCTCTTGGTAAGAGCTTAGTGTGGTCTTGTGAAGTGGGCTTTTACATTTAACATTGTGCTGCATGGGGAGGGTCACTTCTAATGAGTGCCTGGTTAACCACATGCTAGCTGACACATGCTAGAAGATATTTAAATGTATCTCTGATGTTCAGAGATGGGCTTTAGGGGAGGGCCACTGATGTTTAGTGACTGGATACTCCCAAGTTTGCAGACAGACACTCTGTCTAGGCTAGTGCTCAGTTAAGAGGGTGTTAGTCAGTGCAAAGAGCTGTAACTCTTCTTATGGGTGGTGAATAACATTATGAAAGCCTTGACCAAGTTTCCTCAGTTTTGGTGAAAACTGGAAGGAGCTATTGATGGTCAGATGTTGTTCCGACATCGTTGCGCGCTTGCGCAGAAGGCAAGTTTGACACATAGATCACTTGGGAAGTGATATTTGTGAGTAACATTGTATTAGATATATTTTTAAAATATGTCTAGAACACTTTGTGTGACCTGTGTGGTCTTCCCTGGTTCTGGGAAGCACAGGGAGGCTCTGCAGCTTTACTGCACAGAAAACGTGTTAGTTGTATCTCTCACACGTTAGTGAGAGAGACTGCGCGCTGATTTCTGGTTTTTACGCGTCGACTCGAACTGTTCGAGTTGTAGACACACGTTTTAAGATCGAGACGCCGTGTCGACTTGTGAATTTGTCGATCGGGTTACTATTCGATACTCCGGACGATTCGTGCTTCAAATCTCCTGGTGGTTTAACTTTAAAGTTATGTTAGCCATGGTTGTTGGCTAAGACTTTGCTGAGGATCACTTGAGTATTGATCCTTGAACATTCTGGTCATTGTTTTGTGCCGTGCTTGTCCCCAAGGTTTGAGGGGAGGCACTTGGATGCACTTAAGAGTGTACGGACATCTTATTATCGACGTTGCGCTCTCTACTTGTTGAATGAGTACAATGGTAGAACTCAGGAGTTTTATATGCATTGCAGTTTGCTGCATGATATGCATGGTGTTTGGAGGTACTGATATTGTACCTGGACATTGACCTACGGATAGATATTAGAAGTGTTGGTTAGGGACTACTTGCTTGAAGTTCATATAAATGAATTTGTAGTCTTACACTTCTGTTTATCTGGTTGTTGTGAGTTGAGGTGATATTGTTGTGCCTATGCTATAGGCATGTCACTTCCTTCACGTGTTACAAATTGAGAGTGCCCTATACCAATTATGGGTGAAGGCCCTCATTTCTGAACGAGACGTTTATAGTGAAATTGATGTTTTTCACTGGTATGTTAAGGATCATGGCTGTCTGAAGTTCAGCAGTTGTGATTGCTTGGTTAAAATTCAACTTGAGAACTCGGGACGGGTTAGGTCTTGGATGTTCTAGTAATGAAAGCATATGATATTAGAAAACCACGCTTGATGGTTTGTCGGTATGACTTAAGGGATCACTTGAACATATTGATCCTAGTTCTATGGACATTGTTGAGATGACGAGCTTCTTCCTAGAATGTAGGGGAGGCAAGTTGATGTCATAGATGAATAAAAGGAGAGTAACTTGTCATTCGATTGGAGTTACATCTCAAGACATTGTAAGACCAAGTGTTTGGTTCTTTGAGGTTAGACACCTAGCAGAAGTTCTGCTTGATTACATGACATTTGTGGCACATGTGTTTGCCAGAAGGTTATCCTTTGCATTAGGATGCATAGAGATGGAAAGGAAGGGTTGAGATTCCTGAAGATTGGATCTTACTTCTGTTTCTATGGTTTGTATATGGTGAAGTGACGGTGTAGTAGT
Source organism: Botryococcus braunii (assembly GCA_002005505.1). Taxonomy (NCBI): domain Eukaryota; kingdom Viridiplantae; phylum Chlorophyta; class Trebouxiophyceae; genus Botryococcus; species Botryococcus braunii. Next base: position 272,220 of record KV908520.1, read on the forward strand.
TGTGGCTATGCCGTATCACTTCTCGCATGTGGCTAGGTTAGTCACTTACCCTTCACTGCATACGAGGGGAGGTGTTGTAAAATGGGCCCCCTTGGGGCTCAGTGGAGAATTTCTAAGTTGGGAAATTCCCACTGTGATTGTGTGTATTTGTGAAGTGACGTGACTGGTGCAAACATAATGGTCACTGACCTGAGTCAGGTGTCACTCATGAGACATATATGGAGGTACGTGGTACCTGTAAACCCTATCTTAGTGTATATAGGGTTGTTTACGGACTGATTCGGATGATTCGGACACTGGTTAAGGTGCTAACGGGTAGGTTCGGGCAAGTAAGTCCAAATGGTGTTGTATCCGGACCATCTTAGGCACCTACTGCTACCTTAGTGTTCGTTCCAGACTCCGAGTAGTCCTACGGACGTCATTTGCATTAATCGAGTCGTTAATGCCATTCGAGGGCAAGTCGGATGCGGTAATCCGTCTTAGCGGTCAGTACTTTTGACGATGCTTGAATGGTACGACGGGATTCGACGGATAGCGGGACATTCCGCATGAGTTGCGTGCATAAAGTGCTTGACGGTGACGGCTAAGGGAGGCAAATTATGTAAGTCCTCCTGCGTCAGTATTTAAGGGATAGTATCACAGACTTTCTGGTAGATCTGTTGCTTCGCAGACTCCAGTACTTGAGCAGTCGTCCTTGTTTGGTACGACTTATCAATGTGTGGTACTGTTCCCTGCATAGACTGCTAAGACTGCAGCTTATTGCAGGTATCCCTTGATTAGTTGTTCCTTAGTTAGAGCAGTTACGCTTTAGTGCACTTGCATTGTAAATAGATCTGTTGCTTCGCAGACTCCAGTACTTGAGCAGTCGTCTTTGTTTGGTACGACTCATCAATGTGTGGTACTGTTCCCTGCACAGACTGCTAAGACTGCAGCTTATTGCAGGGATGAAGAAGCTGGGTTGAAATGAAGGCGCCAATGGACGAAGGGGTGGGACAACGGCAGCCGATTTTCCAATAGTTTTCCTAAATTTAGGAAAAGGCCTTTATAAAGTGTACAATTCTGAGCTCGGCGTTTCCTGTATGACCCGGCACGAGGGTGTTTAGTCCGGCGACACTCTTGTTGTATGTCGGTTAACAAGCAGTGGCGACTGTGTGTGAGATGACTTGACTGGCAACAGTGAAACGACAAACACCCGAAGTGCTTTTGATGTCCCAATCAAGTCTTACAATGCTTATTGCTCTCTCTCATCACTCAGCAATTCAAACTACTCTATCAACGAAGTTACTGATAGTCTGCATTACCGATGTCCGATGAGCTAAAACATTAGCACCTTTCTAATATACATTCTCTAGACCCTTTCCTAATCCATTGTTCTTGTGCACGTAATGTCCTGACAAGAGTTTACCTGTATGACCCGGCACGAGGGTGTTTAGTCCGGCGACACTCTTGTTGTATGTCGGTTAACAAGCAGGGGCGACTGTGTGTGAGATGACTTGACTGGCAACAGTGAAACGACAAACACCCGAAGTGCTTTTGATGTCCCAATCAAGTGCCTCAGTCCTTCGAGCCAGGAGCATATAGCCTTTCGAGCAAATTGTGTCTGATTACCTCATCCTCCCTCATCAACGTAAATTTGGTCTAGATTGGTTCTGGCAGAACTCCTAGGTTCTGCCACCTATTACTCATTCTAATAAATGTTCTCACTGGTAATTGGAGCTGATCTGGCCACCATTACTCTTCAGAGGGAAAGGCACCAAAATGTTCTTTCACTATTATAACACTTCCCCTTGCCTTTTCCTCACAAAAACTTGGCCAAGCCCAGAGCCTCACGATGTCCTTGAAATACCTGCCTTGTTAACGGCTTTGTGAATATGTCTGCCACATTCCTTGCAGACGGAACGTATTTCACATCAACTTGACCTAGTGCAATAGCCTCCCGCGCAAAGTGGAAGCTGATAGCAATATGCTTAGTATGCTTAGAGAACACTGGATTTCTGAGATGATTGATGCATCCCTGATTATCACAGTGAATCTTGACAATCCATGGGGAAATCCCAATTTCTTCAAGGAATCCCTTCATCCAATTGGCCTCTTTGACAGCTGCACTTGCCGCCATGAACTCAGCTTCTACAGTGGATGTGGCAGCTGCAGACTGCTTTTTGCTCCCCCAAACTACAGCTCCACCAAACACTCGGATGACATACCCTGTAGTGGAAAACCGATGATCTTGGTCCCCACCATAATCTGCATCAACAAAACCCTCAAGCTCTGTGTCCTTCCCTCCAAGGACCAAAACGAGATCTCTGGTTGCCTTAAGATATTTCAGCACTCTAATGGCTTCATTCCAGTGAGCAGTAGTAGGGGTAATCCTGTACCTGGAAAGCACTCCTACAGCCTGTGAAATATCAGGCCTAGTGGTATTTGCAATGTACAGCAGTGACCAAACCAGTTCACAGTACCTGTGTCCTGGTGGCAGAGGGCTCCCAGCACCAATGCTGTCACTGTTGTCCTTGGACATAGGCCTCTGTGTGGCTACAAAATCTTTAGTCATAGGGGTGTCAGGCCCCACAGACTCCAGATCCAGCCCAAATTTCTCAACCAGTGCATCAATCTTAGGGATGCAGCTCAACGAAATTAGCCCTTTATCCCTATCTCTCATTACTTGACAGCCCAGAAAATCTTTTACCTCTCCTAAATCATGAATGGTGAACTCTTGCTTGAGCAAACCCTTCACTCTCTCAATCTCTCCCATGCCTTTAGAAACTATCAGCAGATCATCTACATAAATCAACACAAATGACTTTCCTCCATCTACAGAACACTTCACATAGACACCTGCATCACTCTTGCACACTTCATAGCCCATGGTATGCAGCTTCTCATTAAGGGTCTTATGCCATGCCCTTGGAGCTTGCTTCAGGCCATACAAGGCCTTCTTCAAGCGACACACTATGTTACCATCCCCATTTTCAAATCCAGGAGGTTGTGTGACATAAACCTCCTCCTCTAATTCTCCATTCAGGAAAGCAGTCTTGACATCCACCTGGTGAATTTCAAGACCCTCTTATGCAGCCACTGACGGTAAGGCTCTCCTGGATCCATAACTGCTAGTTGGAGCAAAGACTTCCATGACATCTACTCCAGGAATTTGCCTGCATCCTTGAGCTACCAGCCTAGCCTTGAACCTCAGCACATTACCATGGGCATCCATTTTCACTGAGAAGATCCAATGAACTGGAATTACTTTATGGCCACGAGGTCTAGGGACATACTCCATGACCTCGTGGGCATCCAAAGAATTCTGCAACCTCTTGCATAGCAGCCTTCCAATATTCCCACTGAGGGGACTTCTGTGCCTCCTTCAAACTGGAAGGCACACTAATTTTCCCAAACCGCACCCCTGTGTGCTTCCTCTGATCTGGCTTGCTCTCACTCTCTCTTTCACCCACTACTCTTTCGCTGAATGTCGCCGCACTGCACATGGGTGCAGTTTGTGAGGATTCTGACTTTCCTCGCTGCTCTCTCTCTCTCTCTCTCTGAGACTCACAGTTTGCCCTTTCGAGCTTACTGCTTCGCACTCTCACATCATCCTCCCAGACACATATTCCTCGGTATTTCTCGGAAAGCTCTTGTAATTGGGCAAATTCTCACACTGTCCAAGCTTCCGATTCACCTCCTCATCCACACTCTTACATGACTGACGTGCTTCAGCCTCGTCAGAGCTCTCACAGGCAATTGAACCACTCTGCACAGCTTGGGCACTTGGTCTGTCTTGGTGTTGTGCCCATGTCTCTCTCTCTCTCTGTCTGCTCCCCACTAAACATGAGCGCTGGGGCGCAGGCCCAGCAGCACGCTCACAAGCATAGCCCACACTTGTGTGGCTGGAACCACATTGTCTTTGGGCATTACAGACAGAGCTCACATCTCTAACAGTTCCCTCAGGCACTGAACAGGTCCCACCCATGCATCTCAGCTCACTTGGACCATTTTCAGTCTGATCAGAGACTGTCCCCCTTTCTTCACTCACAATTAAAACAGGTCTCTCTTGCACCTGACTCAAAACCTGCACTTCCCCCGGTCCCTGTGACTTAGTGTCACCATCAGTCAGCCCCTCTCTCTCACAAATCTCTCCCCTATCCTGTGCCAGCAGGATTTCTCGAGCGGCAGCTCGTTGCTCATAGCGTTGAGCCCGAGACAGTCCATCCAGAGGAGGATTTGCAGTAGCGGGAGGAGTATTCCGGAGTGACTGCTGTGCTCGCTCCAAGGTCCGTTGATGCTGCCCACTATCAGACCTTCCTCGCGCAAGTTGCTGAAGTGTATCCAGTACCCCGGACTGGTCCAGATCCAGCTGAAGTGGTTCCTCACTCGGTCCAGGAACAATTTCTGGAGTGCTCTCCTCTTGGGGAGGCTTCCCCTGACATGCAGGCTCGGTTGCAGCCTGATCAGGGGGTCCTGGGAGGGTGCTGTCAGGTCTGCTGCTGGGGCAGGGAGCGCTGACCGTCTGATTCCGAGTGCTGCCCTGAGGTGAGGAAGCTGCCGGGTTGCTCAGGGGCTGTTGGGCTGGCAAACCTTCCGGATATGAGAACTGCTGTGGCTGGTCAAGGAGAGTGGACATTCCCACCCGAGAGGCTCCTCGGATGTGTTCCACAACTTGGACATCTCTGCTCTCTCTCCAGACTCCCCCTCCCAGATAAATACGATATGCCTTGGACACTGGGGAATAACCAGTGAACATGCCAGGCACAGCCTTTGGTGCAAATACCCCCCTCTGCTGATCAGGCACATGCACAAATGCCAGGCATCCCCAAGTACGAAGAAGTGATACATCTGGCTTGTATCCCATGAATAATTCACAAGGAGTGAGAGGCCTGCCTGTACTGGGTCCCATGTTCAGGAGGATGCAGGCTCTCTCTAGGACCTCCTTCCACATGACTGGACTGGCACCTGCAAAATTGAGGAGGGTTCTGGTTCGCTCCTTCAAGGTCATGTTGGCTCGCTCTGCTATCCCGTTCTGCTGAGGAGTATAGGGTGCAGACATCTCCAGCTTAGTGCCCTGAGACGCACAGAACTCCTTGAATCTGGAGTTAATAAATTCTGTGCCTCTGTCACACCGAATGCACTTGACAATGGTCCCTCTTTCTGTCTGCCAAAATAGAATCAGGTCTCGGACAACTGAGGCAATGACATCCTTTGACTTTACTGGCAGGACGGCTTTCCATCCAGAAGCCTCATCAGCAACAGTCACCCAAAAACGTTCCCCAGAGATTGCTGCTGGTGAAATGGGGCCCACAGTGTCAATATGAATTCTGTCAAGGGGGTTCACTGCGGGTCTAGAGCTTTCACCAAAGGGAGGACGAGCATACTTCCCCTCAATGCAAGCTTCACAATATTTGGGGCAATTTTCACAAGGGGAAAGGTGAGTGTCCAGGCCAGTGACCAGTTGCCCAGTGGACAGGCGGTGCATCCATGGTTCTCCTGGGTGTCCCATTCGACTGTGCCACAAAAAACGTTTGGCACAGTCATGCTTCTGGCTTCTGGCCTGTCTCTTCTTCAATTCAGCTGTTATTGGACAGGGAGACTTATTTACAGTCACAGGCAGACAGTTGTGGATATAGTACAGGCCATTCTCTGAGTGAACAGACATTTTCCACCCATTTGGACCAGACACCGCTGTAAATGCTCCCACTATGTCTGTGACGAAGCATGCTCCATCACGGAGCGCAGCAGATACTGACAGGATATTAGTTATGGCAGAGGGAACACACTGAACATGGTGAAGCCACAGTGGAATGTGCTGAGGGGAAATGAGGCACACTGATCTAGTCGCAATAATTCCTCCTGTGGCATCTGATGTGGCTAGATGGAGAGGGATAGGGTTGGCATGTATGGTAGGGGCATGCAGCAGGTCCAGACTGTTAACCAAATGGACTGAGGCTCCACTATCCACTAGCCAGGACTGTTTGGCCTGTTTGTTGTGAACCGTATCCAGCACATTATAGGACACCACGTATGGCATACCTTCAGGGGGAGGAGAAGGAGGACCAGGAGGTGGGTGCAGCAGTGGGAAAGCTCCAGCTCCAGGGAAAACATGCTGTACCGAGGGAGGTGGCTGAGGGACTCCAGGAAATTGTCCTGGAGGCCACATGCCAGCCAGCTGCTGTACTGCTGCCACCACGTTCCTTTGGGTCTCTGCATCTCTCTGTCTCTTGCGGCAGTCTCTCCAGAAGTGCCCCTTTCTGTGGCAATAGTTGCAGGTCCCCCGTACCTCTGATTTTACTTCTGAGTCAGCTGGCGGCTTAGGCTGTGGCACTGCACAGGCAGCTGGAACTGGAACTGCAGCAGGTACTGGTGGTTGGGCCAGCATGACCACAGCAGGCTGGTCTCCATCATCGTTGTAACCAGAAGCTTCAGCTGTAGTGGTGATGAGGTCTGCCAGCTGATCCAGTGGGTGGGCAACTGCAGTGGGAAGAAGTCCAGGAGGATTGGCCGCAGCTGGCAATCCCTGCACTATCTGAGTGGCCACATGACCATCCAAAAGGTCATGTCCATTGCGCTTCAGGCAGCCCTTGAGATTTATCATTCTGGAGACATATTGGGATATTGTTTCACCACGCTTCATGCCTTTGGCCATCTCCTTCAGCCAGTCTGCATTGGCTTGTGTGTTATACCCCCCCACAAACTTTCTGCAGATGAAAACATATGCATCATATGCTGACGGCTTGGCTGACAATTCCCCCAACCATTCTTCCGGGACTGATTCATAGAGTAACAGCATAGCTGCAGCATTGTGGATGGTCCCAGGCATAGCTGATTGAATGGCAGGCAGAGAGCCTTTAGCACTATTTGCAGCAGTGAATGCATGATCCCACACCACGAAGTTCTGACCATGTCTCAGTAGCTTAATGTGTACCTTTACTTGGGTGGCTATGACCTTGGGAAGGATATCTCCCTCACCCCTTGACGTGCTGGGCGTGCCCGGACTTCGAGTGGGAGATGAGGTAGACTCTTCCTCTGCTGACTGCGATTCTTCACTGGTGCTGGTGCCTTTCTTAGCCATGCTGCTGAACTCTAGTTATCCGTCGTTTGGTTCAGAGATCTTTGAGTCTCCGTCTGTAGCATTTCCTAGGGTATAATGCTCTCTAGTATGGTCCTTGGCATTGCTCTTTGACTTGCCATGTGATCTGGATTCACAGTACAACCTCGCTCAAGTAGTTCGCTCGGTTGCCCGACTACGCGTCTGTGGCAGTACAGTATAATTCAATCCACCCTGGGTTTAAGAGTACGCTTGCGAATCAATCATGTAACACTCTTTCGTTGCACACCACGAACGTCTCACTGTCTCATAAAAACCTCTTCCGCTTAGTTAACGCTACAGTGGTATCGGCGACAAGGATTAGTTCCGTGTCGTTCGTTCGTGGTGCGTTTCTTTTCCTTTCGGATTGTGATGTCTCGGCATCCTCGTTCGGGTTCAAGGGCTCGTGCACCTAGTCCTGGCATCGCGGAGCCAGATCCATCCATAGATCTTCTTGCTTATGTATATGTAGATCGTTCATGGGTAGATCCTCGTTGTATGCTTAGGCGTTTGGTAGATATCGGTGCCCTGCTCGAAGGAGCCGTTGCATTAGGATCTAGTGTTCCGTCGCATTCCCCTCCAGCTGATACCACTCAGAGCATTTCAGAGGGACTTGAGATGTTAGTTCAGTGCTCTCTCGCGCAACCTGCACCTGTGGTCGTGCCGCAGCCCATACCAACGGCAACTCCGGCATCGGCTACAGCCTCGTCAGGTTCAGGGAAGCCCTCGCTCAAGTTGCCAGACCCATCTGTATTCGAGGGAGATCCAATGAAGTTGGATCCTTGGCTTATGCAGACTGAAATGTTTTTGGGGGACCTACGATGTAGGCTTGGCATCCGCTCGGTCCATGGAGGTGGCTACGACGTTCTTCCGTGCTTCCAATTACACCTTGAGTTGAGGAATCACTTTCAAAAATCAAATAAAACTTGATTTGTTGGACTTCTTTGGTATTACAGCAGTGTGAGGCCTGTTTCAGATGTCTGCCAACTGTTCAGTGACCCAGTATGGGATTCCTGTTTTGTATGGGCTTGGTAATCTGCAGGATCTCTTTCACAGTTGTTGCCATTCTTTCAAGTCCCATATTGTGGATGGGCATGGTTTGTGTAGAGAGTTTCAGACATCCCCCCATGCCAGTGGCTTGATCAATCCTGTGTGCATGTATAAGAGAGATGCAGCTCCTCACCTTCTTTCTAGTGATGCTCATGTTGTCTTGTTTGTTGATGGTAGTAACAGGGAGTGTACTGTTAGCCAGCTTGTGTCACAGCTACTGCCAGGTACTAGATTGACTGTGCTCTCTTGCCTGAGCCACTGTGAACAGGTGCTGGAAGGGACTACACAACAACAGTCTCATGATGTATTGCTCTCGGCTTCTGTTTTGGATGCACTGGGTCTTACTTCCACCTTTAAGAGCTCACCCCACTGCAGTTCCCATACAGGCTTGCCCTTATATCGTTGCCTGGTACAGACTGGTTGTCTCAGTGTGAAGGAGAAACCCCTGCCCGCAACTTCTTTTGACTCTTTTGTTCAGCTTGACAGTAGACACATTGTGAATGGTCTTGATCTTTCCTCCACTTGCATAGAGTTTGAGGGAATTCTTGCTAGTAGACCTGTCAGGATTTTGTTGGACAGTGGAGCCTCTGCAAATTTTATTGATGATAAACTTGTGCAGGAGCTTGCCCTTCCCACTGTGCCTTTGAGTTCACATGTTACTGTGAGAGTGGCTGATGGTAGGACATCTGTGGTAGGACATAGTGTGTCAACTGACCTGACTGTTGGGACCTTGGGTTTTGGAGTCACCTGCCTCCCTACTGAGTTGACCTACTATGATCTTGTCTTGGGCAAACCTTGGTTAACTGCATTTAACCCAATTGTGAATTGGAAATTGAATGATGTGTCTTTGGTTCATGCTAATAAAACACATGTACTTTTGGGGTGTCAGAGGTCAGGCATGCCTGGGTATGTGATCTCATCCATGGAAGTGGAAGAGATGGTGAAGTTGGGTGAATCAGTGTACATTATTCAACTGAATGCAGTGACTGACAATGTTTCAGATACTGATGCATACAATGTGCCAGAGTTGGAGCAGCTTTTGCAGGAATTTAAGGATGTACTGTCTGGACTTCCTGAAGGCCTCCCTCCTTCTCGTGCTGGAGACCACCACATCAGATTGGAGCCGGACGCAACTCCTCCAGCCTCCCGCATATATCCACTGTCTGGAGCCCAGCTTGCTGAGCTACGTGCACAGTTGCAGGAGCTCCTTGAGAGGGGTTTCATCCGCCCATCGACATCACCATTTGGTGCACCCATCTTATTTGTTCCCAAAAAGGATGGTGGATGGCGTTTATGCATTGACTACAGGGCCTTGAATAGGATTACTGTTAGGAACCAACACCCATTGCCTAAGATTGATGAGATGTTCGAGCAATTGCATGGAAGTTTTGTATTTTCTTAGCTAGACCTTGCCTCTGGATATCATCAGATACGTATGCATGAGGACAGCATAGAAAAGACTGCTTTTTAAACCCGTTATGGTCATTATGAGTTCACTGTTATGCCTTTTGGGTTAACCAATGCACCTGCCACCTTTCAGTCTGTGATGAACTCTATCTTGTCTCCCTTCCTTGATAGATTTGTGCTGGTGTACCTAGACGATATCCTCATATATTCTAAATCTGTTGCAGAGCATATGTGTAGTAGAATGCACAAGTTAGAGAGAATTTCCAAGTTGTGAGAGAGAGAGAGAAGGCCGGATGGCCGACAAGTTGGACGCTCTTCTTAATTACAAGTAACCCCCACCTCACGGAGCTTCCACTCCCTACTTGTGGTCTACTAAGCTTCCAGATTACCTGAGTGTGTGTCTTCCCGTGGCTTACGTCTCTATCCGTTCCTTTCCGTGGTTCGTGATCGTGTGTTCACGTTCCTCCAATGGTAGCGCACTAGTCCACCAAACCTCTTCAATAGTATCTAGAAAATATCCTAGAATCCTACTATGAGAGTAACGTCCATAACTATCCAATGGAATTCGACGGCTAGGAAGCCAAGGCTAGACGCTAGGCACGTGCGTACTCGCGTTGCTCGTACGACATGTGCGCCACATGTGCGCCTAGGCTAGGGGGTAAGGGAAATGTCCAGAAATGCCGGGAAATCCCTACATTCCATCACATCATCCCCCCCTTAATTCCTGCATGTCCTCATGCAGCCACATACACACATACAGTAGACCACAATTATAAGGGAATGGTCGTCACCGAACGGCCCATCCACCAGCGCCGTTAGACCCTTGCCGAATGGGTTACATTAGGGTCCCCGCCTCCAAGTTATTCCCCTATCATCCCAAGCAATTGACTAAAGCGTCCATTTTTTTGTGTGTGTTTTTTTTTTAATTTATTTATTAGGTGTGCTTTATTCCAGTCCTAAGTACAATACTGTACGATACGATACGACACGGTACGATAGTTACGATAAATTACGGCGAACTACGACGAACGTTCGCCTTATTCCTTTCGAACTATCCAAGTCCGCCTTTATTGACACATCCCTATTTATTATTTATTAAAACAATACAATGCTTGTGACACAACCGATAAACAATCCGAACAAGATAAATATGACACAGGTGTAGCTCAGTCCACAATGCTTTCCTAAAGTGGCTATCCATACAACACAGTTTCTTTATGATACATTGTCCATACTGTACACATACTGTACACATAAGGTACACATATAGTACATAGAAAGAAATCCATCCCAAGATGCCAAGTAGTCCATATCCAAGGGTTCCAAGTAGCCCATAGCCAAGGGTTCCAAGTAGCCCATAGCCAAGGGTTCCAAGTCACTTCTGTACTTCAAGCCCACGTCCCAAGTGCTAGTTAAGCAGACTGCGGTTGCGCGCCATGTGTACTTCAATTCCCATCCCTGAATGCAGAACCCCGAGTTCAATGCATCGAAGCGGTATGAGGCCTCATGCCACACATACCGAGGTAGGCAACCTACCCCGTCCCTTGTCCCAAAGTACACAAGATATACAGTCCCTACCATAGGTCCCGTCCCATGTATTCCCAGACACCAGGTGGGAACTCCACAAGTGGAATGAGGGGGACAACCGTCCGGAGGGGCCCGTTCAAGGGAAGGTGTCGCGCAGCGCCACCTGGTCCCAAATGGGCGGGGCGAGCCCCTGGAGTCTATGATAGGTATTAACCAGCCCGGGATGGGTCTCGAATGCCTCCTGAGATTCCCATGAGTCCTCTGTGGCCCCATGGCCTGCCCACTTTACAAGGTACTCGAGAAAGGGTGTGCCATCCTCAAAATGGTAGGAGAACCCATCCTTGTCGTGCAACAGCCGGTGATCGACTAGTGCATCCACTACCCACTCCAGGTGAGTGGTGCCATCCGCTTTGGTGATGACTTTTGGGGGGCAGTATCCACGCGACCGCGCCTCCTCACGTGTCCAGTATGGCTTCAAATAGCAGACATTTATGCGGGGGTGGATGTCCAACCGGTCCGGAAGATCCAGTGTGACGAAGTTAACGTTGTCGGGCGTGACCGCCATGACCCTGAAGGGTCCCACGTGCCTGGGCTGCAGCTTGCTGAATCTGTTTGAAGTTAGCGTGGGGGCCGCACGGGTTGAAAGGAGGACATAATCCCCTTCCTGGTAGATGGCCTCCCTCCTATGCCGGTTGGCATAGGCCGTCTGACGGTCTTGAGCTGCACGCAAACACTTCCTTGCAAGGGTGATTTTGTCTTGCATTTTTCTCATGAAGAGATCAGCCCTATCCACCTTAGTGCCCTCCATGTGTCCCACCGCAAACGGTATATTTGGATCTTGCCCATATGTTAACCTGAAGGGTGTGGAGTTTAGGGAAGTTTGCCAAGAGTTGTTGTAGGCAAATTCCGCCACTGAAAGGTAATCCTCCCACTCCTTTGGGTTATCCTTGACATAGTGTTTCAGAAAATCTTCCAAGATCCTATTCACCCGTTCCGTTTGACCATCTGACTGAGGATGATATGCCGTAGTTCGAGCCGGCTTGCACCCCGTCAGACTTAGAAGTGTGTTCATGAAATTATTCACAAACCGAGGATCTCGGTCCGAAACAATTTCTTCAGGGAAACCGTGATACTTCCATACTTTATCCCTCATCAGAACAGCAACTTCATAAGCATCTGCATTTGTAGTGGTAGGGGCAAGGTGGGCACATTTGCTCAACCTGTCAACCACTACCCATATTGCGTTATGCCCGTGTTTGCTTTTAGGCAGTCCCGTGATGAAATCCATTGAGATGCGTTGCCATTTCCTTGTGGGGATTTGTAAAGGGTGTAAGAGTCCTGCGGGTAACTGGTTTGAGGCCTTCACCCGCTGGCATGAATCACAATACTTCACATACTCCCGCACATCCTCCGCCATTCCCGGCCACCACCAGTCCCGCTTCACTAGATCATACATCTTCGCAAAGCCTGGATGACCAACAGAAGGAGGTTCATGCAAAGCTTTCAATATGTCCTGCCGCAGATTCCTAGCAACTGGACCTTCCTTATCCCGGACTTCATAAAATGCAGGCACATATTTTCTTCCCTCCCTTCCAAATTCCCAAACCCCGTCCGTAAAGTGAACTTTTCTCCTATTTGCCCTTGTTCCCAACCACGAATCATGTGCGTAAGCACCCTTCAACAATTCCAAGAAGGTGTCACACCCATCAGACCCCGAGGGTGATGGAGCCCGAGCGGGCCCTCCCGTCCACATCCATCGAGGTTGCATTGGTCCCCTTCCCGGGGTTGGGCTCCGTGGAGACGTTGCGCTGCTGTTGTCCCTGGAGCTGTCCCTGGAGGACTGGGTTCCTGGACAACGCATCCGCAACGTTAGTCTTTCCAGGCTCCCAAACCCAAAGAATGTTGAACTCCTGCAACTTCTCAGCCCACCGTGCCCTCCGAGGGCTTAAACCAACCTGTTGCTGAAGAAAAGTGTTACACTTATGGTCTGTGGTGACAGTGACTTGTTTCCCTAGGACATAACATCTCCATTCAGTCAAGGCATACACTACAGCAAGTAACTCCCTCTCAGTTGCAGAATAGTTCCTTTCTGCACTATTGAGCTTCTTACTGTAATAAGCAATGACTCGACCTTCCTGCAATAGTACAGCGCCAACCCCAAAATCACTCGCATCACAAATTACCTAGAAGGGTTTACGAAGGTCTGGCAGTGATAGTATGGGTGCCTGTATTAATGCATCCTTGAGAGCCGCAAGGGCCTCATCTTGCTCCTTTCCCCAAGTCCAAGAACTTTTGCTACTGGACAGTTTAGTCAAAGGAGCAGCAAGTGAGCTGAACCCCTGAATAAATTTTCGAAAATAATTTGCAAGCCCCAAAAATCTACGCACGTCGGTGACGTTTTGGGGTGTGGGCCAATCCTTGACTACCTCCACCTTTTGGGGGTCCACTTTCAGTCCATCCTTGCCAATGATATGCCCGAGGTATTTGAGTTCTGAGCATAAGAATTCACATTTGGCAAGTTTTGCAAACAATTCCTTTTCCCGAAGGCGTTGGAACACCTTCGGAAGATGAGCATAATGCTCCTCTTCATCCCGACTGAAAATTAGAACATCGTCAAGGTACACTACCACAAACCCTTCCCTTATGAAATCATGAAAGATTTCATTCATTAGGCGTTGAAAGGTAGCGGGGGCGTTGGTGAGTCCAAAAGGAAGCACTAAGAACTCATACAGCCCAAAGGGTGTACGAAACGCTGTTTTAGGAATGTCTTCCTCCTTTAGCCTTACTTGATGATAACCACTGAGGAGGTCCAGACTTGAGAAAATCTTAGCACCTTTAAGTTTATCAAGCATGTCGTCTATGCGAGGGAGAGGGTACCTATCATGAATGGTGATTTTATTTAATGCCCTGTAGTCTATAACCATTCGGTATGTGCCCTCCTTCTTCCTCACAAACAAGACCGGTGAAGCATATGGTGAACATGAGGGGCGTATGTGTTCCTTAGAAAGTAGTTCATCCACAGTTCGCTCACATTCCTCAGTTTCTTCCATGGACAAGCGGTAAGCAGGACGGTTTGGAGGAGTTATTCCTTCCTGCACATTAATAGTGTGATAGACTTGTCGGTGTGGGGGTAGTCCTGGTAGCCCATTTGGAAAAATGTCCTTGTACTCCCGGAGCAAGTGTGCTAGCCGCTCAGGCTTTTTAGCACAAATTTCCTCTAGAGGGTCCGAAGGCTTACCCGTGGTGACCTCGGATTCTCCCTCTTCCTCTTCCTTTTCCTCTTCCCTTTCCTCTTCCTCTTCCACTTCCTTCTCCACTTCTAGGCAACTCTCCATATCCGGGGCCGTGCCCGAGGTATCCCCTGGCGCAGAGTTGTGTAAGGAAGTCCCGGATGACTCCGTCGAGGGGTCGTCCATGTCCACCAAAGGTGGCATCTCTTCCTGTTCATCCCAACCAACATGTTCATCCTTGGCCATGACATTGAATAAGCAGGTTTTCCAATGATCCCGTTTCCCTTTCCTGGGGTTTCCTAATTTGATTCCCCATCCCAACTTCTTTCCCAAGCCTTTGCCATGTTTGTTTAACAAGACCCATTTGTTATTGTGTCTAATATGAGCCTTGCCAGCTCTCACATTAACATTAGCATGTCGTGGTGCTAGCCAATCCTGTCCCAAAATAATGTCAATTCCTTCCATTATTGAGTCACACACAAGAAAGGAGTGTCTCGTAATGATAGATGGAGCAAACCGGACACTCAAATCCACTTTCCCATTTGTGTGTGTTACTGTCCCATCAGCAAGTGTGACGGTTGAAGTCCTCTTGTTATACCTCAAACCTTGCAAAACTTTTTCCCGGACAAAAGAGTGTGTGGCCCCGGTGTCCATTAAAGCTTTAAATTGTTGTCCCCTTGTCATGACAGGAAATGTGAGGTTAAGAGGTGCAGCACTTGACGTTGAACCCAACTGACAAGATGCTTTGGGTGCTGCATAAGCTAAAACAAAGGAAAAAGGAAATGTACATTGCTGCCCTTGAAAAGAAAAGCATTCCCCTTTTGCGCCCCTAGCAAGAATTTTCAGGTTTGCGCGAGAGCGTAACCGCAAAAAGAAACTCCTACTTTTCCACACCTTCTGGCCTATCACAAAGCATGCACTGACTTGTGAATTTTCTTTTCGTTCAGCAAGAAAAGATTCAATACAAGTCTCAGCTTTGTGTTTGCCAGGAACAATAAGAGGTGTATTCCAACTTCCCAAGGACTTCTGAACAAGAAAAGTTAAATATGAAAAACAAATTTCATTCATGACTAATCTTGTTTAGGGCCCTTGCCCTTCCCTTTCCCTTTCCAATGTTTTCCCTTGTTAAATCCCTTAGGCCCAATGTGTGAGGGAGGTGGAACACCTTGCAGTGGTGCTGCCACTGGTTGATTGTGTCCTTGCCTCGGATAGAATCCAGGCTGATAAATATTGCTGGCGAAAAGGGCCAGCTTTAGCCCCGGCCTTTGGCGGTACGTGAAGGTCGGGGGAGTTGTAAATGAGCGTTAAATGTTTTGGCGCAGTAATGGAATGCACGTGTGTAAGTAGGATTTGGAGTTGGAAATTGACTTGGCCGCCTACTACAGGTAATATGAAATTTCGGTTAGACCAACTTATTGAGACCTCTCTCTCTCTCTCTCTCTCTCTCTCTCTCTCTCTCTCTCTCTCTCTCTCTCTCTCTCTCTCTCTCTCTCTCTCTCTCTCTCTCTCTCTCTCTCTCTCTCTCTCTCTCTCTATCTCGTTCTCTCTCTCTCTCTCTCTCTCTCTCTCTCTCTCTCTCTCTCTCTCTCTCTCTCTCTCTCTCTCTCTCTCTCTCTCTCTCTCTCTCTCTCACAATCAGCAGTTCATTGCTGCCCCTTGACTTCCAATCCTTCAACTTTACACACATGTCCAAAGCACTACGTAGTATACTCTTCGAACCTGGATTCAGTTTCGGCTCTCTGGCATACATATACACTAAACTACAGCCTTACAAAAGTTCTCAATTATCGTTACGCTGTACGACTGTTCAGTGAAATCTCTCTTTCTGTTTGTGGATATTCTTCCCCCATCCTCTTTCCCTCTCTCGCGCCGTCTCTCTCTCTCTCTCTCTCTCTCTCTCTCTCTCTCTCTCTCTCTGTCTCTCTCTCTCTCTCTCTCTCTCTCTCTCTCTCTCTCTCTCTCTCTCTCTCTCTCTCTCTCTCTCTCTCTCTCTCTCTCTCTCTCTCTCTCTCTCTCTCTCTCTCTCTCTCTCTCTCTCTCTCTCTCTCTCTCTCTCTCTCTCTCCCTCCCCCCTCCCTCCCCCCTCCCTCCTCCCTCTCCCTCTCCCCCCCCCTCTCTCTCTCTCTCTCTCTCTCTCTCTCTCTCTCTCTCTCTCTCTCTCTCTCTCTCTCTCCTCTCTCTCTCTCTCTCTCTCTTCTCTCTCTCTCCTTTCCCCCTCCTCGCGCGCGCTCTCTCTCTCTCTCTCTCTCTCTCTCTCTCTTCTCTCTCTCTCTCTCTCTCTCTCTCTCTCTCTTCTCTCTCTCTCCTTTCCCCCCCTCGCTTCTCTCTCTCTCTCTCTCTCTCTCTCCTCTCTCTCTCTCTCTCTCTCTCTCCTCTCTCTCTCTCTCTCTCTCTCTCTCTCTCTCTCTCTCTCTCTCTCTCTCTCTCTCTCTAAAAATCAGGAGTTCACTGCTTCCCCCTGGGATTCCAAACTTCAAACTTTACACACCTGTTAAGAGTTCTATTGTACGAACATCAATTCCATTTTCACACTGTAGCATACATATACACTAAACTCCAGCCTTACAAAAGTTATGAATCATCGTTACGCTTTACGACCGGTTAGTGAATTCACTGCTTCCTCCTGGGATTCCGAGATATAACCTTTACACACCTGTTCATAGTACTATTGTACAGACCTGATTCCATTTCAACACTCTAGCATACATATGCACTAAACAACAGCCCTACAAAGACTATCGTTTACCGTTAAGCTTTAGAACTGTTTGGTGAATTCTCTCTTTCTCTCTCCCCTTCCCCCCTCTCCCCCCCCCCCTCCTCTCTCTCTCTCTCTCTCTCTCTCTCTCTCTCTCTCTCTCTCTCTCTCTCTCTCTCTCCTCTCTCTCTCTCCTCTCTCTCTCCTCTCTCTCTCTCTCTCTCTCTCTCTCTCTCTCTCTCTCTCTCTCTCTCTCTCTCTCTCTCCTCTCTCTCTCTCTCTCTCTCTCTCTCTCTCTCTCTCTCTCTCTCTCTCTCTCCCTCTCCCTCCCTCTCCCTCCCTCCCTCCCTCCCTCCCTCCCTCCCTCCCTCCCCTCCCTCCCTCCCTCTCCCTCGCATTATCACCTTGAATATTTGGCCCCTAGATTCCGCGTCCCTGCATGATGGATTAATGGCATGCGGTAAGATTAGGCTTCACTCTTTAATTAAAATACGTATTAATAGATTAACACCCCCGAAAGACTGCGTAGTCTATTAAGAGCATCGTATGCTTGCCCATCGGCAAAGATAGGTCGTTCAAGGTCGATTACCTCGCGATCCATTGAAAGGCTTGAACCCGGAAACTGGCTTCGTTCAATCATATGCTTTTCACTTGAAGTGCGAAATCTCGCAGCGAATTCACAGCGTAGTATAGCTGATTGTGCTGCTGTTCGTCATTGGTGTTGCCGGGATGCCAAACTTCTCGGTGACATTTAGACGGAAACCGTCGGAGGTTTCATGGGTATAACGGGTCGCAACACGTTAAATAAGAACAATGTTCGGAAAGATTATTCAAGGTGATTTGAGGTTAATCGTCCTATTACGAAAGGTAGGGGCGCTGGTTCGAATACCATTGACAACCCATCGGGTCTACCGGATATGGTGCGAGGATGCAATACGGTATTGATTATGCAGTGTTGAAAGCAGTGTTTTGTAGATTTGTTCCAGGCAGTGTTTTGGAATGGTGTTCTGGATGTACATGAGAGTGCAGAGCGCAGTCGTGTATGACTCCCCTGCGAATTTGTTGTACTGCTGAGCTCTCAGCGCTCGAATTTCCAGAGCTCTCAGCGATTGCACTGCTGCGCTCTCAGCGCGCGGATTTCCTGCGCTCACAGCGATTGTACTGCTGCGCTCTCAGCGATTGGGGGTCAACCTATATAGCCCGGCGAGGCCGGGGCAAAAATTTGATGGGGTGTGCCCACTAGCTTGAGCTTTGGCAGCTAGATATTGCTTTTTAGCAACACACTGCCATGACTCGTGGCCTAGTTTATGACAAAAATAGCATTCCCTATCCTTTGGAATAGAGGTTCTGGAATCAATTTTTCTCCCGGACCCAAAAGGGGTGCTCCCACCAAACCCAAGGAAGGTGGTGCAGGGGCTGTTGTTCCACCACTCCTGCTGCCACTTGAGGTGTCTGGGTGTAGACCCTCTTCCTCTTGGGTCCCTGTGCATCCACATATACATATGTGCTTTTGAGACCTGCCTCATATTTAACAACATAAGTGCAAATGTCTTCCAGATCAGTGAAAGGACTGCCTGTTGCAGGGTTCACAGTGCATGCAAGTTTGAGAGGAGTATTAAGACCCTTGGTAAAAAGATGTAACTGGTCTTGCATGGCTATTTGATAGTCAACCTCTACATCTGCTAAGAGAGACATAAATCTTTCAATATATCTCTCGACAATCTCATTTCCTTGAAAGACTTTGTCTAATTTTGCCCTGGCAATGGCCACTGTGTCTGTGGAATCATATCTTTTAACCATAAAAGTTTTAAAATCCTTCCATTCCAATGTATGCTCATGTATCCCTTCCTTTTCTAGTTTCCTTACATGTGTGTCCCAAACTTTTGTGGGTCTTTCTTCCATCAATTGCACTCCCAAGGCCACCCACTTTCCTGCAGGCACATTGGTTAGTTTTACATAGCCTTCCAACTTCCTTGCAAAATAGCAAAAAGATCCCCTCTTTCCCGAAAACAAAGAAGGAGGAGTTGCTCTTACTTGTCCACTAGGGCGAGGAGTCTCCTCCACCCCATCCCCTCCAACTTGCCTTTCGGCAAGAAGCTTTTCCTTAAATTCCAAAAATAACTGCTCCTTTATTTTATTGGTCAACTTGATCTTCTTTGTCTTTGGTGTGGACGGAGCGGGCGACGGATCGCGAGATGCCCCCTCCATCAAGTCCTGTACCAGCTCCCCTGAGCTTTCCAACCCTTCCAAAAATTCTCTTTCTTCCGAAGAAAGGTTTTTAAACTTCCCAGAAGAGGGCGGTGACATCTACGGCCCACATATGAGAGTTAGGACCTTCCATCGAACGATCTCCCTCCTACGACTTTCCTCCTTCCACCACGCGAAAGACTTGCAGAGAACAATTCGGCATCTCGCCGATACCAGATGTCGTAGAATGCACAAGTTAGAGAGAATTTCCAAGTTGTGAGAGAGAGAGAGAGAGAAGGCCGGATGGCCGACAAGTTGGACGCTCTTCTTAATTACAAGTAACCCCCACCTCACGGAGCTTCCACTCCCTACTTGTGGTCTACTAAGCTTCCAGATTACCTGAGTGTGTGTCTTCCCGTGGCTTACGTCTCTATCCGTTCCTTCCCGTGGTTCGTGATCGTGTGTTCACGTTCCTCCAATGGTAGCGCACTAGTCCACCAAACCTCTACAATAGTATCTAGAAAATATCCTAGAATCCTACTATGAGAGTAACGTCCATAACTATCCAATGGAATTCGACGGCTAGGAAGCCAAGGCTAGACGCTAGGCACGTGCGTACTCGCGTTGCTCGTACGACATGTGCGCCACTTGTGCGCCTAGGCTAGGGGGTAAGGGAAATGTCCAGAAATGCCGGGAAATCCCTACATTCCATCACAATATGGAGCATTTGAGGACAGTCTTGTCAGTGCTCAGGGAACACAAATTTTATTGCAAAAGGTCTAAGTGTGATTTTGTTTCTAAGCAGGTGGAATACTTGGGACACTTGTTGACACCCCAAGGGATTATGGTGGATCCGAGGAAGGTTGCAGCCATCCGGGACTGGCCCACTCCCTTGAATGTGTCACAGTTGAGAGGTTTCTTAGGCTTGACTCAATACTATGACACATTTATGGATCATTTTGCAGATGTTGCTTATCCTCTTACTGAGTTGCTCAAAAAGGATGTGCCATGGACTTGGGAGGGACCTCAAGCCCAAGCCTTCATTGCATTGAAGGATCTTGTGTCCTCTCCTCCATGTTTGTTAATGCCAGACTTGGACAAACCTTTTGTTGTGCATGTAGATGCCTCAGGCTTTGCTGTGGGTGCTGTTTTGCAGCAGGACCAAGGACATGGTCTGCAGCCTGTCGCTTTTGAGTCCAGGAAACTCCAGCCCCCTGAGAGAAAATTGGCCCCGTATGACAGAGAATTATTGGCTCTTGTTCATGCTTTGCTTAAATGGAAACATTTGTTGCTGGGTGCTAAGTTTACTGTACACACTGACCAGCAAGCACTTAAGTATTTGTTGACTGCTCCTGTTAGGACTAGGCAGGAAAGATGGCTTACTGAAATCATGAGATTCATGCCTGATATTAAATATGTGAAAAGCACTGACAATGTTGTTGCAGATGCTTTGTCTAGGCGTGTTGATGTGGCAGTAATGCATGTCTCCTCTGTTTCTGTCTCGTCCCTCCTACCAGAAATTGCTTTGCTCTGTGTTTTGATCCCACAGTTGCTAAACTTGTGGAAGAAGGTGTTTTGGTGATGAGAGACACTGTACCTTATTCGGTGCAGTCAGGTAGAGTGTATGTCCCTGATGCATTGCGAGAGAAGGTACTGAGAGAGTGTCATGCCACCCCCTTTTCTGGCCATCTTGGGGATTAACAAGATGTATGAATTAGTGTGCAGGGAATTTTGGTGGCCACGTCTCAGCTCATCAGTCAGGGACTTTTGCAGGTCTTGTGACACCTGCCAGCGCACTAAGGGGACTGGAGCCGTACCTTATGGTCTACTTCAGCCACTGCCTATTCCGGATGGACCTTGGCAGAGCATTTCCCTTGACTTAGTGACTGATTTACCTGTCTGCTGTGGTTTTGACTCTATTGTGGTATTTGTTGATAGGTTTTCTAAGTTGTGTGTCTTGGCTGCATGCACTAAAACCATCACTGCACCTCAACTTGCACAACTGTTTATAGACAGGGTCTTTGTGAGATTTGGAATGCCTACCTCCATTGTGAGTGATAGAGATCCGAGGTTCACTAGCCATTTTTGGAAGGCCTTTGTTAAATTATTGGGTACTGAGATTGCAATGTCTACTGCTTACCACCCTCAGACAGACGGGCAGACAGAGAGAATGAATCGCACCATGGAAGACATGTTAAGAGGGTTTGTGGGGCCGAGACAGGATGACTGGTGCAAGTATTTAAGCATGGTGGAGTTTGCTTCCACACTGCAGACACCCTTCTTCCTGAATCACGGGCGCCATCCCCTTACTCCCTTGTCTTCTGCTGTTCCTTCACGTTCTGCAAATCCTGCTGTTTCTGAATGGGTTGAGGGGCTGCAGACTGCCTTGAAAAGTGCCAAGTCTAACCTTGCCTCTGCACAGCAACGGCAGAAGTCTTATGCAGATAGAAAGAGACGAGACCACCCTTTTAAGGTGGGGGACCAGGTGTTGTTGGCTGCAAGGAAAAACCAGCTTTCACCTGGGCTCTCGTCAAAGTTATCAGCTAAGTATTTTGGGCCCTTTATCATTGCTACAGCAGTTGGTTCTTGAGCTTTTAGACTCGTCTTGCCTGAGACTGTAAATAATCATCCTGTGTTTCATGTTTCCCAGCTGAAGCCTTATGTGTCTTCATCTGTACCAGTTACTGTTACTTCACCACCTCCTTTGTATGCAGACAAGCGTGGCGGCGTATATGAAGTGGAGGCCATCATAGCTAAGAAGAAAGTTGGAAAGTCTTGGTACTACTTAGTCAAATGGAGAGGCTACGATGAGACTGAGAATACTTGGGAGCCTCTTGCCCATGTTCGCCATCTGGCTGATGACGTGGCAGCTGCCCCAGTCCTATCTTAAGTCCCACTTGCAGGCATCCCTTGATTAAGCCATTTGCGGCTTGAGACTTTTCCAACCACTTGCGGCTGATGACCCTTGGAGCTTCAACACCAGCCAGCTTGGATGTTGTGCCGGGGGATCGAACCCTCGACCGACTCGACCCAGAGTCGCGGTTCTAACCGATCGGCTAAAAGTACCAAGGTAATTGTACGATTAATCGCCCGCTTATGTATCCGAGCCGGATCGGGATGCCCAGGCCCGATCCGCTCCTCTCCGCACTACATCTCCCCCCACCTAAGAACCGATACATAAGCGGGCGATTAATCGTAAAATTACCTTGGTACTTTTAGCCGATCGGTTAGAACCGCGACTCTGGGTCGAGTCGGTCGAGGGTTCGATCCCCCGGCACAACATTTGGTATCGGCGATCTGGTTGATGGGCCATTTTTCATGGTAAAATCGCCTCGGGTATGAGCGCGAGGCTGAAATGGGCCCAAATCGATCGCAGGTGCTTGGTGCACGTGTTTGAGGCCCCACGGGAGTGGCCACGTGATCAGGCACAGTGCGAAGGGGGGATTCGGTGATCGGTGGCGATAATCGCGGGATGTAAGCGCGGTATATCTCCTTCCCGGGCGGCCAATCGGGCCGCTGCCTCCTTACCTACAGTGGAATACGAGCGAGGACGCTCGGTTCTTAGGTGGGGGAGATGTAGTGCGGAGAGGAGCGGATCGGGCCTGGGCATCCCGATCCGGCTCGGATACATAAGCGGGCGATTAATCGTACAATTACCTTGGTACTTTTAGCCGATCGGTTAGAACCGCGACTCTGGGTCGAGTCGGTCGAGGGTTCGATCCCCCGGCACAACATTTGGTAGGTGATTTCAGGCGGTACTATACCTCCGTTAATGCCCCCAGCACACATTCGCAAGACCGGTCCAGCCCACGAGCGAGACAACGCAAAGGCTTGGCCACTGTGGCTGGAGCAGAGTCTCCAGTTTCTTGGGCATTAATCTGGGTTCTTGTGCATTGGGGGGCTTGTGGCTGTCAATGGCAGGTAGCAAGCAATGCGTTAGCCTTTGGGAAGGCTAGGTCTCATGGCGAGATCGAGCGTACGGGATACGCTGACAACGGTGCGACCGTTGGGTTGGTCTCTGGTGGTCTCCCACCGCCAGAAGGTGCCACTGGAGTTGCCAGGAGGGCAACTGCTTAAGTGGGGAGGGATGTTGTGCTGTGGGTACCAGCGAGATTGTGGGTACCCGATTTGGGAACCACGATCTTGAGGGTGCGATCGATCAGCGAATCCAAGGCTGACGTGGCCATGGCCTAGTCTTGAAGCATCTCTCCAGCTGGCGGACAGCTGGCGTGCATGTCCTGAAACTCAGGAGGGGTTATCGGACTAGTCCAAAGGATCCCGTAAGTAGGATCCTACTGGACGCCTGTCCTAAAGGATCCCAAAGGACGCCAAGGCCGAAGGCCTTGGGACGGCAGGGAGCCGTCTAGCTCACTAATTCCAACTTTAATCTTCGGATTCCGTTCTGTACTGATACCAAACACAACATTTGGTATCGGCGATCTGGTTGATGGGCCATTTTTCATGGTAAAATCGCCTCGGGTATGAGCGCGAGGCTGAAATGGGCCCCTCTCTAACCGATCGGCTAAAAGTACCAAGGTAATTGTACGATTAATCGCCCGCTTATGTATCCGAGCCGGATCGGGATGCCCAGGCCCGATCCGCTCCTCTCCGCACTACATTGGATCTGGGAGGGAGGGAGGGTGGAAGGGTCTGGGAGGGGGATTCGTGAATTGGGACTTGCATGCATGTCTCTTGGTTATATGTTTTGCATGGGTTATGTTTCCGTACCCACGGCTCCACTTTGTGATGCACGTGCTGTTGCAGTGTAGCTGCAAATTGTAGTTCCGTGCATGAATAACTTGCTTTGGTATCTTACCCATGAGATACACTATGTGGCAGTTGGTTGTGTATAGCTTGCTGCTCTAGACGATATGCCTTATGCCTTTAGTTGGAAAGCCACCTCAAGCGAAGGTTACACTGCAGTGCAGGGTAACTGGACCTAAGGTTTGGACAAGTGCTAGTCTAATGACTCAACCTAATTGTTTCATCACTGGTGTGAGTGCTGTCTAGAGAGTTCGTCCCCTAAGTTAGAGGATCCGCCTTGCAGACGATAGTCCTTAGAATGTTAAGGTATTCGAGCATTGAGCAGATGAGTCCCTCGTCTGTGTCGTGCTAACCTGCTTTGTGGACTTCATCCTCTGACTTGCGTTGTTTCGTAACTATAGGAGGTGTGATTGTCTATAGTTACAGTAAGCCGGGTTCGTGATGCCCCTGTCTTACGTTTGTGGCCCCATTGCCATAAACAACATCTCATAGCTTATGCCAAGGGGGAGGGCATGTAGCATTTCCTAGGGTATAATGCTCTAGTATGGTCCTTGGCATTGCTCTTTGACTTGCCATGTGATCTGGATTCGCAGTACAACCTCGCTCAAGTAGTTCGCTCGGTTGCCCGACTACGCGTCTGTGGCAGTACAGTATAATTCAATCCACCCTGGGTTTAAGAGTACGCTTGCGAATCAATCATGTAACACTCTTTCGTTGCACACCACGAACGTCTCACTGTCTCATAAAAACCTCTTCCGCTTAGTTCACGCTACACCGTCTTTGTCCTCGCTTTCTGGTTCTGTGCACCACTCCTCAGGGCTATACCCCTTTATGCTTCCCAATAAGGAGATAAGGAAGTCTTCGTCAAACGAAGCAAGAGCCGTCTCCACTGCGGTGTAGGCTGCCTTTTCAGCCCAGAATTCCTCCTTGTTTGGGTCTCCGATCTGCTGCAGGTGCCTTTCGAATAGTGCCCGCGTGACGAAGCCTGGATCACCGTTGATAAAGGAACACTCCCGGGCTGTAACTTTGTAGGCAGGGTAGACTGGGAATCTTTGTTTGAACCACTGCGGCGGGTCGAGTCTGCCCTGTCCGTATGCGCGGCTGACAAAATCCTTTACAATAAATGCTCGTTCTTCAGGTGTTCTCGGTCCAGTCTCTCCACCCGCTCTCCTCAAACTGTCATAAGTGGGTGGTGGTGGAGGTGGTTGTTGTCTCACAAGTCTCGTAGAGCCTGTCGCCATACGGCCGCTCTGTCTTGTTCGTCCCATCGCAACTCCTTGTGCTCGGATTCCACATCTCAAGAGCTCAGCATAGAGATGGTGGGCCCATAACCTGTACAATTCTGAGCTCGGCGTTTCCTGTATGACCCGGCACGAGGGTGTTTAGTCCGGCGACACTCTTGTTGTATGTCGGTTAACAAGCAGTGGCGACTGTGTGTGAGATGACTTGACTGGCAACAGTGAAACGACAAACACCCGAAGTGCTCTTGATGTCCCAATCAAGTCTTACAATGCTTATTGCTCTCTCTCATCACTCAGCAATTCAAACTACTCTATCAACGAAGTTACTGATAGTCTGCATTACCGATGTCCGATGAGCTAAAACATTAGCACCTTTCTAATACACATTCTCTAGACCCTTTCCTAATCCATTGTTCTTGTGCACGTAATGTCCTGACAATAGTTTACCTGTATGACCCGGCACGAGGGTGTTTAGTCCGGCGACACTCTTGTTGTATGTCGGTTAACAAGCAGTGGCGACTGTGTGTGAGATGACTTGACTGGCAACAGTGAAACGACAAACACCCGAAGTGCTTTTGATGTCCCTATCAAGTGCCTCAGTCCTTCGAGCCAGGAGCATATAGCCTTTCGAGCAAACCGTGTCTGATTACCTCATCCTCCCTCTTCAACGTGAAATTAGTCTAGATTGGTTCTGGCAGAACTCCTAGGTTCTGCCACCTATTACTCATTCTAATTAATGTTCTCACTGGTAATTGGAGCTGATCTGGCCACCATTACTCTTCAGAGGGAAAGGCACCAAAATGTTCTTTCACTATTAAAACAATATGGCAGACAATTGGATATGGCAATACACTAGTGTGCAGCCGAAATTCAAGAGTGTACTTATGGAGTCAATCTGTACAATAATTAGTTGTTTGCATTAGCTCAGCAGCTTAATATGTCTGGTTTAGGTGCCACTTTATGCTTATTAGATACATCAGTGCGTATCCACGTATGGGTATGTGAAGGACCTGCCATGGTACCTAAACATCACACAAATGTAACTGCAGTTTATCTACCAGCTGGGTGATTTAGGGCCTGTTTTGGCTGGTTGACATTTCGTGTATTCCCCTCTAGATTGGGTTGCGGCGTAGCTTCCCACTGCCGCCACTAGCTGTATCACCCATCTTCCTCAAGCCCACCTGCTTATATCCCCTTGCTTCCTCATTTCTGCCCATATCACCCAGCTTATTTTTTTTCCTTCTTTTTTCGAGCGGGATTTGAACCCCTGTCCTCCTCGTCGGCAGCGCTGGCAGCACACTACCCATCTGCACTTTCGGACAAAGAGCTGCATTGTATATGTACTGCAGAGCCTGGTTCCTCCCGCTATTGCAGCTGATTTTGTCACAAAACCATATATTTAACGCAGAAATAACAATGAAAAGTTGTATATCTGTATCAAAGCAGGGGTCTGTGGGTTCCCTTCATCGTTTTTTCATATTTCGACGGTGAACACCTCTCGCATTCCCGATCGCGGTAGATCACGACTCATGGAAAAACGACGGGGTTTTCATATACACCATCCAATCAAGATTTGTATGTTTTAATACATATTACCAAGTTCGTAATTATGTTCTGTTAATCACGGAGTTCTGTGCCGACATCTCGTATTTCCTTCCGTGGAAGCTGGCATCTTCGGATCCTGACAAGGACCCACATTATACAGAGGACGTGATGAAAAAACTCATATCACTCCGACTGGCAAATAAGCATATTTCATACCAGCTATTCCGGGGCTGGTCGGGTGATACGCCCGCCCCAGTTTCTCGTTCACCCGGTACAGTATTTTTATTGAAGCCCTGCGCGTCCGCACTTCACCGAATCCCGCTTTGCAACGGCGCTTCCCCAGGAGAAGTACCTGTTTGCGTAGGGCCGCACCTAAGAAAGTAACAAATTCTGGCATTGAAGTTATACTTGAATCGTTGAAGCATAGGATCTACGCTGTTTAGTTATGTTAGGCTCTGAATTCCGTGCGCGACCTCGCTAGGGGGAATGTTTATCGGACCTGCTGGCCGCAATAGCAGGTGAAACGCCCTAATACAATGGAAACTGTTGTGAAACATGAAATCAATCCGCTCTTGGATGGCATCATGCCGGGGGAAATAATGAAACTGGATGGTAAGTGTTTTTTCCGTGCGTCAGAGATTAGGTGATTTCTTCTCTTTCGACCTAGCACTGCGCTTGTAAGCTGGGATTTAGGGATGTAAGTTTTTGAAACATTACTACCTGCAATATCTAAAGATGCAGGCCCCTGTTTTGTATGATACCCGTCTTTCTCTTGGCAGGTGTAC
>KV908520.1:304722-314606 GCA_002005505.1 Botryococcus braunii
ACCAATACACACCCTGCGTCACCGCACCTGAAAGCAAGCAGACAGGTCGTAAGTTCGTGCCTCTCCAGCTACAGTCCTTGACGACTGTCTGCTCTTTAGACACATGCAACTGCATGAACAAGACTGGCATCCTTATGTGCCCAGTATCTTTCCAAACCAGTTGCTCGACTATGCGGTGATCGCAGCTTTAATAGTCCTTTCACACTAACGCGTAATCTAGATCAGATTGTACCTTATGTTCGAAATACACCTCATCCAAACGTGTCTTGAGGTACCTTATGTGGATAGTGGACCCGTATCCTAATAATGTACATTTGAAGATCACCTAAAGCACAAGGCATTCTATAATGTATGTTCACAACTCAACAATTTGGACTCCGCCGGTGTGGTACGTTGTCTAAGCGCCATAGTAAAAATGTCCGCAATGACATGACTTAACAGGTTTCGTGAGTAAGGATCCCCCGGGTGTGTAAGTGGCTGAGCATACCTAAACAACTCTGTAGGGTAACCATCTTTCCCCGGGGATTTCCCATTGGCAAGTGCTCGGAGACCCAGTTCAATTTCCTCGACAGTGAAGGGAGCATTCAGCTCGTCGCACTGGTCGTGACCATGATCTTCCGGGACTTGATGGGGAGGATATGCCTCAAAAGGCAGACCATGCGCGGGCTCTTCAGTTCCAAGACCACTTGCAAGGGAATTTATATAAGAATCCCAAGCTGACACATCTCTAAGGGGTTCAGGCAGTCTATCTCTTTCACGCCGAAGGGTGTTCCAAAACCTATGGGAGTTGAAATGCTTTTTGTGTACCAATGTTTTTAACTTTTGGGCCTGGCATGCCCTTTTCTTTTTCCTCACAATAGCATGGTACTTACGCTCTAACCTCCGGAACTCATCACCCCGCCATTTGGTTAACATTCCATACCTCCAGACTTCCCGTTTAAGGGCCCGGCATTCCTGGTCAAAAAAGGGTTGATGTGGACGCCGGTGTCCATTGTGGGGATATCTTTTGTATTGGTCATGCATTCTGTTGAGTTGTGAACATACATTATAGAATGCCTTGTGCTTTAGGTGATCTTCAAATGTACATTATTAGGATACGGGTCCACTATCCACATAAGGTACCTCAAGACACGTTCGGATGAGGTCTATTTCGAACATAAGGTACAATCTGATTTAGATTACGCGTTAGCGTGAAAGGACTATTAAAGCTGCGATCACCGCATAGTCGAGCAACTGGTTTGGAAAGATACTGGGCACATAAGGATGCCAGTCTTGTTCATGCAGTTGCATGTGTCTAAAAGAGCAGACAGTCGTCAAGGACTGTAGCTGGAGAGGCACGAACTTACGACCTGTCTGCTTGCTTACAGGTGCGGTGACGCAGGATGTGTATTGGTAATGTGTTCATGTTTGATTGCTTGTTTGTAAGTGAACCATCTTAGTGGACAATCAAGTCTCCCAAACAGCTAAGGGACGGAGTCTTGATTGAGTATAGGAAGGTACTTGCTTTCAGCCGTCAGGAGCTTATCCGTGTGTAGATGCTCATTGACAGATCAACATGTAACGGAACTGGTTTGGAAAGATACTGGGCACATAAGGATGCCAGTCTTGTTCATGCAGTTGCATGTGTCTAAAAGAGCAGACAGTCGTCAAGGACTGTAGCTGGAGAGGCACGAACTTACGACCTGTCTGCTTGCTTACAGGAGACGCCACTGCCCATAACCTTTTACAGGTTATGGGCCCACGCCCTTCCAGCTGAGCCAAGGGCAGACAGGAGTGCATGGCATCATCGGATGCATCTGTACTGGGTTTTCCGCGGACTCGCCTGACGGCAAGAAGAAGTAAAAGAGGAACAACTGGATATTCACTCAGAAGGCCTACGGACAGAGTCTTCAATATCTTGGGAAGTTTATTTTCCGTGAAGTGACCTGAGATTATCACCCGTCGTCGTTGTCGTGAGACCGTCAGTAGGTCCGGGTGGTCAAGCAATTGAATTGCTGAAGAATATTTTGCATATCTTGCATATTAAGGGTACATGCTAGACCTCGAAAGGGTGGAATACTTGAAAGTGCTGTGGTGCACGCCGGAAGGGTATACTTAAACCAGCTGTGTCAGGCTGAACGCTGTGAGAGCAAGTGAAGTGTATGACCAGACCTCAAACTCGTTCCCAAATCAAGGTTTCTGAAAGTAATCCCAGCAGTACAGAGACTATGGCAACACCAGCAGGAGGCAGCACGGCCTCCTCAGGAGCTGGACAGTCAGGACAGACCACTGGAGGCACTGCAGCCAGCTCGTATGCATACACGATGAACTCCTCCAATCCCAAGATGTCTACACAGCTGAAGGCTGATCGCACTAATTTCAGTGCCTGGCGTGAAGAGCTGGAGTCTTGCGCAATGCAAAAAGGAGCAATGGGAGCGTTGGAGACAGCTATGCCTAAGACCGCAGAGAACGCAGCAGTAAAACATTTCATTTTGCAGTCTGTCCCGTCCATGTGGCACGACGAAGTCAAACAGCGGGGGAGCGCTTTTGACTTCATTCAGTGGATGGCAGACCGCTGCACTGGAGGGAAGGACAGGGAAATCAACGAGAAGTGGATCAAGGGGCTCAAACAAGGCATGGTAAAGGGAGAGACAGTGCAAGAATGGTGCCACCAAGTCATCAGTATTGCCGCCTCCCTGGAGGCCAATAACCATCAGCTCAGCGACCGCCAGATCTGCAGGTATATGTATAAGGGACTACCTGCAGTCTTGCAGAACGACGCTTGGGCAATTACCTCCGCCAAGTCAGACCCCTACAACATGCTGGAGACGATCCTCACTGCCATTGAGAACTTGGAGTACCAGGATATCCCGCTGGCAGAGTCAGTGCAAGTCACAGCATCAGCTGCAGCAGTTATGGCAGCAGCAGCAGCAGCCGTGCCAGCTCAGGGTGGAATCCCTGGGCCTCCCCAAGGCGCTGGAGCTGCACCGGGCGCTGGAGCAGCACCAGGAGTGGGAGCTGGAGCACCTGCTGATGGTCAGGCCCCCTATGGCCCTTTTGCTCACAACGCTGGAGGCAGGGGGCGAGGGTCTGGACGTGGCAGGAGGCCAAAGGAGGAACTGGCGTGTCGCTTCTGCAACGGGACGGGACATTTCTGGAGGGATTGCCTGGAACTGAAGAGGCTGCAAGCTCTACGTGGCACAATGCAAGCTGCAAGTGCGGGCCCAGCTGCGTGGTGGGGCACTGGAGCTCCTCAGCAACAAGCCAGCTGGTGGGATGCTGGCCAGTCCAGAGGAGGCCCTCCCGTGTCAACCTCACATCCTCCTGGATCTGTGTCCACTATCTTCCCCTTCTTCCCAGGCTTGCATCTCCCACCACCACCTCCTCCAGGTGCTGGTGAGCCTATGTTCGTTTCGTTGAATGTGCTTACCCCTACATCTCATGGGGCTTGCAGTACCTCGTGGCTGATAGATAGTGGTGCATCGGTGCACCTTGTAAATGATCTGTCTTTACTACACAACCCAGTCATGCATGCTCAACCCCTCCCTCTTCATTTGGCCACTTCTGATGCCAAAGGAGGGATAGTTGCAACTGGGTCTGTGTGTCTGGTCAATGCCAGACAAGAGGTGTTTTGGCTGCATAATGTGCAGTGTGTGCCCACTGCACACACTAATCTGATTTCTGTCACAGGAGCCATTCAGGATGGAGCATCATTCCTCACTGACAGTGCAGGTGGGTACACGACCATGAAAGGCCCAGCAGGCTGGTCTGGTAAGATAGCCAGAGAGCGAGGGCTGTTTTTTTTAGAATGGGTGTGTCCCGTCAAGAGCCAGCATGATGCGCAGCCACAGTCCAGTCCTCATGTGGCCTCGTATCATGTCAGGAAAGGGCACGTGTGTACAGATCGACTACTGTGGCATGCAAGGTTGGGGCATCCTGGGGTTAAGAGTATGACAAGGTTGGACAACGAAGACCTGGTCACTGGGATCAATGTGTCCCTTGCTCCATGCTCAGAGTGTTCTCCCCAGTGTGAGTCATGTATACAAGGGAAACATTCTCGCCCCCCCTTTCCAGCTTCCTCTAGGCCTGCAGAGACTGTGTGTAGTGAGGTGCCGCGTCAGCGCGACGCGTCTCACGTAGGATGTGCGCGTAGTTCATGTTTCTTCGTGCCCTTTGGGATACGAGTAGATCTCGTTGTCCTTGTGTGTAGGAAAATGACTGTAATATCCTAGTGGGTCTCCTCTCGTCATCCATATCGCTATGCTCGCGAGAGCATCTCGTAGAGGGACGACGTAGCCGGATCCGCGCATAGGTGGACTAGGAACTCGGGTGGTTATCATTGTCTTTGGGTTTGCTGCTACGAGTGAGACATCTAGCATTCTCTACATTGTTCATTATATATTGTTCTTTGGAGACTCGGACGACCTGCGTGAGGAGGGCTGCGAACTTGTAACGGATTGGAACTTCGATTCCTACCTTCGGTGTCACCCTTGCCTGAAACCCTTGCTTAGCTTATCATAAATCTTAGTTACACGTCTCACTTCGTTAAATTGGTATCGGCGAGGCGGTTAGAGCCTCGAACCGAAGGGAGACGTAGGGAAGGTTGTAATTGCATTGTTCCATTGCAACATGATGGCGGTTAAACGGAAAGGAAACAAGTACTCCGGTCTCCCCCTTAAAGAGAAAGAAATTTTGGAAGGTTTGGAAAAGGAAGGTATTGAAGTCGATGATCTTTTGGAAGAGTCCGAAACGGAATTGCATCTGGCCCCATCGCCCAAACCGACCACACCCAAAACGAAACCCAAACCCACTCCTTTGAAGACACCCTTGAAGAAAAATAAGACTAAATCCCTAATTCTACGGTTATTGAAGCGGATTGAGGCCTTGGAGGGAGAACGAGAATCCACGCGGACGTCATCCACCACTAACGTCGTGCGTGTGCCTACACCAGCCATGTTTACAGGAAAAAGAGGAAGCTT
Organism: Botryococcus braunii; assembly: GCA_002005505.1. NCBI lineage: Eukaryota > Viridiplantae > Chlorophyta > Trebouxiophyceae > Botryococcus > Botryococcus braunii. The sequence goes on from KV908520.1 coordinate 309,681, forward strand.
CCAATTCTTTGCTAGTAAGGTGGAATCATATGTGAACATTTCAAATGTGTCAAGGGACAAGTGGGTGGCAGTCGCGCTGCAATGTATGGAGGAGCGACCTACAAAGGTTTGGGGGACATACCTCAAAAGGAAGGAAAGGGAAGGAGGTCAAACAGAGCCAACATGGGAAGACTTTAAAAATTTTATGGGAAATCGATACGACTCTACAGATTTGGTTATGGCTGCCCGGCAAAAATTAGACCATGTTTATCAAGGGCAAGAAAGCGTTGAAAGATACATAGAAAGGTTTATTTCCTTGTTGAGTGATGTAGAAACCGAATATGACATCTGCGAAAATGATAAAATATATATGTTCCTCAAAGGCCTGAATGCTCCTATTAGAGTTGCTTGCACAGTTAACCCTCAAACTGGTGTCAGGTTCACAAGCCTCGACTCAATGTGCACTTATGTGGTGCAATATGAAAGCAACTTAAAATCAGGGGGGATGCTGAGGGGACCGGAAGGAAGGAAGGTTCTCAACGTTGTGAAGAGGACTCCAACAAGCACGCCGGCATACTTTCCGGGATTCACCCAGGGGCCTGTGCTTGGAGCCGTCGGACACAACGTTGGTGGGAAGTTAGATTCTCGGACAAGCGTCCCCTCCGAGCGCCAGTGTTATTTCTGCAAAAACTTTGGTCACGAGCAATGGCAATGTCAGGGCAAGCGGGACTACTTGCAAAGGAAGAGCAGGCGCGACAGTCAATTGCCCCCACCTCCTCCTTTCCCCTCTAATCAAGCTCGAGGTGGGCAGTGGAAGGGCCGTGGTGGCCGGGGAGCACATTGGAAGGGAAAAGGGCCGGGGCATAATCCTCAAAAGTAAATTCTGAAGCCATGGATGCCACTTGCTTGCATGTTTTGCACTCTCTTGTGGCCTCCAATTTGGGAAAGGAAGGGGTGAACCTTGTGGTGCCAAATGTTAGGAAGGCTGAATCTGAGATTTCCAAGTTTTTATGGGAACAAAGGTGCAACCCGTCCCTCACTTGTTGTTTCATTGTGGGAAGGAAAACTTGGAAAAGTACGAGTCTCTATGCTCACCGTATGCAAGGAAGGATTGTGGAAGTGTGTTCAGGAAGGAAGGGACAGGCGGTGGACATGAATGGTCAAACTAGTGTATACCCATTCTCTTTTGTATGTTGTGTGGTTCCCCCAAGACCCACACTCACCATGGGAAGTGTTACTACTGACTCTCCGCTAGCTATGACCTTTCCGGCGAATGTTAAGGGGAAAATCCTTTCAGTGTTGTTTGATAGTGGGGCATCTCATTCGTTTATTAAAAGTGATACTTTGCAAGGGCTAGGGGTGCGATACAAACCCGCATGCATATCCGTGACTCTTGCTGATGGAAGTGTGTCCGATACGAAAGGAACGGTAGATGTGTCGTTTACACTCAAGCCTGGTATAACTTCCCGTCACAACTTCATTGTAAGCCCTGCCATGATTGATGGGGTAGACATGATTTTGGGGCAGGACTGGATGGAAGAAAGAGGAGTCTCAATTGATTTTTGTGTAAAGGCTGCTCAATTTAGACATAATGGGAAGTGGGTCACCCTAAAACACGCAAATTCATCGTTGCCAGTGGGGCCAAAACTTGTTTGGGGTTTACAAGCACACGAGAGGAAGGAAGGAAGGAAGGATAGGAATGGAAAAGGATGGAAGGGACAAGATGTTTGGAAGGTTTGTTTGTATACTGTGCTTGTGAATGAGCAGGCTGAACTGGTGGACATCACCGGGGAGGACGCCTCAAGTGAGGCCGACTTGGCGGACACCGACAAATCTATGGACGACACCCCCGTCGTCACAAAACCCCCCAGTAGTACCGGTATGACTTTCACTCATCAAATAAATGACATGTTGGAAGGCAAGCCACAGGCCCTGAAAGACTTGTTACTTGCAAATGAGGACTTGTTTGCAAAACAACTCCCGGGGTTACCCCCGGAGCGGGAAGTGTTTCACACAATAAATTTGGAAGAAGGACATCGGCCCCCCAATAGGCCCGCGTACCGTCTTGCTCCAAGTGAGCTTGCGGAATGCGAAAAAACGGTTGATGAGTTGTTAAAATTGGGATTGATCAGGCCAAGTTGCTCACCATTTGCATCACCTGTTTTGTTTGTTAGAAAGAAGGATGGAAGTTTGCGTATGGTAATAGACTACCGTCCCCTGAATAAAATTACCATCTCGGATAGGTACCCTCTCCCCAGAATTGACGATCTGTTGGATAGGCTTAAGGGAGCCAAGGTGTTTTCGAGCTTGGACTTGTTGTCTGGGTACCATCAAGTGCGACTTCGCAAGGAGGATGTGCCTAAAACTGCCTTCAGGACCCCTTTTGGCTTGTACGAATTTCTTGTACTTCCCTTTGGTTTGACCAACGCGCCCGCGACATTTCAACGGCTTATGAATGAGGTTTTTCACGACTTTATAAGGGAAGGCTTTTTGGTTGTATACTTGGATGATGTGCTCATTTATAGCAAAACGGAAGAGGAACACCTTCTGCAGTTGGACAGAGTTTTCACCCGTCTACGCGAACATCAACTCCTGGCAAAACTTGTCAAATGCTCTTTCTTTGAGAAACAATTGAAATACTTGGGACACATCATTGGGGAAAATGGGTTGGAAGTGGATATGGATAAAGTCAAGGTGGTGCAGGAGTGGCCTACGCCACAAACGTAACGGAAGTTAGGAGGTTTCTTGGGTTGTCAAATTACTTTCGAAAGTTTATTCAGAACTACAGTATCCTGGCAACCCCATTGACAGCTCTCTCTGGGGCAAAAGCACCTTGGAAGTGGGGACAGGAACAACAGGAAGCATTTGACAACATAAAGGAAGCTTTGGTAAGTGCCCCTATCTTAACACTCCCGGACGTACGTCGGCCATTTAAGGTAGTGTGCGATGCATGCGATTACGGCGTGGGAGCTGTGCTATTTCAAGATGGGAAGGTTTGTGCGTATTTCAGTAAAAAGTTGGGAGCAAGCGAGAGGAACTACAGTGCCACGGAACGGGAGTTATTGGCTGTAGTGTATGCTCTCACGGAATGGAGATGTTATTTGTTAGGTAAGCCAGTAACGGTGGTGACGGATCACAAGTGCAACACCTTCTTGGGTCAACAGGTGGGGCTTAGTCCTCGGAGGGCTCGGTGGGCCGAGCGCCTGCAGGAGTTTGAGATTGAATGGGTATGGGAACCGGGCAAGACCAACATTGCGGATCCGCTCTCCAGGTGTCACTTCACTCAACACCCTGGACCTGGGGGGAGGGACAATGGGGCTGCTGTGGCCGGGGCTGCCCTCCGGCGCAAGCGTCGGCGCACCAGTCCGGACTCCCTCACCCCCTCCAGCCGGGATGTCGAGGGTACCCTCACAGCTCGGGTCCGCAAGGTCCCCAAGGTCACGCTCCCGGGGCCCGCTCACGAGACCCCAAGCTCCCTCGGCACGATGGAGCAAATCGGGTTGGCCAGCCCGAGTGAGCTTACCCGCGAGACCGATGGGTACGAATCCCTACTTGGCAAACTTGAGAAGGCTTACACATACGATCCGTGGTTGGCAGCGCGTGCGAATAGAAGGAAGGTTAGTCTAAAGGGAGGCTTTTGGGAGAGGAATGGACGGAAATATGTTCCTGCATTGTTTGAGGAAAGGAAAGATGGGGAACTTGTCGTGGAGAACCTACGACGTGAATTTTGGAAGCTTTACATGATCCACCTCATGTTGGTCACCCTGGAGTAACTCGCATGTACGAGCTTGTAACAAGGGAATGGTATGGCCGGGAATGTATGAGGATGTCAAAGCCTATGTTGCTCATTGTGACTCTTGTCAACGAGTCAAGGCTCGGAATACTTTGCCTGCTGGTCTTCTTCACCCCTTACAAATACCAGCAAGGAAGTGGCAAAGTGTGTCTATGGACTTTATTACTAACCTCCCAAAGACCCAAGTGGACATGATGCGATTTGGGTTGTTGTGGATAGGCTTAGCAAGTGTGCTCATTTTGCTGCTACAACATGAATGCTGATGCTTATACTCTAGCACAATTGTTAAGGACATGGGTGTGGATGTATCGTGGATCCGGTGTGGTGGCATTGTGGATCACAAGCCACTCACTGGCGAACGCGGCCGCACTCTGGACGATCCGAACGAGCCAAATGAGGATAGCTGGAAATAACTTGCACAGGTCACGCGTTGTTGCCACAAGAAAGTGGAAGAGTACAGAGAGAGTCACGGGCTCCCGCCATTGCCTCCCAAGGGCACGACTCCTAGGGTCCACCCTTAGGGTCCCGTCGACCGGTTGGCCCTCCTTGGAGGGGTCTCTCTGTATGGCCATATGGACTTTGGATAGGCTAGGGTAAGGCTGCCTTACCCGGTAGGGTTGACCATGGGTCCCTTACCTGGATAGATTTTTGTGCACATTAGGTGTATGGCCTTTTCACTTCACTACCACACCTGATCAATATGTGCATACTGGCGTAATACTGGACTATATTGGAATTGGACTCCCTTGGACTCTGACTTTGGACATCTGGACTTTACTCTGCCCTTGTGTCTCATTTTGCTGTTCATCATGGACTTTCGTTTTCTTTCAGTTTTGTTTTGTTCTGTTAGTCATGCTGATCCTTGTTTTATGCATATGTGGACCGATACGCCATCGGCTGGGGTCTGGCAACACGGGAGGCGGGTTGCCCGTAGGTCTAAGTCTGAGTCTCCGCATGTTGGAAGGTCTTTCTGTTCCTTTGTTTGCCTTGTCTGTTTGTTGTTGCGCTCTGCTTCTGCGCGGGGACGCACAGGAATAAGGGGGGAGTATGTAGTGAGGTGGGTCAGCGCGACGCGTTCACGTAGTGTGCGCGAGTTCATGTTCTTCGTGCCCTTTGGGGGATCGTTGTCTTGTGTTGGAAGATACTAGGGGTTG
>KV908521.1:0-25000 GCA_002005505.1 Botryococcus braunii
AGAAAATGCTTAGCTCCAGGGGTTGTGCTGCAGCAGTTGTATCATTCCTGGCTCTTTAGCTGCATCAGCAAGCCTGCACAATCTGGGTTTGCAACGTGTGCATCCAGTAGAGCATGGTTGTTCCTGTCAAGGCATGCCTTCAGGTTTGATCATTCTGTTGACATATTGCGAAATCGTTCGTCATGTTTCATTCCCTGGCTCATTTCCTTGGAGCCAATCCTGCATTGGCCTCGATATTATATCCAGCCAAATAAACTTTCTGCAGATGAACCTCATATGCATCATAAGAGAGGGCAGATAGACAGAGGTCCCAGATTCCTCTGGGAGACTATAAATCAGTAACATTGGGGCTGCGTCATGTGCTGTACAGGCATAGCCTCCAGGATGGCAGGCAAAGACCCTTTGATCATTTGCTGCAAAATGCATTCTCAACAATAATATTTGTCCCCGTTCCTTCAGTTTTATGTGTACCTTGACATTTGTTGGATAATCTTGGGCAGCTCATCTCCGCTGCCTCTTGAGGTGCTGGGAGTACACGTTTTCTTGATGGGTGTGGATGAGGCTGGTTCACTGCTTGACGTTGATGCTCCACTAGCTGATGATCCTTTCTTCCTTGGAAGTCATAATTCCCAGTTGTCTTATAACTCCAGTACTCGCAAGGTAGCACAAGATCTTACTCTGAACCAGGTGGGTGAGCTAACGGACAGCCAACGTGAAGGTGAAAGATGTAGTCTTGACGATAAAGGCTCTCTCGTCAGGATTGCGGTAAGGGTTGAACGTTAATTTTTTTCCTCTTTGTTTCCGCTTCCATCACAGTAGTAGCTCGATTACCCAACCCAACAGCCCGGCAACCGAATCGGGGGGATGCAGGGGGAGGAGGGGTTAGACAGTCCTCCTACTGTGCGTTGTTAAGTAGGCACGGACATATACAAGTCAAACTGGTTAGCAACTGATGATAGACACCCGGATCCACTATAGTTCAACCAATGTTACAATATCTCTCATCTCTCCTAACAAGGTACGCAGTTCAAACACGCCTAACCTGCTCTCACCCAGGTCGTGTTCATTACTTTGTCCGATGAGCTAAACTCAACTCTATATGTCTAACATGTTCTAACAATGTTCATCTGAGTGCTAATCCAGGAATCAATAAGGATTAATCACCTGCATGGTGGCGGCACGGAGGGTGTTAGCGATGTCTCCTACTTTGCGTTGTTAGTAGGCACGGACATAACAAGTCAAGGACTGGTAGCAACTGATGATAGACACCCGAGTGCACTATAGTTCCAACAAGTGCTTCCTATCCGTGCTTGCCCATATGCCTCCTTTCTACAACGTTCTGTAACTTGCGTTATGATAGTCTTCGTTCAATCATGTATTGCCTGCAGAACTCAGGTTTCCTCTCTTTCCTAATTGTATTGTCTTCATACGGAGACTTCCATTTACTCCTCTGAGGAAAGCAAAAATTAATTAACACAACAAAACTGAGGAAACAGAAATTCTGGCCTTGTCAGAATTGGGGATTGCTTGCAATCTATTTAGATCATGGCTTGCTAGCCCCATGCGCTAACAACAACTCACAAAGGGACCGTTTAATGGCACGCTTGTATGCAGAGCCCCTATCTATATGTAGCAACAACTTCTCAAAGTGACCGCCACTAATTTTTTCGGGGGAGTGAAGGCAAAGGACGCGTGGGACACTAATTCATCATCACGAAGGCCCAAAATAGACGAGTAGTCATCAAATTGACCGAACCATGTGATGATATCCGTCCCCTCCTTTTCTCCATTGAATAACGGGGCCGGTGGGCGCCGAAAGGGCCCACGTGACGGTTCCGTTATTCGTCTCGCATTGAAATCAGAGTTCAACACGTCAGAGGACAGACCAGAAGTGGGGTGCTTACCGGCCACACGCTGAGTGAGCACTGCCACTTCGGCCTCGAGCATATCCACGCGGTCCTCCGTACGACCCACGGAAGAATCCGTATCGAGCTCGGCAGCGATGAAGTACAACTGCCAAACTCTCGTTTCATATTCCAGTTTCGCCGTCGCGAGCCTCTGCATTTCGGCAAAATGCGCCACCGAGTCGAAACCCGGCTTAAAGCCGCCCTCTCCAGTTACCTGGAGGTGCAGCTGCGTCGACAGCTTCGCTAAGTGAACCTGGACCGGCTCAAGCTTCTCGAAATAATCACCGATTTCACGAACCAGTTGCTGCGTAGCGATCTCGGCACTAGAAGTGCTTGGATCTCTACGAGCTTCTGTTTCGTGAAAGCGCGACAATTTCGTAGCTCAAGCCGTTCGAAAGGTCCGGGACTCGGGGATTTTTCCTGGCCCAAGTGGGCCACGAGTCGTCCCAAACCGTCCCAACAGCACACCCCCTCGTAGGAGGCACGGTTACAAATGTATTTCGCAACCCCTGCGGCACTTCGACAAGTGTCCGGAGTGCCATCGCAAACCCCAGGTTTACGACCACGGACCCCAGGTCCGTAAAACACACAAGATACACGAGAAATCGAAAACCCCAGGTTTTAGAATTCTCGCCGATACCAAATGTAGTATCTTGCTTGTCTCAAGTTCGTGTGAGAATGACCTCACACAGGTGCGACCGTCTGATAGCACCCCGCCAGCCAAGCTGGCCAGATTACGTAATGAGGTCATCGTACCCCGCTCTCCGATCACGCGCTATCGGCTCGATGCCGATCGGCTCCCTAACGGACCCCTTTCGCTCGGATCGTTACACACGAACTTACGACCTGTCTGCTTGCTTACAGGTGCGGTGACGCAGGATGTGTATTGGTAATGTGTTCATGTTTGATTGCTTGTTTGTAAGTGAACCATCTTAGTGGACAATCAAGTCTCCCAAACAGCTAAGGGACGGAGTCTTGATTGAGTATAGGAAGGTACTTGCTTTCAGCCGTCAGGAGCTTATCCGTGTGTAGATGCTCATTGACAGATCAACATGTAACGGAACTGGTTTGGAAAGATACTGGGCACATAAGGATGCCAGTCTTGTTCATGCAGTTGCATGTGTCTAAAAGAGCAGACAGTCGTCAAGGACTGTAGCTGGAGAGGCACGAACTTACGACCTGTCTGCTTGCTTACAGGATACGCCACTGCCCATAACCTTTTACACCAATCAAAGCAGAAGTGACTGATATGGGCCACCAAATGTAAAGTTCTCCGAATTGTTTGCACCGATGAAAGTGCCAGTGTGGCCCGAGCGCCACACCGTATGTGCTAGCGCGAAGCCTAAAGAGGCTACGCCTAGCCTAATGTACCGCTTGGCATCCGACGGGGCTAACCCTGGCGGAGTCTGCCTGCCGCGCGCTACAACCCCTTCCTTTCCCAATTTGGAGGCCACAAGAGAGTGCAATTCATGCAAGCAAGTGGCATCCATGGCTTCAGAATTTACTTTTGAGGATTATGCCCCGGCCCTTTTCCCTTCCAATGTCCTCCCCGGCCACCACGGCCCTTCCACTGCCCACCTCGAGCTTGATTAGAGGGAAAAGGAGGAGGTGGGGGCAATTGACTGTCGCGCCTGCTCTTCCTTTGCAAGTAGTCCCGCTTGGCCTGACATTGCCATTGCTCGTGACCAAAGTTTTTGCAGAAGTAACACTGGCGCTCGGAGGGGACGCTAGTCCGAGAATCTAACTTCCCACCAACGCTGTGGCCGACGGCTCCAAGCACAGGCCCCTGGGTGGTTCCCGGAAAGTGTGCCGGCGTGCTTATGGGAGTCCTCTTCACAGCGTTGAGAACCTTCCTTCCTTCCTGTCCTGTAGCGTTAACTAAGCGGAAGAGGTTTTTATGAGACAGTGAGACGTTCGTGGTGTGCAACGAAAGAGTGTTACATGATTGATTCGCAAGCGTACACTTAAACCCAGGGTGGATTGAATTATACTGTACTGCCACAGACGCGTAGTCGGGCAACCGAGCGAACTACTTGAGCGAGGTTGTACTGCGAATCCAGATCACATGGCAAGTCAAAGAGCAATGCCAAGGACCATACTAGAGCATTATACCCTAGGAAATGCTACATGCCCTCCCCTTGGCATAAGCTATGAGATGTTGTTTATGGCAATGGGGCCACAAACGTAAGACAGGGGCATCACGAACCCTGCTTACTGTAACTATAGACAATCACACCTCCTATAGTTACGAAACAACGCAAGTCAAAGGATGAAGTCCACAAAGCAAGTTAGCACGACACAGACGAGGGACTCATCTGCTCAATGCTCGAATACCTTAACATTCTAAGGACTATCGTCTGCAAGGCGGATCCTCTAACTTAGGGGACGAACTCTCTAGACAGCACTCACACCAATGATGAAACAATTAGGTTGAGTCATTAGACTAGCACTTGTCCAAACCTTAGGTCCAGTTACCCTGCACTGCAGTGTAACCTTCGCTTGAGGTGGCTTTCCAACTAAAGGCATAAGGCATATCGTCTAGAGCAGCAAGCTATGCACAACTAACTGCCACATAGTGTATCTCATGGGTAAGATACCAAAGCAAGTTATTTGTAGCGCGCCGGTAGGCAGACGGTGCCGGGGATCGGCCCCGCACGTGCCGGGCGGTACATTGGTACTGGGTGTAGCCTCATAGGCTCGCACTATATATGGTATGGTGCTCGGACCATACTAGCACTTTCGTCGGTGCAGGGCCATCCTTTCCAAGAATATTACATTTTGGTGGCCCATATCCAAGTCGGTGGATTTGCGATGTTGGTTGTTGATCCTGTTTGACGCTTAAGTGTGTCTTGCGGATGGTGTCGATGCTTCAGTGTGTCTTCGTTGTTGCCTGTCGTTCTATTTGGGTTGTTTCCCACTAGATCGAAGGATCAACAACATCTTGGTATCTAGTTCATGGACTTTGGTTGGGAGAATCCATTCTTCGCACCCATATAAGTTCCGATGACGGGGATGGTTGTGGCCTGCGAGGGTCGACGCCGCGCTTGGTGTGTGGATCCAAGCCAGAAAGTACGGATTTTTTCTGTAATCTTTCTAATGGCGTTTGGCTCCGTCGTCTCCGTGGGGACGGTGGGGGAGGAAGATGGCACTTCACGATAGTGAGTGTACGCTTCCCCTCATTTGGTGTACTTTGGGTTGCTAACCCTTTGCAAATGTTATCAACTTGCATTGCCTTGATGAAACTTTGGTGTTTCGAGCATATCGTTGGGATTTCGGTGGTAAAGTGTCAACTTTTCCGGATGCCGATCCTACACGGATATTACACGGATATGACGCGGTCTTGCTTTGTTGATTGACACCGAGTAGCAAGGAACTGAAAAGCTTTCTCTTTTGAAAGGCTGTTTAGTGCTCGGCTGGATTTGTGGCATCTTGTTGATTGAACACAAACTTTGCGTGGATGGTCGATTTGGTTCGGGGTTCCACGGCAATCGGGTTCTTCAATTAAGATTTTGTGCATTTATGGGGCTTTGGGAGCTGCCATAAATGTGGTTGAGCTTTACGTGGGGGTTTGGCTTCCATCATTGCCTCATGAAAGATTTGTCCTCTTGGGCTAGTCTGAAACCCGCTCTGCTTCACCTCACTATGCAAGTTGCCGGTGTGGCGTGCAATGAGCGATGTGGCGGGGGTGGTGAAGCTACCACATATGCTGAATCTTTGTAGGCGATGTGCTCAGGTGTCTCCAAGGAAAAGGAGAAGGTGGCTGAACGCGAGGAAGGGGAAATTCCTCGGGACCGGGGGACAAAGCATCCTGCCAGCAACCACCTCCTACAGGAGGCATACGGCACTTGGCCAAGCTTCAAAAGAAGCATGGCCTAAGCCTGGACATGCGGGAGGCAACATGCAAGCTGGCTCGGGGAGTTTGCTTCAGATGCAACCCAGACCACTTTGTATTCGACTGCCCCGGCAAGAGGCCAAGAAGGGGTCTTCTGGCAAGAAGACAAGCCCGGGCACGGGACCTTCTTATGCTTGAAGGTGTGGGCCTTCGCTTGGCGATGTAAGCCTTGCATGTTTGACGTCTATTCATGCATTTGCTTGTCAAGAAGCCGTGTCACAGCTTGGTGTTTCCTGCCGAGGTGCAGGGGAGCAAGGCCACGGCGATGCTGGACTCGGGAGCTTCTTGCAATGTGGTCAGTGCAGACTTTGCTAAAGCCCTTCACTTGGAGATTGTGCCGCCGAAGGGGGATTCTTTAAGCATTAAGTTGGCTGACGGGAGAACTGTAAACCACATCGGATGTGCTGTCTTAGACATTGTCATCCAGGGGGTACAGTTTGCTAAGGTGTCGTGTCTTGTGCTAGACTTTGCCATGGATTGGAATGTGCTGTTGGGGACTCCCTGGTTAAAGACATTCCGTGCAAATCTCATGTTTGAAGAGGACACCGTTAGGGGGTATACAAGAAAGAACAAGCCGTTCGTTTTGCGTTGCCCGCCTAAGGAGGAGAGGCCTTTGAAGGGTTCAGAAGTGGAGGATGTGCCTAGATTGGTTTTGTCTGCAGTGCAGGCTAGAAGGTTAAGCAGGAAGGGCTGCCAGTCCTTTCTGGCAATTGTAACCGATCTATCTACCGATCCGAATGTCTCCATTCCTTCTCCCAACTCTCCTGTTGTTGACATACTCAGTGAATTCCAAGATGTTTTCCCTGAAGATGTCCCGCACCTTCCGCCTGAGAGGCAAGGGGTTAGACACACTATACCCTTGAGCGATCCACATGCTCGTCCACCGTCTCGTCCGTTGTACCGGCTTTCACGCTGAGAGTATGATGAGGCGTTACGCCAGACAAAGCTATTGTTGGACAAAGGGTATATACAGCCGTCTACATCACCCTATGGTGCGCCCATTCTTTTTGTGCAAAAGAAGGATGGAATCCTCCGGATGGTCATTGATTACCGAGCTTTGAATCGACAGACGGTCAAGAACAGGTATCCGATGCCTCGTATCGATGAAACTCTTGATCAACTGCAGGGTTCTACAGTGTTCTCTAGTCTTGACCTCACGTCTGGCTATCACCAGATCCGGATCACAGATGAGGATATGCCAAAGACAGCTTTCAGAACACCCGCGGGGTTGTTCGAGTGGCGGGTTTTGCCATTTGGGCTGACTAATGCCCCGGCCACGTTTCAAACTGCCATGATTGCTATCTTTGCTCCTTACCTGCACAAGTTTGTGCTCGTGTACCTTGATGACATCCTCATCTACAGCAAGTCCATTGAAGAGCATAGGGAGCATCTCCGCAAAGTCCTTGAACTGTTGCGGCAGCATAAGTTGTATGCTAACCTAAAGAAGTGCTCTTTCGCCAAGGATGAGCTGGAGTACTTGGGCCATTTAGTCTCAGCAGATGGGATTAAAGTGGACCCACGTAAGGTGGCTTCAGTTGCTAATTGGAGCACACCGAAGAATGTTGGCGAGTTGCGGTCTTTCCTGGGGCTGGCAACTTACTTTCGCAAGTTTGTTCGCAATTTTGCAGCACTTGCATCGCCACTGTACAGACTCCTACGCCAAGGTGTGACCTGGGTATGGAGTGCTGGGTGTGTTCGGGCGTTTACCGAGATTAAACATGCCTTGACACATGCACCTTGCTTAGCGTATCCTGACTTCTCAAAGCCGTTTGAGGTCCATTGCGATGCGTCTTTGGCAGGGTTGGGGGCCGTGTTGTACCAGGAGGGTCGCCCAGTTGCCTACGAGAGTCGTCGTTTGACTCCCGCTGAGGTTAACTATCCTACTAGGGAGCAAGAACTTCTCGCTGTGGTGCATGCATTGACAGTCTGGAGGTGCTACCTGGAGGGGGCCCCTGAGTTTCGTGTGGTCACGGACCACAAGGCTATCCCTTACTTGGACACTTTGCCTACTTTAAGTAGACGGCAAACCAGGTGGGCCGAGTTCCTTTCGCGGTTCAATTTTCGCATGGACTATGCCCCAGGGACGTCCAATGTGGTGGCTGACGCTTTGAGTCGGCATCCGTCCGACTACGAGGCTCCTTGTCCAATCATCAATGGCGTGGTGATTGGTGGGTGTTCGCACCCGGCGCACCGTTGTCTGCCAACGCTCTCTCTTTGTGCCTTGGTTGGTACTATCCGCTCTGCGGGGGAGGGGAGTGCCGCCGCCGGGGTTGCTCTATCTTGGAAGGACAAATTTGTCCAGGGTCTTCTCAAGACCCATGGTTCCAAGATAAGCAGAATGTTGAAGGTCTGCTAGACTTTAACGGCTTCCTTCTGAGGGAAGGGAAGGCCGTGGTTCCGGATGCTTTTGGGCTGCGAGCTCACATCCTTAAGGAACTGCATGATAGCCCGTATGCTGGCCATCAAGGAGTGAAGAAAACCTTGGCCTTGGTAAGGCGCCATTATTGGTGGCCTACCATGCTTGCTGACATCGAACGTTACGTGCTAACGTGCCACTTGTGTCAGAAGAACAAGGCTCGGAACACTTTGCCTGCGGGGTTGCTGCAACCTATAGAGTTGCCGCTGAATCCTTGGCACACGGTGACTATGGATCTCATTACCCAACTGCCTAGAACAGGCAAGGGTCATGATGCCATTTTCGTCGTAGTGGATAAGCTGACCAAGATGGTGCATCTTATGCCAACAACCACCAAAGCTACGGCTTAGTATACGGCTAAGCTGTACGTTGACAATGTGTGGAAGTTGCATGGTGTTCCCCAAGTGGTGGTATCTGATAGAGATAAGCTCTTCACCAGCCACTTTTCTAGAGCCTTGTGTCAATCCATTGGGACTCGACAAGCCATGTCGACAGCCTACCATCCGCAAACGGATGGGCAGACTGAGCGAGTGAATCGAGTGCTCGAGGACATGCTACGCATGTATGTGGCCAAGTCCCAGGATGATTAGGATGAGAAGTTGGTCTGTGCAGAATTCGCGATCAATAATTGCGATCACGAATCCATGGGGTCCTCGCCCGTTCTTGCTGAACTACGGGTTTCAACCCCACCTGCCAGTCACGATTCTCCCCAACAGACGGGTACCTGGTGCGTCTGACTTTGTTCAGGGCATGCAACGCCTCATCAATGAGGCCAGGATGACCCATCGGGTGGCCACTGCGAGACAAGCGCAGTATGCCAACACCAAACGAAGGAAAGTTCAATTTGGTGTGGGGGACTGGGTCCGCCTCTCCTCAAAGAACCTTCGTTTCAAGGTGGGCACGCCCAAGCTCCTCCCGCGTTGGGTAGGGCCGTTCCAAGTGGTGAAACGTGTGGGTACCCAAGCTTATGAGCTTGACCTCCCAGCACGATGGCGGATTCATGATGTCTTTCATGTCTCCAACCTGGAACGCTACCGTCGGGATGGTTCGATGCAACCCCCACCACCGGCAGAGGTGCTGGAGGGGGAGGATGAGTAGGAGGTGGAAGCCTTAATGGACCACCGTCGTGTCAATTCACGTGGCCGTCCCAAGTATGAGTACCTTGTCCGCTGGACGGGTTCCTCGTCAGAGCATGACACCTGGGAAGAGGAACGGAATTTGGCAAATGCTCCCAATGTTGTAAAGGGATACTGGGACAAAGTCAACGCACGGGCACCAAGAGGCGGGGCACGTCGTCGTGGGAAGGTTGACTAGGGGAAACACAGCAGCACGAGCCTGTCAAGCTGCGTCACCGGGGGGTCGTGGTTTACCCATACGTTCGCGTGATCACAGAACGTCCCCTGACTTGGTGGCTAAGTGTCGTCCAGCCCCTGCCCCTACTATCCGCCCTGAAGTTAGCAACTTCACTGCTTCTTCGTGGGAATGTGTACACGTGGAGTGTACATCTGTTCACGCCGACGACTGCCCTTTGGGCCCCGTCACTGCGGGATTTTGGTCTAGGCGTACCATAGAGATACCTCAGGCAAGTGTACACCCAGGCTGGCAGTTGCGGCTGCGGTTTGGTGTCTGGAGGAGACTCACCGGCTCAATGTATAAGATATAGAAGTGTAGCAGTGACCTTCTATATGCCTCTGCCTGTGACTGTGGCTTGCTTCGGCAGGCCTCCCGGGAGCTCGGTCACCTAGGAGGGGGAGAATGTAGCGCGCCGGTAGGCAGACGGTGCCGGGGATCGGCCCCGCACGTGCCGGGCGGTACATTGGTACTGGGTGTAGCCTCATAGGCTCGCACTATATATGGTATGGTGCTCGGACCATACTAGCACTTTCGTCGGTGCAGGGCCATCCTTTCCAAGAATATTACATTATTCATGCACGGAACTACAATTTGCAGCTACACTGCCACAGCAAGTGCATCACAAAATGGAGCCGTGGATAAGGAAACATAACCCATGCAAAACAATTAACCAAGAGACATGCATGCAAGTCCCAATTCATGAATCCCCCTCCCAGACCCTTCCACCCTCCCTCCCTCCCAGATCCAAGCTGGCTGGTGTTGAAGCTCCAAGGGTCATCAGCCGCAAGAGGCTGGAAAAGTCTCAAGCCGCAAATGGCTTAATCAAGGGATGCCCGCAAGTGGGACTTAAGAAAGGACTGGGGCAGCTGCCACGTCATCAGCCAGATGGCGAACATGGGCAAGAGGCTCCCAAGTATTCTCAGTCTCATCGTAGCCTTTCCATTTGACTAAGTAGCGCCAAGACTTTCCAACTTTCTTCTTAGCTATGATGGCCTCCACTTCATAAACGCCGCCACGCTTGTCTGCATACAAAGGAGGTGGTGAAGTAACAGTAACTGGTACAGATGAAGACACATAAGGCTTCAGCTGGGAAACATGAAACACAGGATGAATATTTACAGTCTCAGGCAAGACGAGTCTAAAAGCTCGAGAACCAACTGCTGCAGCAATAGTAAAGGGCCCAAAATACTTAGCTGATAGTTTTGACGAGAGCCCAGGTGAAAGCTGGTTTTTCCTTGCAGCCAACAACACCTGGTCCCCCACCTTAAAAGGGTGGTCTCGTCTCTTTCTATCTGCATAAGACTTCTGCCGTTGCTGTGCAGAGGCAAGGTTAGACTTGGCACTTTTCAAGGCAGTCTGCAGCCCCTCAACCCATTCAGAAACAGCAGGATTTGCAGAACGTGAAGGAACAGCAGAAGACAAGGGAGTAAGGGGATGGCGCCCATGATTCAGGAAGAAGGGTGTCTGCAGTGTTGAAGCCTGAAGTGAGTTATTATATGCAAACTCCACCATACTCAAATACTTGCACCAGTCATCCTGCCTGGGACCCACAAACCCTCTCAGCATGTCTTCCATGGTCCTGTTCATTCTCTCAGTCTGCCCATCCGTCTGAGGGTGGTAAGCAGTAGACATAGCAATCTCAGTACCCAATATTTTCACAAAGGCCTTCCAAAAATGGCTAGTGAACCTTGGATCTCTATCACTCACAATGGAGGTAGGCATTCCAAATCTCACAAAGACCCTGTCAACAAACAGTTGTGCAAGTTGAGGTGCAGTGATGGTTTTAGTGCATGCAGCCAAGACACACAACTTAGAAAACCTATCAACAAATACCACAATAGAGTCAAAACCACAGCAGACAGGTAAATCAGTCACTAAGTCAAGGGAAATGCTCTGCCAAGGTCCATCCGGAATAGGCAGTGGCTGAAGTAGACCATAAGGTACGGCTCCAGTCCCCTTAGTGCGCTGGCAGGTGTCACAAGACCTGCAAAAGTCCCTGACTGATGAGCTGAGACGTGGCCACCAAAATTCCCTGCACACTAATTCATACATCTTGTTAATCCCAAGATGGCCAGAAAAGGGGGCGGCATGACACTCTCTCAGTACCTTCTCTCGCAATGCATCAGGGACATACACTCTACCTGACTGCACCGAATAAGGTACAGTGTCTCTCATCACCAAAACACCTTCTTCCACAAGTTTAGCAACTGTGGGATCAGAAACACACAGCAAAGCAATTTCTGGTAGGAGGGACGAGACAGAAACAGAGGAGACATGCATTACTGCCAAATAAACACGCCTAGACAAAGCATCTGCAACAACATTGTCAGTGCCCTTCACATATTTAATATCAGGCATGAATCTCATGATTTCAGTAAGCCATCTTTCCTTCCTACTAGTCCTAACAGGAGCAGTCAATAAATACTTAAGTGCTTGTTGGTCAGTGTGTACAGTAAACTTAGCACCCAGCAACAAATGCTTCCATTTAAGCAAGGCATGAACAAGAGAAAGCAACTCTCTGTCATATGGTGCTAACTTCCTCTCAGGGGGTTGGAGTTTCCTGGACTCGAAGGCAACGGGCTGCAGTCCCTTTCCTTGATCCTGCTGCAACACAGCACCAACAGCAAAACCTGAGGCATCTACATGCACAACAAAAGGTTTATCTAAATCAGGCATCAAAAGGCAAGGAGGAGTAGAAACAAGATCTTTCAATGCTACAAAGGCTTCCCGCTGGGGTCCCTCCCAGGTCCAAGGCACATCCTTTTTGAGCAACTCAGTAAGAGGATAGGCAACATCTGCAAAACGGTCCATAAAAGTATCATAATATTGAGTAAGACCTAGAAACCCTCTCAACTGTGACACATTCAAAGGAGTGGGCCAATCCTGAATGGCTACAACCTTCCTAGGATCCACCATAATCCCATGAGGTGTCAACAGGTGTCCAAGGTATTCCACCTGCTTAGCAACAAAATCACACTTAGACCTTTTGCAATAAAATTTATGTTCCCTGAGCACTGACAAGACTGTCCTCAAATGCTCCATATGCTCTGCAACAGATTTAGAATATATGAGGATATCGTCTAGGTACAACAGCACAAATCTATCAAGGAAGGGAGACAAGATAGAGTTCATCACAGACTGAAAGGTGGCAGGTGCATTGGTTAACCCAAAAGGCATAACAGTGAACTCATAACGACCATAACGGGTTTTAAAAAGCAGTCTTTTCTATGCTGTCTTCATGCATACGTATCTGATGATATCCAGAGGCAAGGTCTAGCTTAGAAAATACACAACTTCCATGCAATTGCTCGAACATCTCATCAATCCTAGGCAATGGGTGTTGGTTCCTAACAGTAATCCTATTGAAGGCCCTGTAGTCAATGCATAAACGCCATCCACCATCCTTTTTGGGAACAAATAAGATGGGTGCACCAAATGGTGATGTCGATGGGCGGATGAACCCCCTCTCAAGGAGCTCCTGCAACTGTGCACGTAGCTCAGGAAGCTGGGCTCCAGACAGTGGATATATGCGGGAGGCTGGAGGAGTTGCGTCCGGCTCCAATCTGATGTGGTGGTCTCCAGCACGAGAAGGAGGGAGGCTTCAGGAAGTCCAGACAGTACATCCTTAAATTCCTGCAAAGCTGCTCCAACTCTGGCACATTGTATGCATCAGTATCTGAAACATGTCAGTCACTGCATTCAGTTGATAATGTACACTGATTCACCCAATCACCATCTCTTCCACTTCCATGGATGAGATCACATCCCAGCATGCTGACCTCTGACACCCAAAGTACATGTGTTTTATTAGCATGAACCAAAGACACAACATTCAATTTCCAATTCACAATTGGGTTAAAAGCAGTTAACCAAGGTTTGCCCAAGACAAGATCATAGTAGGTCAACTCAGTAGGGAGGAGGTGACTCCAAAACCAAGGTCCAACAGTTAGGTCAGTTGACACACTATGTCTACCACAGATGTCCTACCATCAGCCACTCTCACAGTAACATGTGAACTCAAAGGCACAGTGGGAAGGGCAAGCTACTGCACAAGTTTATCATCAATAAAATTTGCAGAGGCTCCACTGTCCAACAAAATCCTGACAGGTCTACTAGCAAGAATTCCTCAAACTCTATGCAAGTGGAGGAAAGATCAAGACCATTCACAATGTGTCTACTGTCAAGCTGAACAAAAGAGTCAAAAGAAGTTGCGGGCAGGGGTTTCTCCTTCACACTGAGACAACCAGTCTGTACCAGGCAACGATATAAGGGCAAGCCTGTATGGGAACTGCAGTGGGGTGAGCTCTTAAAGGTGGAAGTAAGACCCAGTGCATCCAAAACAGAAGCCGAGAGCAATACATCATGAGACTGTTGTTGTGTAGTCCCTTCCAGAACCTGTTCACAGTGGCTCAGGCAAGAGAGCACAGTCAATCTAGTACCTGGCAGTAGCTGTGACACAAGCTGGCTAACAGTACACTCCCTGTTACTACCATCAACAAACAAGACAACATGAGCATCACTAGAAAGAAGGTGAGGAGCTGCATCTCTCTTATACATGCACACAGGATTGATCAAGTCACTGGCATGGGGGATGTCTGAAACTCTCTACACAAACCATGCCCATCCACAATATGGGACATGAAAGAATGGCAACAACTGTGAAAGAAATCCTGCAGATTACCAAGCCCATACAAAACAGGAATCCATACTGGGTCACTGAACAGTTGGCAGACATCTGAAACAGGCCTCACACTGCTGTAACACCAAAGAAGTCCAACAAATCAAGTTTTATTTGAATTGTGAAAGTGATTCCTCAACTCAAGGTGTAATTGGAAGCACGGAAGAACGTCGTAGCCACCTCCACGGACCGAGCGGATGCCAAGCCTACATCGTAGGTCCCCAAAAACATTTCAGTCTGCATAAGCCAAGGATCCAACTTTATTGGATCTCCCTCGAATACAGATGGGTCTGGCAACTTGAGCGAGGGCTTCCCTGAACCTGACGAGGCTGTAGCCGATGCCGGAGTTGCCGTTGGTATGGGCTGCGGCACGACCACAGGTGCAGGTTGCGCGAGAGAGCACTGAATTAACATCTCAAGTCCCTCTGAAATGCTCTGAGCGGTATCAGCTGGAGGGGAATGCGACGGAACACTAGATCTTAATGCAACGGCTCCTTCGAGCAGGGCACCGATATCTACCAAACGCCTAAGCATACAACGAGGATCTACCCATGAACGATCTACATATACATAAGCAAGAAGATCTATGGATGGATCTGGCTCCGCGATGCCAGGACTAGGTGCACGAGCCCTTGAACCCGAACGAGGATACCGAGACATCACAATCCGAAAGGAAAAGAAACGCACCACGAACGAACGACAAGGAACTAATCCTTGTCGCCGATACCACTGTAGCGTTAACTAAGCGGAAGAGGTTTTTATGAGACAGTGAGACGTTCGTGGTGTGCAACGAAAGAGTGTTACATGATTGATTCGCAAGCGTACTCTTAAACCCAGGGTGGATTGAATTATACTGTACTGCCACAGACGCGTAGTCGGGCAACCGAGCGAACTACTTGAGCGAGGTGTACTGCGAATCCAGATCACATGGCAAGTCAAAGAGCAATGCCAAGGACCATACTAGAGCATTATGCCCTAGGAAATGCTACATGCCTCCCCCTTGGCATAAGCTATGAGATGTTGTTTATGGCAATGGGGCCACAAACGTAAGACAGGGGCATCACGAACCCTGCTTACCGTAACTATAGACAATCACACCTCCTATAGTTACGAAACAACGCAAGTCAGAGGATGAAGTCCACAAAGCAAGTTAGCACGACACAGACGAGGGACTCATCTGCTCAATGCTCGAATACCTTAACATTCTAAGGACTATCGTCTGCAAGGCGGATCCTCTAACTTAGGGGACGAACTCTCTAGACAGCACTAACACCAATGATGAAACAATTAGGTTGAGTCATTAGACTAGCACTTGTCCAAACCTTAGGTCCAGTTACCCTGCACTGCAGTGTAACCTTCGCTTGAGGTGGCTTTCCAACTAAAGGCATAAGGCATATCGTCTAGAGCAGCAAGCTATACACAACTAACTGCCACATAGTGTATCTCATGGGTAAGATACCAAAGCAAGTTATTCATGCACGGAACTACAATTTGCAGCTACACTGCCACAGCAAGTGCATCACAAAATGGAGCCGTGGATAAGGAAACATAACCCATGCAAAACAATTAACCAAGAGACATGCATGCAAGTCCCAATTCACGAATCCCCCTCCCAGGCCCTTCCACCCTCCCTCCCTCCCAGATCCAAGCTGGCTGGTGTTGAAGCTCCAAGGGTCATCAGCCGCAAGTGGCTGGAAAAGTCTCAAGCCGCAAATGGCTTAATCAAGGGATGCCCGCAAGTGGGACTTAAGAAAGGACTGGGGCAGCTGCCACGTCATCAGCCAGATGGCGAACATGGGCAAAAGCTCCCAAGTATTCTCAGTCTCATCGTAGCCTTTCCATTTGACTAAGTAGCGCAAAGACTTTCCAACTTTCTTCTTAGCTATGATGGCCTCCACTTCATAAACGCCGCCACGCTTGTCTGCATACAAAGGAGGTGGTGAAGTAACAGTAACTGGTACAGATGAAGACACATAAGGCTTCAGCTGGGAAACATGAAACACAGGATGAATATTTACAGTCTCAGGCAAGACGAGTCTAAAAGCTCGAGAACCAACTGCTGCAGCAATAGTAAAGGGCCCAAAATACTTAGCTGATAACTTTGACGAGAGCCCAGGTGAAAGCTGGTTTTTTCCTTGCAGCCAACAACACCTGGTCCCCCACCTTGAAAGGGTGGTCTCGTCTCTTTCTATCTGCATAAGATTTCTGCCGTTGCTGTGCAGAGGCAAGATTAGATTTGGCACTCTCTAAGGCAGTCTGCAGCCCCTCAACCCATTCAGAAACGGCAGGATTCACAGAACGTGCGGGAACAGCAGAAGACAAGGGAGTAAGGGGATGGCGCCCATGATTCAGGAAGAAGGGTGTCTGCAGTGTTGAAGCCTGAAGTGAGTTATTATATGCAAACTCCACCATACTCAAATACTTGTACCAGTCATCCTGCCTGGGACCCACAAACCCTCTCAGCATGTCTTCCATGGTCCTGTTCATTCTCTCTGTCTGCCCATCCGTCTGAGGGTGGTAAGCAGTAGACATAGCAATCTCAGTACCCAATATTTTCACAAAGGCCTTCCAAAAATGGCTAGTGAACCTTGGATCTCTATCACTCACAATGGAGGTAGGCATTCCAAATCTCACAAAGACCCTGTCAACAAACAGTTGTGCAAGTTGAGGTGCAGTGATGGTTTTAGTGCATGCAGCCAAGACACACAACTTAGAAAACCTATCCACAAATACCACAATAGAGTCAAACCCACAGCAGACAGGTAAATCAGTCACTAAATCAAGGGAAACGCTCTGCCAAGGTCCATATGGAATGGGCAGTGGCTGAAGCAAACCATAAGGTACGGCTCCAGTCCCTTTAGTGCGCTGGCAGGTGTCACAAGACCTGCAAAAGTCCCTGACTGATGAGCTGAGACGTGGCCACCAAAATTCCCTGCACACTAATTCATACATCTTGTTAATCCCAAGATGGCCAGAAAAGGGGGTGGCATGACACTCTTTCACTACCTTCTCTCGCAATGCATCAGGGACATACACTCTACCTGACTGCACCGAATAAGGTACAGTGTCTCTCATCACCAAAACACCTTCTTCCACAAGTTTAGCAACTGTGGGATCAGAAACACACAGCAAAGCAATTTCTGGTAGGAGGGACGAGACAGAAACAGAGGAGACATGCATTACTGCCAAATCAACACGCCTAGACAAAGCATCTGCAACAACATTGACAGTGCCCTTCACATATTTAATATCAGGCATGAATCTCATGATTTCAGTAAGCCATCTTTCCTGCCTACTAGTCCTAACAGGAGCACTCAATAAATACTCAAGTGCTTGCTGGTCAGTGTGTACAGTAAACTTAGCACCCAGCAACAAATGCTTCCATTTAAGCAAGGCATGAACAAGAGCAAGAAACTCTCTGTCATATGGTGCTAACTTCCTCTCAGGGGGTTGGAGTTTCCTGGACTCGAAGGCAACGGGCTGCAGTCCCTTTCCTTGATCCTGCTGCAACACAGCACCAACAGCAAAACCTGAGGCATCTACATGCACAACAAAAGGTTTATCTAAATCAGGCATCAAAAGGCAAGGAGGAGTAGAAACAAGATCTTTCAGTGCTACAAAGGCTTCCCTCTGGGGTCCCTCCCAGGTCCAAGGCACATCCTTTTTGAGCAACTCAGTAAGAGGATAGGCAACATCTACAAAATGGTCCATAAAAGTATCATAATATTGAGTAAGACCTAGAAACCCTCTCAACTGTGACACATTCAAAGGAGTGGGCCAATCCTGAGTGGCTGCAACCTTCCTAGGATCCACCATAATCCCATGAGGTGTCAACAGGTGTCCAAGGTATTCCACCTGCTTAGCAACAAAATCACACTTAGACCTTTTGCAATAAAATTTATGTTCCCTGAGCACTGACAAGACTGTCCTCAAATGCTCCATATGCTCTGCAACAGATTTAGAATATATGAGGATATCGTCTAGGTACAACAGCACAAATCTATCAAGGAAGGGAGACAAGATAGAGTTCATCACAGACTGAAAGGTGGCAGGTGCATTGGTTAATCCAAAAGGCATAACAGTGAACTCATAACGACCATAACGGGTTTTAAAAAGCAGTCTTTTCTATGCTGTCTTCATGCATACGTATCTGATGATATCCAGAGGCAAGGTCTAGCTTAGAAAATACACAACTTCCATGCAATTGCTCGAACATCTCATCAATCCTAGGCAATGGGTGTTGGTTCCTAACAGTAATCCTATTGAAGGCCCTGTAGTCAATGCATAAACGCCATCCACCATCCTTTTTGGGAACAAATAAGATGGGTGCACCAAATGGTGATGTCGATGGGCGGATGAACCCCCTCTCAAGGAGCTCCTGCAACTGTGCACGTAGCTCAGGAAGCTGGGCTCCAGACAGTGGATATATGCGGGAGGCTGGAGGAGTTGCGTCCGGCTCCAATCTGATGTGGTGGTCTCCAGCACGAGAAGGAGGGAGGCCTTCAGGAAGTCCAGACAGTACATCCTTAAATTCCTGCAAAAGCTGCTCCAACTCTGGCACATTGTATGCATCAGTATCTGAAACATTGTCAGTCACTGCATTCAGTTGAATAATGTACACTGATTCACCCAAATTCACCATCTCTTCCACTTCCATGGATGAGATCACATCCCCAGGCATGCCTGACCTCTGACACCCCAAAAGTACATGTGTTTTATTAGCATGAACCAAAGACACAACATTCAATTTCCAATTCACAATTGGGTTAAAAGCAGTTAACCAAGGTTTGCCCAAGACAAGATCATAGTAGGTCAACTCAGTAGGGAGGAAGGTGACTCCAAAACCCAAGGTCCCAACAGTTAGGTCAGTTGACACACTATGTCCTACCACAGATGTCCTACCATCAGCCACTCTCACAGTAACATGTGAACTCAAAGGCACAGTGGGAAGGGCAAGCTACTGCACAAGTTTATCATCAATAAAATTTGCAGAGGCTCCACTGTCCAACAAAATCCTGACAGGTCTACTAGCAAGAATTCCCTCAAACTCTATGCAAGTGGAGGAAAGATCAAGACCATTCACAATGTGTCTACTGTCAAGCTGAACAAAAGAGTCAAAAGAAGTTGCGGGCAGGGGTTTCTCCTTCACACTGAGACAACCAGTCTGTACCAGGCAACGATATAAGGGCAAGCCTGTATGGGAACTGCAGTGGGGTGAGCTCTTAAAGGTGGAAGTAAGACCCAGTGCATCCAAAACAGAAGCCGAGAGCAATACATCATGAGACTGTTGTTGTGTAGTCCCTTCCAGCACCTGTTCACAGTGGCTCAGGCAAGAGAGCACAGTCAATCTAGTACCTGGCAGTAGCTGTGACACAAGCTGGCTAACAGTACACTCCCTGTTACTACCATCAACAAACAAGACAACATGAGCATCACTAGAAAGAAGGTGAGGAGCTGCATCTCTCTTATACATGCACACAGGATTGATCAAGTCACTGGCATGGGGGGATGTCTGAAACTCTCTACACAAACCATGCCCATCCACAATATGGGACATGAAAGGATGGCAACAACTGTGAAAGAAATCCTGCAGATTACCAAGCCCATACAAAACAGGAATCCCATACTGGGTCACTGAACAGTTGGCAGACATCTGAAACAGGCCTCACACTGCTGTAACACCAAAGAAGTCCAACAAATCAAGTTTTATTTGAATTGTGAAAGTGATTCCTCAACTCAAGGTGTAATTGGAAGCACGGAAGAACGTCGTAGCCACCTCCACGGACCGAGCGGATGCCAAGCCTACATCGTAGGTCCCCAAAAACATTTCAGTCTGCATAAGCCAAGGATCCAACTTTATTGGATCTCCCTCGAATACAGATGGGTCTGGCAACTTGAGCGAGGGCTTCCCTGAACCTGACGAGGCTGTAGCCGATGCCGGAGTTGCCGTTGGTATGGGCTGCGGCACGACCACAGGTGCAGGTTGCGCGAGAGAGCACTGAATTAACATCTCAAGTCCCTCTGAAATGCTCTGAGCGGTATCAGCTGGAGGGGAATGCGACGGAACACTAGATCTTAATGCAACGGCTCCTTCGAGCAGGGCACCGATATCTACCAAACGCCTAAGCATACAACGAGGATCTACCCATGAACGATCTACATATACATAAGCAAGAAGATCTATGGATGGATCTGGCTCCGCGATGCCAGGACTAGGTGCACGAGCCCTTGAACCCGAACGAGGATACCGAGACATCACAATCCGAAAGGAAAAGAAACGCACCACGAACGAACGACAAGGAACTAATCCTTGTCGCCGATACCACTGTAGCGTTAACTAAGCGGAAGAGGTTTTTATGAGACAGTGAGACGTTCGTGGTGTGCAACGAAAGAGTGTTACATGATTGATTCGCAAGCGTACTCTTAAACCCAGGGTGGATTGAATTATACTGTACTGCCACAGACGCGTAGTCGGGCAACCGAGCGAACTACTTGAGCGAGGTTGTACTGCGAATCCAGATCACATGGCAAGTCAAAGAGCAATGCCAAGGACCATACTAGAGCATTATACCCTAGGAAATGCTACAGCAGATGTCTCCAGCTTAGTGCCCTGGGATGCACAAAATTCTTTGAACTTGGCATTTAAGAACTCTGTGCCTCTGTCACTGCGGATGCACTTCACTGTAGTTTCCCTCTCAGTTTGCCAATACAAAATTAGGTCTCTGACAACAGCTCCAATTACATCTTTTGACTTCACTGGCAGCACTGCCTTCCACCCAGATGCCTCATCAGTTACAGTTACCCAAAAGCGTTCCCCAGTAATGGCTGCTGGTGATATGGGACCCACAGTGTCAATGTGGATTCTGTCAAGGGGTTTCTCAGCAGGTCTAGAGCTTTCACCAAATGACGGACGTGCATGCTTCCCCTCAATGCATGCTTCACAGTACTTAGGACACTTTTCACAAGGGGACATTAAGGTGTCTAGACCAGTAACCAGTTGCTCACTGCTCAGGCGTTTCATCCATGGGTCTCCTGGGTGTCCCAATCTGCTGTGCCACAGAAAACGTTTGGCACAGTCATGGCTTTGACCTTTGGAGCATTTCTTCTTCAGGGCAGCTGTCACTGAATAAGGAACCTTCACTGGTGCTACTGGGAGGCAGTTGTGAATATAATAGAGGCCATTCTCTGGTTTCACAGGCATCTGTCAACCACTCGGTCCTGAGACAGCAGTGAATGCTCCCAGTCTATCTGTACTGAACCGGATTCCATCACGCAGAGCAGCAGATACTGATAGAATATTGGTGGTGGCTGAGGGAACACACTGGACATGATGCAGCCACACTGGAATATGCTGAGAGGACATGAGACACACTGACCCAGTAGCAACAATACCCCCAGTGGCATCAGATGTAGCAAGCAGCAGTGGAATAGGGTGGTCATGTACTGTAGGGGCATGCAGCAGGGAAAGGTTGTTCACAAGATGTACAGACGCTCCACTGTCCACAAGCCACGACTGTTTGGACTGTTGGTGTTTACTGCCATCCAGCACATTGTAAGATACCACGTATGGCATACCTTCTGAGGGAGGAGAAGGTGGGCCTGGAGGAGGGTGCAGCAGTGGGAACGCTCCAGTGCCTGGGAATGCATGCTGCACGCTTGGAGGTGGCTGGGGTGCACCAGGAAACTGTCCTTGGGGCCACATGGCAGCAAGTTGCTGTACAGCTGCCACCACATTGCGTTGTGTCTCTGCATCCCTTTGACGTTTGCGGCAGTCTCTCCAGAAATGGCCTTTCCTATGGCAGTAGTTGCACGTGCCCCTCACTTCTCCCCTTGATTCTGTGTCTGCTGGCTGTCTGGAGGGATTGGCCCCGCTAGTGGAAGGGGCTGGAGCAGTCTCTAGTTGAGCAGGCATTGCTTTCATCACCATGGCAGGCTGTTCTCCATCATCGTTGTAGCCAGAAGCCTCTGCAGTGGTGGAAATGAGAGCTGCCAGTTCATCCAGGGGGTAAGCTACTGCAGTGGGTAACAGCCCGGGAGGATTAGCTGCTGCTGGCAGTCCCTGCACTATCTGAGTGGCCACATGACCATCCAAGAGGTCATGGCCGTTGCGTTTCAAGCAGCCTTTGAGATTTATCATTCTAGACACATACTGAGAGATCGTTTCTCCACGTCTCATCCCTCTTGACATTTCCTTCAGCCAGTCTGCATTGGCTTGAGTGTTGTAACCACCAACAAATTTCTTGCAAATGAACATATATGCATCATATGCTGACGGCTTACTTGACACTGCTCCTAACCATTCCTCTGGAACTGACTCATACAGCAGAAGCATTGCAGCCGCATTATGGATAGTCCCAGGCATGGCTGACTGAATGGCAGGAAAAGAACCCTTAGCACTATTGGCAGCAGTAAAGGCATTGTCCCATACCACAAAATTTGTGCCATGACGATCCAGTTTAATATGCACTTTGACTTGGGTGGCTATGACCTTGGGAAGTACATCTCCCTCGCCCTTTGATGTGCTGGGTGTACACGGCTGTCGTGTGGGAGACGATGTAGACGCCTCCTCTGTTGTGGGCTCCTCCTCTGATGGCTCCCTTGATTTAGATCTCTTTCTCGCCATGTAGCTCGAATGTCACTCAATCTGCGTTAGGTTCTGAACGCTGCGAGTCCCCGTCTTCGTCTCCGTTATCTGTGTCCGTGCACCACTCCTCTGGGCTGAATCCTTTTCTGCTGCCCAGAAGGGAAAGTAGGAAGTCCTCGTCAAGAGTGGCGAGAGCACACTCCACTGCTGTGTAGGCTGCCCTTTCTTCCCAATACTCGGGTTTGCTGGGTCCTCCGATCTGTTGTAGATGCCGCTCAAATAATGCTCGCGTGACGAAGCCTGGATCCGCGTTGATGAATGAACACTCCCACGCAGTTACTTTGTAGGCTGGGTAAGCAGAGAATCGTCGTCTGAACCACTGAGGCTGTTCGACTTTGCCCAGTCCGTACGCACGGCTGACAAAATCCTTCACTAGAAATGCTCGTTCTTCTGGTGTTCTCGGTCCCGTATCTCCTCCAGCTCGCCTCAGGCTATCATATGTAGGTGGTGAAGGAGGTGGGGGAATAAAAGGTCTTTTACCGCCGGCCGACATCCTTCCGCTCTGCTTCGTTCGTCCCATCGTAGGCTCGGAACATACTTTCAGTTGCCCAGCTCAAGAGTTGGTGGGCCCATAACCTGTACAATTCTGGGCGTAATGTTCCCTGTATGTCCCGGCACGAAGGGTGTTAAGCTCGGTCGGGTCTCTTGCTGTGTGTAGGAGAGCAAGCAGAGCCCGACTATGTGTTGATACTTGTGGCAACTGATCAGAGATAAGCACCGGGAGTGCTCTTTCAGTCCCAAACAAGTCATTACATTGCTTCTTGCTCTCTCTCAACGCCAAGGAATTCAAACTACCTCTTCTACGCATCGACAGATAGTTCGCATTACCATTGTTCGATGAGCCAAGCATTAGCAACATTCTAATACGCTTATCTAGACCTCTTCCTAATCAATTGTTCATGCAAGTTACACTAAGTTGCAGCACTCCACCTGTATGTCCCGGCACGAAGGGTGTTAAGCTCGGTCGGGTCTCTTGCTGTGTGTAGGAGAGCAAGCAGAGCCCGACTATGTGTTGATACTTGTGGCAACTGATCAGAGATAAGCACCCGGAGTGCTCTTTCAGTCCCAAACAAGTACCGAGCCCTTCATGCCTGCTGCCTATATCCTTTCTCGCAAGAACGCGTCAGATTGCATTACTCTCTTTCTCCGAAATGGAATCAGTCCAGATCAATTATGGCAGAACTCTAGAGTTCTGCCATCCCTTACTCAACCTCTAAGATTGTTCACAGTGATTGCTTTAGAGAAGCCTGGCCACTATTACTCTTCTGAGGGAAAGTCACTAAATGTTCTTTCACTATTATAACAATTACCCAAGCGTCGTTCTGCAAGAATGCAGGTAGTCCCTTATACAGATACCTGCAGATCTGGCGGTCGCTCAGCTGATGGTTATTGGCCTCCAGGGAGGCGGCAATACTGATGACTCGGTGGCACCATTCTTGCACTGTCTCTCCCTTTACCATGCCTTGTTTGAGCCCCTTGATCCACTTCTCGTTGATTTCCCTGTCCTTCCCTCCAGCAGCGGTCTGCCATCCACTGAATGTAGTCAAAAGCGCTCCCCCGCTGTTTGACTTCGTCGTGCCACATGGACGGGACAGACTGCAAAATGAAATGTTTTACTGCTACGTTCTCTGCGGTCTTAGGCATAGCTGTCTCCAACGCTCCCATTGCTCCTTTTTGCATTGCGCAGGACTCCAGCTCTTCACGCCAGGCCCTGAAATTAGTGCGATCAGCCTTCAGTTGCGTAGATATCTTGGGATTGGAGGAGTTCATCGTGTATGCATACGAGCTGGCTGCAGTGCCTCCAGTGGTCTGTCCTGACTGTCCAGCTCCTGAGGAGGCCGTGCTGCCTCCTGCTGGTGTTGCCATAGTCTCTGTACTGCTGGGATTACTTTCAGAAACGTTGCTTTGGGAACGAGTTTGAGGTCTGGTCATACACTTCACTTGCTCTCACAGCGTTCAGCCTGACACAGCTGCTTTAAGTATACCCTTCCGACGTACACCACAGCACTTTCAAGTATTCCACCCTTTCGAGGTCTAGCATGTACCCTTAATATGCAAGATATGCAAAATATTCTTCAGCAATTCAACTGCCTGACCACCCGGACCTACT
>KV908521.1:32500-37500 GCA_002005505.1 Botryococcus braunii
CCTTTCACACTAACGCGTAATCTCGATCAGATTGTACCTTATGTTCGAAAGCGTCCACAACCTAACGTGTCTCAAGGTACCTTATGTTCTCAATGGACCCATATCCTAATAGTGCACACCTGAAGATCACCTAAAGCACAAGGCATTCAATAATACTGTTCAGAACTCAACAGTATATCACAACTGTATGTATGTATGTATGTATGTATGTATGTATGTATGTATGTATGTATGTATGTATGTATGTATGTATGTATGTATGTATGTATGTATGTATGTATGTATGTATGTATGTATGTATGTATGTATGTATGTATGTATGTATGTATGTATGTATGTATGTATGTATGTATGTATGTATGTATGTATGTATGTATGTATGTATGTATGTATGTATGTATGTATGTATGTATGTATGTATGTATGTATGTATGTATGTATGTATGTATGTATGTTGTGTGTGTGGTGTGTGTGTGTGTGTGTGTATGTATCTATGTATGTATGTATCTATGTATGTATGTATGTATGTATGTATGTATGTATGTATGTATGTATGTATGTATGTATGTATGTATGTATAGATACGTATTCATACGTACTTACGTATTCAGCTTCATTCCCTTTGGATCTTATTACTACATGCATAATCTGCGCTTCCGAGAAAAGGGAGAGTTGCCTGCGACGATTACAATGCTTTCAACACGTAGGTGCAGCAGAGATACTAACTTCACTCTTAATTTTAAACGATAGGCGTCACTCTTAAATTTAAGCACCAGTTTTTCCGAAGTGGTTCAGGGTGCTGCTGTTCAGAAGCGCGGGTGGTCATATTTATTGACAGCACCAATGGCTGCAAAGACTTGTGGATGACATTCTCAGCCGGCATCATTGCATGCAACCTTGCCCTGAGCTTTCATTGGCAATAAAATAGCCTGAAGCGGGTATGACATGCAAATTTAGAATTAAGAGTGAAGCTTATCCTAACCGCACATCAGAAATCGTGCATGCGGGAACACGGGATCTAGGGCCCGAAAACAGAAGGTGGTGATGCCAATTTGCCGAACTTGGCCTAATATGGCCGATAATTCACTAC
The DNA here is from genome assembly GCA_002005505.1 of Botryococcus braunii. Taxonomy (NCBI): domain Eukaryota; kingdom Viridiplantae; phylum Chlorophyta; class Trebouxiophyceae; genus Botryococcus; species Botryococcus braunii. The sequence goes on from KV908521.1 coordinate 33,591, forward strand.
GTAACAACCAAGAGCCTCACTAATTGGTATTGGTATAACACTTCTCAGTAGTCATCTGAATATCAACTTGCAACTTGCACGGTTATCAACCGTGCAATTTGCACGGCTATCAGCGTTCACAATACTGTTCATAGCATTGACAATACCAGCTATTTGCAGGCAGTACTGTGTGTGTGTGTGTGTGTGTGTGTGTGTGTGTGTGTGTGTGTGTGTGTGTGTGTGTGTGTGTGTCTGTGTGTGTTTGCGCGTGCGTGCGTGCGTGCGTGTGGTGTGTGTGTGTGTGTGTGTGAATACTTCGTCTGGACACATTTTTGCAGTTCCAACAGCCTTTCCTACCACAGCAAATGAAACCCAGTGGAAGAGTATATACACGCAGTTGCAACCCATATCTGAACACGTGCAAACGAATCCACACTTGCACAAAACACTATATTAATAGTGTGTATAGTGAAGTGTGGTCAGATTTGTACATATATATGTCCAGCGCACATCAAACATGTGCCACGACTATTTTCGATAATCACATTTTCCAGATGAATTTGCAGTTACTAACTACCTGCCAATAAATCAGTTGCTGCCTAATTTGCAAAATAGGATATAAGCGCACAATCCTTTTCAAATAATTGTCACTTACCACGATGGCAAATGGATAGATTTGCAAATACCACCGTGGCAAATTGCGGTGTCTTCCACAACCTGCCTATCAAATCCTGTGTGAAAGATACCCCATTTGCTGACATATTATCATTACCATAGACCACTTACACCATGAGACAACCTGGGATTTGAAGATAGAGCATCTACCGAACATATGATTAAATGATAGGCCATTTGAAAAAATGGCCATGCTATCAAATGCCCTATCTTTAATTCCCATGTTGGTTAAATGCTCTATCTTCGAATTCCAGATTGCGCAATGGTCCAAGTGGCCCATGGTTAAGGTACCATGGCAACATATTGTCTAGCTTTGTTAAGTCCCAAGTTGGCTAATGGCGTGTCTCAAGCGGTCTTCTCCGGCTTCTGCCACACGAATACGTACATGGGAGTGAAAATGCCAAGCTCTCCAGCCTGCGGCATGCAACCACCCAACTTGATTAACCTACTATTAGGAACTGGAAAAAAACCTACTATTAGGAACTGGAAAAACACAGACCGCGGTCCTCACTCCATCGGCACTATCCACACCTTCTAACTCGGAACTTGAAGAAAACACACACACACACACACACACACACACACACACACACACACACACACCCTCACACTCACACTCTTACTCTCACTCTCTCTCTCTCTCACTCCCACACCCACCCACACCCCCACCCACACCCCCACCCCCACCCACCCCCACACCCACCCACACACACACACGCACAGGGAGAGAATATATATATATATATATATATATATATATATATATATGTATATATATATATATATGTATATATATATATATATATGTATATATATGTATATGTATATATATGTATATGTATATATATATATATGTATGTATATATATATATTATGTATGTATATATATATGTATATATATATACATGTATGTATATATATATATATATATGTATATATATATACATGTATGTATATATATTATATATATGTATATATATATATATATATATATATATATATATATATGTGTGTGTATATATATATATGTATATATATATATATATATATATATATATATATATATATATATATATATATATATATATATACCGTACTGTCGCAAAATATTGACCCACGACGTTTTTGGGGGTCAAAATTAAATTTATGAATAAACCGCCGGTTGAGGGGGGTCAATATTTTGCGACATTATTTTCTGGAATTTTTTCCAGCATACGGACGCCTACGAGGTGTAGGAGAATTCTCGAGACACTTTGACATCATATAAAAATTCGGTGATGAAGGTTTGGGCCAATTAAGTGTTATTCAGTGCTGATGTAGGTTAGGATATGAGGATATTAAGAATATTTTTAACTGTCTTGAGAGGGGGGTCAATAATTTGCGCCATTATTTTTAGGATTTTTTCTTATTTTTAATTAATAAACCGGGTTTTTGGGGGGTCAAAATAAAAATATGGGTCAATCTTTTGCGACGGTACGGTATATATATATATATATATATATACCGTCGCATATACCGTCGCATATATATATGTTTCGTTCAAGTCATATATATATATATGACTTGAACGAAACAAGGGCCATGATGGCATTGATTACCTCCTTGACAGAGAAAACACTAGCTGCCGCAATATCGATGAATTTCGTGAAGTCCCTTGGCAGAAAACCAATTTTCGACAAGAGCTTAATGGAGGCCGGTCCATACCACGCAAAGCCTGTGTTGATGAAGTTGTCGAGTTTCTCCCACCTGTGAGCAGCATCAGAATTGCTTTCAACATGTATACCTAAAGTGGTATTTTCAGCTTGTTTCTCAAAGTCTATTCACATTTGTTTTCAATCACGTTTTGAACAAAGCTTGTGCTGCTGATGAATCATTCCTGAACAAAATCCAATTTGCTTTGTAACTTTCGCTTGCATTGTCTTCGGACACGAAAGCATATTCAAAAGTTTTTTCCGTCCCATAAGCAGCGTTGTTTAGGAGATAGGGTTCATACAATGACTTGGTTTCCAGTATCAACCAGCAGTCCTCCAGTATCAAGCTCCATAAGAAACGATCGTTAGGAGGTTGTATTGGTATATTGACTTGTTTAGGAAATTGTATTAATATATTAACTTTGTTTTCTAGTATCATTTAACCTTAGTAATGTCCTCAAGAACTGAAGACTTCGACTGAAATTTGTATCCCCAATAATGACACGAGTTTTCTTCCGAGGAAAGATATTCACTCTTGGCAAATTTGAGCGAGAAGAAGTCCCCAGTCGGACCCAGAGCACCACTACCTGCCAATGATAAATTATGTGTCTACATGCATGGAGGTGGGGATCCACCGGGAAAGGAGGACTGGGAAGGCGATTCAAAAGTGTTTATGGAGCAGTGTATGCACTGTAAACAATCATGAACATGCCTGCAGAGGGAACCCACCAGGGGTGGAGGACGCGGGAAGCTTCGCCAGCATCATACGACATGTGCAGCTTGAAGCCGACCTCCTTTCCTATCTCCTCACACTCCTTCCACGTCCTCATGTCCTGAACCACCATAGACCTGCCCACTTCAGGAGATATACATATCTGTGACATGCCTCCTTTCCCAAGTCATCATGTCACCTCACCTTCATATTGACTAGGGCGTTAGGGGCTGATGTAAATTGGTCCTTCGTGCAGAGTAACGGTTTAGGGTTTGATGCAGATGGGACCTTACTGCAATTGGATGCAGTGCAAAAATCCGAGGTACATGTGCACAGTCATCGTGTTGGAAGTCTAGGGATGGACGGGAAAGCAAAGCCGGGTTGGGAGCAGCTTCTGCATTACTCATCAGGGCATTTTCACGAGCAAAACTGGGACCTTGGGACATAACCACAGTTCGGGACAGAATAACGGCAGTAGAAACATCGGAGGAGAGATGGTAGAGCAGACATGGGAAAAGGCAAGGACAGCAGCAAAGCATGGTCCGTACCGGGCATCCGTTGCCGATCACCGTAGCGTTCATCAATTGCACGTGCCTCTCGTTCTTGGGGTCAAAGTTGGGCTTTGTCACGCCATCATAAAGAGCGAAGTACCTCCAGGCTCAGCACCGTACACTTCCTGTACACCGCCCAGCTGGAGAACAAGCACACCCCACCCAGACCAAACATGTATCCGCAGGTATCGAACACGAATATCAGTGCAAAAAGTAGGAGATGGGAGATTAAGAAGGGGATGAGAGGGGGGGGGAGAGAGAGAGGGGGGGGGGAGAGAGAGAGAGAGAGAGAGAGAGAGAGA
>KV908521.1:50000-67500 GCA_002005505.1 Botryococcus braunii
TATGCATGTGTGATTGTAGCCTGAACTCAGGGATCTTCCAGGAAGGATTGCAGCTACCTCGCTGTGTCATTTTATCCAAAATTCATTAATACATGTGCATTTGGAAGTCGCAATGCATCCTGTATGATTGCAGCTTGAAGAAGACTTGATCCATGCATATGTGGACACAGGAGTTCATGTTTGTTGCGACGCTCACAGTCTGGGAAACGTTGGGCCTAAAAGTGAGGTTGGCAATATCTCGCAAGATGGGGAGAGAGGAGCGAGAAGAGTGGATGCTCAGCATACTTAGCAGCATGGGGCTGTTGAAGGTCAAGGATAACAGGGTAAGCCTCCCCACACATCAAACCATTTGAAGTCAAAAGACGCTCTTTTTGTGCTTTTAAGGATGGCCCTGAGCTGCACAAGCTCCCTTAAGGCTTGCGCATTTGAATGCTCCTGCTATTAGTTTGTCATAGGGCTGCCAAAGTAGTTCTTTCTTGGTGGTGCGTGCGCGCGCGCGCGCGCGCGCGTGTGTGTGTGTGTGTGTGTGTGTGTGTGTGTGTGTGTGTGTGTGTGTGTGTGTGTGTGTGTGTGTGTGTGTGTGTGTGTGTGTGTGTGTGCGTGCGCACCCCAAGCCGGGGGGGGGGTGTTTGAAACCTTGGCCGGGGATATGAAAGCATGTATCATTCTATGCCACAAAGACCACTCAAATCTATCGTGAGCATACCATACCACTGCCGTGGTGGTTCAAACAAGGTGCATCATACCATCAGTTACCATGCAAAAAACGAAATTATTGTATCCTTCCTATCCCTTTTGACTGGCTTTTTGTTTGTTTGTTTTTTTTTTTGGGGGGGGGGGGGGGGGTTGGTGGGGAGTTTCCCTTGAGATTCCGACGAGCAGATGTTGCTTCTGGCTGCAATTTGGTGGAAATGGGGTCTTCTTAGGAAATTCGAGAGTTTTAGTCTGAATTGATGTGATAGCAGTGCCTTTAGCAGTGCCCTCTCGGTACCTTATTCTGTTTGCCTTGGTTCTAAGGCCCTCCGCTGGACCAAAATGGAGGCCCTATCGGATATCCGATTGGACACGAGAAAAAAGGTAGAAGGAAAGAATAGGAGACCTTGAAGAGTGATAGATGTCATTTCAAAGCCATTTAAAGGCAAAGTACAACACCATGTTTGGGTTGAAAACTGGTCTTGAACTTTTCAACAGTGCCCTCTGGTGGTGTTGTTGACCTTCACTTGACTGATTACAAAAAATCTCTCAGTTACAGATAACTTTGGTGTACACATATTCATCTACCCCCCCTCAAAGAATGCAAACACACACACACACACACACACACACACACACACACACACACACACACACACACACACACACACACATACACACACACATACACGCACACAACGATGCAATGGCCACATGCATGCCAACGCAACAATCAATGTGCTTCTCAAGGCAACAACCGGCGTGCATCCCAGGGCTTTAGTGGCCATGCCAACCGAATTGAGGTTCATACATGCTTTTGACTTGTTTCAAAATGGAAAAACTTATCCATCCTTGCAACATGCATACCTGGGGGGCTGGGTGTAGGTAGGTGGAGTTTTACCTGGCGGATTGACTCTGCGGGGACTTTCGGGAGGGGAACAACGGCGCCTCCACATTGCTTGCGGTGTCGTTCACGCCCCTTCGTTTCTATTTTTGGATGAGCCCACATCTGGTGGGTTTCCCTGCCGTACCTGCACTTTGAGCTCTAGGTCTCTCTCTCTCTCTCTCTCTCTCTCTCTCTCTCTCTCTCTCTCTCTCTCTCTCTCTCTCTCTCTCTCTCTCTCTCTCTCTCTCTCTCTCTCTCTCTCTCTCTCTCTCTCTCTCTCTCTGCCAGCGTGTGCGCGTGTGCGCGCGCGCGCGCGCGCGCGCGCGTGTGTGTGTGTGTGTGTGTGTGTGTGTGTGTGTGTGTGTGTGTAACAGTCCAGGATTGTACATATTTTGCCCAACGCACCTCTGGCTAAGTGCGTGGGTCAGAGAGCTTTTGCGATAGTAGGGTTGTCCTGTCTGTGACATCCCAGACTTTTGGGGGGGCGGGTGGCGGGGGAAGAGGGGGGGTGCAGCATCCAAGTCCTTTTCCCGTGCAGTTCCCCACACAGGGAGTTGAAGACATTTTTACTGAAATGAAAATCTTTTTTTCCGCAATGATATTTCCTGGTAAGGCATAACTTATTCATCTACGGCGATCCGTTATGCATGTCGTTGCGACCGTTGCGCTAGATGCTCCCATTGACATTATTCTTAGCAGTAAATCAAGCTCCGATCGATCTCAGAGATAATTTAACAGAAAGATCGGTGGGCGGTGGGAAGTCCTGGACAGCTACTCGGCACTGGTGACAAACACGCAACTAAGATCTACGACGCAAATACGACACTGGTGGCTCCCAATGGCATTAGCAGATTGATGAGAAGAGGTAATGTTGATCCTTCCATTGGGAGCTCGAGGCTCCCATTTACAGTAGGGGATTGGTTATAAAAGTTGCAGTTGATCAGGGGGTGAAGTCCAACAGAAAGGTTGGGCGGTGGTGGGCAGGGCTGGACAGTTACTCGGCGCTGGTGCTGATGCAGCACCTGCAGTGCTTGGCGGAGGGCGGGCGGACGATCATCTCCAGCATCCACCAGCCCCGCCAGGCCATCTGGGACATGTTCAACAAGCTCGTCCTTCTTTCCGAAGGCTTCCTCATGTATTTTGGCCCTGTCAATGAGGTCTGGCAGCCCAACCGCACTCCTGGAGGTCATATTGACACCCACTGTGCCCTGTCTTGATTCAGGATCCTTCCGGATGTCCATCCGGATGTCCTTCGTGATTTTCTCAGTTTTCGGGATTGGGGGCCCGGGGGGGGGGGGGGGGTTGATTAGTTTTCTCACGTCTTTTGCATTTTTTGGCCTTTTCATTTGTTTGGGGGAGGGGGGGGGGTATTATTTTATGTAAGTTTGCGGTCCTTCCGTTCTGTCCTGTTGTGAAGCCATGTGGGTCGTCGAATCCCTGTCTTGCCTCTTGGCTCGGCCTGTTTCTCGGCTTGGTTTGGGTTCGAGGTTATGGGCATTGAATTCCTGGCTTGGCCATTGAATTCCTGGGTTCTGGGTTGGGATCTGGGATCTTGGGATCCGGGCTTGGGCATGGATTTGCCCCTGGGGGCGTTGGCGTAGCATTGGGACGTAAGCACCTGACTTGGGCATTAGGTTCCTGATTTGGGCTTTGGGCTTCTGACCTGGACATTGGGTTCCTGACTTGCTTTTGATCACATCAAGTAATCAGGTTTTGGAGTGGTCATGTCATCGCGCGCGTTCGCACGCACGCTCTCGCGCGCGCGCGTGTGTGTGTGTGTGTGTGTGTGTGTGTGTGTGTGTGTGTGTGTGTGTGTGTGTGTGTGTGTGTGTGTGTGTGTGTGTGTGTGTGGACTGATCCCATCATGGAGCGCTGCTCATTGGGGGGGATCCTGTCACCAAGTGGGCAGTGTGCAGTCGGGTGTAATGGGAAGCAACCAAACCGGCTTTGTAAAGCAGAAAGCTGCTTTTGCAATTCAAAAGCAACCAATTGTTCAGCGATGCTTGGCCAGAACGATGATGTGTGGACGGGGCTCCCGCATGCAGGCGAAGGCATGGTTCCAGGACAATCTGGGGTACTCGTACAGCGTTAAGGAGCACGGGCTGCCTGCGGACTGGCTGCTGGATCTGGTGTCGATCGGCTTCCATAACTCGCTGCACAGCTACGGCTTCCAGACTATCAACCAGCTTGAGGAGGCCTCCCACAAGTTCATCGAGGAGAAAATCGGTCCGCCGGTACCTCAGGAGACGCCTTCCAAGAAGGACGGCTCTGTGACTGGTTCAGTTAATGGTAGCCTTCGAGATCTCCACTGCCCCACCCGCAAAAGGATAATAACTAAAAATAAATAGGTGAATGGATGGATGAATGAGTGACTGAATGAATGAGCGAATGAATGAAGTAAGGAGGGGGGAGAAGAAGAGGGATTTAAGTGGGTGAAGGAGGAAACGAAGGGAAACTAGAAAAAAGAAGCCCCAGCCCCGCAATTTGCGCCTCCTGATTTGGTCATGTCCGACCCCCTCTGTACTCTCCCTTCCTCCCTTCCCTCCTCACCCCCACCATCTTTCTCTCTCTGTCTCTCCCTGCGTCCCTCCCTCCCCTCACCCCCCTGCCTTCAGTTATACTCACTACTCCTGTCAGCTTAGGCCAGTTTAACAGCAGGCCCCAACATTTACACATCTGTTTCTTCCCACACTATTTCTCATTTCTCATCTACAGTCACGTACCCGTCCTCTCCCTTTCTCTCCACCCCTCTCCTCCGCCCACACCCCCCCCCCGTGCGTGTGCGCGCGCGTGTGTGTGTGTGTGTGTGTGTGTGTGTGTGTGTGTGTGTGTGTGTGTGTGTGTGTGTGTGTGTGTGTGTGTGTGTGTGTGTGTGAGAGAGAGACAGGGAGAGGGGGAGGGGAGGGGGAGGGGGAGAGGGAGAGGGGGGAGGGGGGGAGAGGGGGGAGGGGGGGAGGGGGGAAGGGAGAGAGAGTTGGGGGGGAGGGAGTGAGGAAGTGAAGGGGGGGGGGTGGGAGACGGAGGGTGAGAGTGCATGCGCGTCACGGAGGGAGAGAGTGCATGCGCGTCCAGATTTGCATATTGTGTATGGAACTGGCTTGCTGTTCCGGATTTCGAGCGGCCTGACCTTTTTCTTCAAGTTTTTTTCTGTGTTTTTTTTTCTTTATTATCGTTGCTTGTCTTGGGGCAGGCCTGCTGTCGAGGGCCGCCTCTGGTGTTTCATCTCTGGGAGACCTGAAGCAGGAGGGGCGGCTCTGCGGGGTTATACCGCGCGCGTCGGTGTACCCGACCTCGTTCTGGAACCAGGTGCGCTGGTTGATCTACCGCAACGCCCTCAACTTGATCCGCAACCCCGCTGACCTGGCGGGCCGTGTGCTTGCCAATTTAGGCCTAGGACTCATCGAAGGCCTCATCTTCATGGGACCCAGTGTCACCAGAGGTGTGCCCCCCCTTTCCTTTTCCTTCCCTTCCCTTCCCTTCCCTTCCTTTCCCTCCCCTCCCCTCCCATCCCCTTCCCTTCTCCCCGCCCCCTCTACTCCTCCCCTCCCCCCCCTTTCCTACAGGAACACATCTCCTTACCTCTCTCCTCACCTCTCCCCTCCCTTTCCCGACCCCTCCCCTCCTGCGCTCCTTGTCTTGCCTTCCCCTCCCCCCACCCCCGCAGCTCCCACCCCCCCTCTGCTCCCCCCCCCCCCAATCGCTCCAGTCACTTTGCTTCGCCTTCCCTGCCCTGCCCTCCCGTTCCTTCACTAATCTCTCCCCTCCTCTCTGCGCTCCCTCCGATCCCCTCTGCTCCCCTCCCTCCCCTCACCCTCCCCTCCTGCGTCCCCTCCCCTCCCCTCCCCCTCCCCTCCTGCGCTCATCTCCTCTTCCCCCCCTTCCACCCCCACCCCTCCCTTCCCGTCATGCGCCCAACTCCCCACCCCTCCCCTCCCATCCTCTCCCCTCCCCTGCTGCACTCTTATCCCCTCCCCTCCCCTCCCAGCTCTCCTACCCTGCCCTCCCCTCCCCTCCAGTCCCCTCCCCTGCTGTGCTCCCGTCCCTCCCCCGCCCCTCTGCAGCCCTGCTTGGCCCCGCCCTTCACTCCAGTGCTCCGAGCAGCGAGTTGAGCGGCACGCCGGTGGTTTCGATAGTGTTATTCAAAGCTATGTGTAGCCGAAGCTGCACGCTTTGGTAGGAGGTTCGCAGTTGCAAATTTTCATCAGAGAGCTGCACAATCACACACTTGCATTGGAGATCATCGAAGTCCCCTACCTCCACCAGAGCTTTAACTGGCACACTTGCAGCAGGGAGATCAGAGTCCCCCACCTCGCCCAGAGCTTCAAACTCGCACACTTGCATCAGAGAGCATCGGAGTCCCCCACTTCCATCAGAGCCTCAACTCGCACACTTGCATTAGAGAGTGTCAGGAGTCCTACACAAGGAAAGAAGGAAGGAAGGAAAGAGTGGGAAGTGGGGGCAACAGGGGTGGAGGGCTTGGACCCCAAGACACTGTTGATGGCGATTTTCTTCTCCGTCGTTGCAGCCATGCTGCAGCCACTCACGATGATGGCCCTCTACATCGCTGACCGTCAATTTTTCGTTGCGGACTTGTCCGACAACCTGTACTCTCCCCTTGCCTACTACATCTCTCACACGGTGGTTGGGGTACCGGCCATGGCAATCCCCGCACAGGTGGGTCTCCCAAGCTGGTCCTCAGATGGAAAAGACAGGCATTCGGTTGTCGGGGTGCCGGCCATCACGATCTTTCTGTCGGAAGTAAAAGACGGGCACCGCAAGTGAGATGAGAAGCTCGCATTTTTGGGATGAGAACATGAGATCCGTGTGTGTGGTAACTATTACTTGAAAATTCTGAACGGCCTTGTTTAGCCCCTCACGGCTCCTTGAAATGAGTTGCAACCTCGTTTTCTCATATAGTCTTTGGGCTCACTAGCATTGTCAGCGACATCTCTTTATGCCCGTAGCTGTTTCCACTGCTGTGTATTGAACAGAGGGGAACTCTTTCAAATTGGTTTTTTCTTTTTTTCTTGGGTCGGCGGCATCTCTTGATCGCCGCAACTGTTTCCACAGCTATTTCTACTGCTGTGTATTGAACTGGAGGGAACTCTTTCATTATTTTTCCTGTTTGGGCGGCGGCAAGTCTTCATCTCCGCAGCTGCTGATCCAGCTGATGCCTATTGAAATGAGGGAAATTCTGCCATATCCTTCTCTTCATCATTCATACCATTTTCGGGACCATTTTGTAATCATTTTGCCCCCAACCCGGGTGGGCCTGGGCTGGAGGAGGAGAAGGGGGGGGGTGGTCAGCTCAATTTTGAGGTCTGCGGCTTTTCACCTCCCGGGTTCCAAGGCCTTGCTTCTAAGTTCAAGAGAAAATCCCTGCACAGCTTGCTCCATGCACAGCTTGCCTGACGTGGTGTACCCAGTAAGTTTCTTCCCCCTCCCCCCCCCCCCCATTGTTTCCCGCCCTCGTGTTATTCCCCCGTGCAGTCACTCGGTGTACTTCTGCTGGCCAAGATTTGTTTCCTATTTTCACCCCTTTTTAGGACAAAACGAAACTAACAAAATGATTTGTATTTTGGACCTCCCTCGCGGCGTGGGGTTTCCGGAAAGCGCTTCCACATCCCGCACCGCTGACCGAAGCTTGTGCGCGTGACGCAGGCGTGTTTCCTGACGCTGTACGGCTTCATCGGGATGCGGGAAAGCGTGAGCGCTGTGCTGTTTTCGATGCTATCCTTGATGATTCTGAACCTGCAGACCTTCCAGCTGTTGCTAGGATACACGTACTTCTTGCCTAACAACGACCTGGCCACGTGCTCGATCATCGCCCACGCCGCCATCTCCATCTTCCTGTCGGGATTCATCGTGCGGCTCAACCGCTTCCACACAGTGCTACTATGGTTCAGTTACATTTTCCCAGTCCGCTACTCGCTGCAGATAGTTATGTACACGCAGCTTAAGGTAATGCCCTCCCGCCCTCCCCGCCCCGGGCCACCGGCTCGTGACACCCCCCCCCCCCCGCGCAGGATGCTCATGCTGGTTCCCCCGCCCTCCCCGGGCTACTCGACGCAGACAGTGATGTACAGGCGTCTGAGGGTAATGCGCTCCCCCCCCCCCGTTTACTGCTCATGCCCCCCCCCCCCCCCCCCGCCCCCGGGGCTGTCGCTCATGAATTTCCCCCGCCCCCTCTCCCCGACGTTTTTGTGATTCTACGAAAACCTAATGCCCCCATCCCCCTTCGCCCCCCACCACCACACACGCATCTGCTGCTTTTCAGTTCTTCCTGCTCTGGGTCTGGCATTTTTTTGCGCCTGAACCACAGCGGAGCTACAAAATCGTGTTTGAAGCTCGATAGTTTCTTTCATTTTCACCAGATTTATTTCAGATGCATTACAAATCCGGAAAGATAATGATAAAATGTATCACCTTGCCCAACGTCTGGACATCAACCTGAAGCCTCAGTTTATCTTGAAAGGAGTATGTTTGAAAGCATCACATGCAAGACATTACTGCTGACATAGGTAAATATATTAAGTTGCTTCCCTAGGCGTCCCAAACCTGACCAGGTGCTGCCCAGAAGGGCTGTCTCTGCCCCGGGACATCTGCGATCCCCATTTTTGAGACTTTCTTTATCACAAAATGAAAGTTCTATGGACAAGCCGTGCCGCGGCAGGAAAACTGTGACAGTGACGCAGCTCGCAAACGTCAGACGTCTGGAGAGGACGAGAGAATGATGGCGGCCCAGCACATTTCTGACATTTCATTTAAATGTTTTGCCTTATGCCTGCGGGAATGATGCTTTGGACACGCGACATGTATAGCACCGGGGGGTCTGTAACTGATGTACTTCGCTTTTCCCTAAAATACGTTTTACGCATCACATGACGTTTGAAGCGCCGGGAGCCTATGACTGATGTACTTCACTTTTCATTTCAATATGATTCACGCATTACGTGTCATTTGCGGCGGCGGGGCCGCTGACAAGTACATTTCACTCTTCATTCAAATGTTTTCCATGGGTTACTTGACATCTGTGGCTGCGGGGGCCTGCGTCTGATACATTATTTAGCTTACCACTTCAAAGAAGTGAACTGTTTGGGAGGCTGGGTTCGCAGGGAACGCAAGCGCAATCGCTGCTCAAGTTCTGGGGCATGACTTGGAGCCTGGCAGCCAATTTTGCAGGCCTCTCAATCCTCGCTGTGCTGTCCACCGTGCTGGGATACCTGGCCATCCTCAACCTGAAGCGCCAACGGCAAATGAGGAGATAACGCGGCCCGTTGGATCCGTTGGATTGGTATCAAGTCCGCTGTAGGAGGATAGTAGGGCAGGGATGGCAAATGAGGAGATAACGCTGGCGGTTGGAATGACTGCGTGATTTCAAGACCACTGTAAGAGGACAGTAGGGAGGGATGGCAAATGAGGAGATAACGCAGGCGGTTGGAATGACTCCTTGATTTCAAGAGCACTGTAAGAGGACAGTAGGGAGGGATGGCCAATGAGGAGATAACGCTGGCGGTTGGAATGACTGCATGATTTCAAGACCACTGTGAGAGAGGAAGGCATGCCCACAAAGTGCAGATGAGGAGATGGCGGCACAGAGTGGATCGGCGGGATGATATCAAGTCCGCTGTGAGGGGACAAAATGCACGGAACGACTGCATGATTCCAAGACCACTGTGAGAGGACAGCAGGCCCGGAAGGCAAATGTGAGATGACTGCATGATTTCAAGACCACTGTAAGAGGACAGTAGGGAGGGATGGCCAATGAAGAGATAACGCTGGCGGTTGGAATGACGCTGGCGGTTGGAATGATTTCAAGACCACTACATGAGGACAGTATGCACGGAAGACAGACATGGAATGCCTGATAATTTGAAGACCACTGTGAGGGGACGGAATGCCCACCAATGGCAAATGAGGAGATGGCGGCACCTACTGGATCGGCAGGAGGATATCAAGACCACTGTGGTGGATCACTGTGGCAAAGTAAGGAGATAATGCTGCCGGTTGGATTGACTGCATGAATTCACGACAACTGCGGTAGGACGGCTCGCACCAATGGCAAATGAGAAGATGACGGCCCTGAGTGGATCCATTGGATTGTATCAAGACCACCAAGGGTGGAGAGCAGGTACCGATAGCAAATGACAAATACTGCGTAATCCGAGATGACAGAGATTACAAAGTGACTGAGCAGTTTTCCGTACTGAGTAATCATCCGTTACTATATAGAGAGGTCGGTGGGATCATATCACTAAAACTGGGTCAGGACCGCCACTAGTACTCTGGTGGGAGAGGAAGGATCATAAAGCTGCAGGAGCGACGGACAATCCGCATCTGACCTTAATCTTGGGGTGCATTGAGATCAGATCTGGGAGCTCGACCGCAGGTTCAAACCTTTAGGTTGGGGCAGATCTAGAGTGGCGTGTGTTGTACGGCCTCAACGCATTGCGAGGACACCAGGTTGTGATAGGTATCACTGTACAGCACGGACATACATGGACTGCACGGACAATATGTGGCTGTGACCGCATGGACTTGTGGCTCCGACAGCATGGACATGTGACTGCGCTGGCATGGACATGTGGCTGCGACAGCATAGCCAAGTGGCTCCGAGAGCATGCACATGTGGCTGTCACGGCGTGTACCGTGCGAGGGAAGATTGTGAAGTACCACGGGGTTTGCCTGGGCCAAAGTTGCAGAGCTGAATTCAGAACGTCGTCCTTGTTGCAATTGGATAGCACAGTTGAAAAGCAGGCAGCATAGTGAACTCGGAGAACATCCGTTACGAAATAAAACTAGCTTAATGTGATTGATTATGCTCATAAAAGAAGCGTCTTGTGTTAGCTTGTAGTATTGGTAGGAGCCCAGCGCTGCATGCTAGCGTGCCAGCACACTAATGAAAAGATCTAGCGTCTTTAGAATAGACACTGGAAGAGGAGCTCGGGAGTTCAGGGACTTCCAGATGCCAGGAGGAAACTGTACATTTAAAACAGAAGTAAGGGCAGGAGCGGCAATCCACGTCTCCGTCCAGTAATAGCACAGCTTGGCATGTGCGCACAATTGGCATGGCTCCCAAGCCATGTCTAATAACTTGGAAGAAGCAGCTGTGCCTGAAGGTGAAAGTGAGGCCAGCGTTTAGGGTATGGCAAATTTGAGCGGCTTGCAAGAATAAATTGTGTGACCATTGTATACCAGTGTTATTATGCAGCTTGACATACAACGTCATTTGTTGTGTTGTAGCGAAAGGTACTAGTTTGGTGAAGCCCGATGTTGGATTATCGTCGGAAAGAGTGAGTGAAAGTTTGAACCAATGGAGCCAGGTGCAGCCTCCTTGCGCCTTTCTCATTTTGTGGAGCTCCACAATTTCTATTTTCCAGAACAGCCGTTGATGAGATTTTCGAAAAATATTTGGGGTAGCCATCGGTTGTGCTCCTTGGTTTACACATGGGTGTTGCTCAAGAGTTCGACTTCGTTATTTATAACGATCAGCAGCTGTATGTGAAGTTTAATTGGACATTTTTAAATATCGGCAGCCGTTTGGGGCATAACAGGCCTGTTATCCCCCAAATTCTTCCTAGGAAGAATCGGCATCACAAGCCGGCATGGCAAACCTGCCTGCCGGCATAACAGGAAGAGTTGGCATCACATGCCGGCATTGCTTGGCGTCTGTTAGTTACATGACCGAGAGTTGCTTTTTTACTACATCAATCGGTCATGCTAGGCGAGAGGTTGTTCAAGACTGCTGAATGAGCGAGCAGGACGCTTCCAACTCTGCTTGACCTAGTCAACGAAGTTAGAAGATTCCCTGGGAGGGGCGGTATTCTTGGACTGGCCTCCGATGTACATGTACCACAACAGTGCGTGTACCTCTCTTGGGAACAAGACGCCTACTGAGCAGGACAATACAGATGTGTCTGTTTAAACACATGTCTGTTCAAACACAAATTTAACGTGCACATTGAAGTGCGCTGTCGTGCAACTAGTTGGCAATCCCGGTTTCATTGGGATTCTTTAAGTCTAAACGATGGCGTTTTCCACGGCAACGTTTTCAACAAAGCAGTTGACAAACGTTAACGTCTCGAGAGACATACTGCGACAATGGAACGCCCGTCTCGGTGTCAGATCTGCATCTGAGAGCTGGCGTTTAGACTGTTATAAGGTCTGCACCCTAGGTTGCCAGGCCTGGCTAGGCAATAATGTTGTCGCCTATCCATGGCCCTTAATTAAGCTGTTCGAAACCCGCAAGTCCCAGCTGGACATGAAAGCGCCCAGATTTGCGATCCTAGGACATGAGAGCGCCCGGATTTGGGTTCCTGGCTGTTATCCTTAAAGGACCGGCCCTGCCTGCGGCACAGGTGCCATTAGAGGGTCCTTTTAAAATTTTTGTCCGTCAGCGTTCGTCTGTTTGTTGCCATACATTGCTTCGTAAAGACTCTCTCCTCTCCCAATCCGCAGTGCACGTGCTTCCAACTTAGTAATTACCATGCAGGCATCTGACCGGTTGGAGCTGGCAGAGGTGCCGTCTCTGGATACTTAAATTTCCTCGTATAAGTTCTTCGTCTTCCTTCTCCTGCCACATGCTGAAGTGGTCACCCCTTGCTGCGCCAGCTCCAACCCCATCTCCAAGTGATCATGCATGCTTCAAGTGCGCACACGTAAAAAACGAGTTCATACAGGTCTGCTTGAAGTTGTCATAAGGCCCACACGCATATTTCACCGCGTTCTTTGTAACACTGCGGCTTGGATTTAATACCTAACTTTAGACTTTGGGCGCTGCCTCTACAGCGATTTGGCTATAATGACTAACTTTGGGCATTTTCCAGGCCGCGCTTGCATTCTCAACTCTTAATACATTTGTATCATGGGGTGTTAAACAGCTCAACGTGGCTGTCACAGGCGAGTGTAGGGGGGACCACACTGTGCAAGGCAGACTGGGTAATGGAGTGGCAAATAACCTTCCTCCCTCCTCCCTCCCCAGTAACAAGGTATTGGTCGCGCACCGTCTGGAACGATATAACGGGTAATGGTATCGGGACGGTACCAGAACGGTACCGCCAGGAACGGTGCGTCTAGGGGCACTGTCTGGGTTCGAGACACCTGGAACAGTACCGTTCCGGACCCCAGACCATGTACGGGAACTTTATGGCGGCATACTAATTTTAATCCTGAAAACGCCTTAGGCTTGTCAGGTGATTTGCCAAAAGCTTGAGGCGCAGACACAAAATCTTGTAAACATGATTTCTGAACTACACTTTGCCACACTTTATCATGCAATGCATAACACTTTGCCACCAAGCTCCTTGCTGCAAATGTGCAGTAGCATCTTTACTAATCACAATAGAATATAATGGATGTTTACGAACTTTCCTGTGAAGAGTCTAGGCACCTAAAAATAGAATTTGCAAAGCCGCGGCGGCCATTCACCGGGGTGGGTTCACGCAACAGAACGACATGCAAGTACATCTCGGATGTACATGTGTAGATGGCTATGAGTACGTGTATCCACATATTGTTCAGCTATAGCTGGATATACAGCCAGCTAGAGTCCAGACTCTATACGCATTGTTTACAGCCCCTTAGGCTTACTCAGAGAGGAATTGGGACGACTGTCCGTAATGAGATAATGATCCTTGACTTGAGTGTAGTAATAACTTGCGTAGTATCCACTATTTAGAGTGCGGACGCACGCGCACCTCATCCACTAATTATAATTAGAGTGCGCACGCACGTGGACCTCAGGTGATCTATCATCACATATGCATGGGTTCCATTAATATTACACACGAAACACCTCTGTCGGGTGGTCAAACTTTCCACCATTGCAGGGTCTGGGACGTTTATTCTAAATGATATCAACTGACTTGCAAGTATTTTACTTCCAGGCAGTAAGGAGTCTCCGACATCTCGTTATTGGACGTCCCCCCCATTAAGGGATGGCTCTTGAGATCCTACGTCCTCAACAATATCGTCATCGTTATAATGTAATTAAAATATACCCTATAAGTAGGTATATCCTGTGCAGTGCTTGTCAAGGACTACAGTGAGAGGCACTGAGGCACTCTTTCAAACTATTCATGCAAAACAGATCTCTAGCAAAAGAGTCCGTTAACGTTGGTCGCACTTTCTCGAAGTCAGACTGCCAAGATTGCAGCCTCTGTAATCTATTCAGTAACACTCAACAGGGTGCGTGTATCTCTTGGGGAATGAAACTCGGGTAACATATTCATATAATGGAGGTTGATATAAAGTAAGACATCTACACTCTATACGCACGCGGCACTTGCCATTGCCCTGCAATCACTTATTCTAAACGGCTAGCAGTTGCTGGCACATCTGAATCGTCTCTAAGGTTGTATTAAAGAGGGCTAGCAGCGTCAAAAAACAGTGTTCTAATCAAACGCTACCGTAACGTAACATAATCAGAAATGCAAAATCAGACATGGACATGCGAGAGAGGTCTCACGCAGATACGTAAACAATGCTGCACTGCTAGTGTTGTATACTCCCTGCTTGATCTGGGGCTGAAAATATATTAGTTCGCAAAGTTTGTTTCTCTGAATCAGAAAATCTGAACATTTTGCTTGCAAGGTGGCAAAGCGGTTTCTTGTATGTCCGCCTAATACTCCATCCCCCCGCCCCTCGCCCCCCCCCCCCCCCCGGCGGGGGCCCCGGAAGGACATCAAGTCAAAACAGTGGCCCACGAGGAGGAACGGAAGGCTGGGTCTATGGTGTTGCAGCAGAATCTGAATAGACCACGTGCACGTCCTCTGGCTAATCTGTGTGGTCTCCCGTGTGAACGCTGTGCAGCATGTTAGAATGCTGTACAGCTGAGCTAAACCTGTACAGCACTCTAAGCCTGGGCTCAAGATTATCAAAGTTAATAGTTGCCGTAATCTTGCAGATGTTGAACACGCACATCTATATACCACATCTATACGCACATGTATGTACATATATTCCATCAGTGCAAGGACCCAAGTACACACCTGGGTTTCCAGTCCATCACCAGCTGTAATGGCACGTCACCCTGGTTGACCTAATTAGGTTTGTTCTCGCAACAGCTGAAACGTCATCCATTTAACCGTTATAACTCACGGTTTGTTCTTGCAACAACTGAAACGTCACGCATTAAAAACAATGCTAACATTGATGGGGGGGCGAGGATACCACGCCAGGGGCCCGTCCGCAGGTGGCATTAAGAGGCCATTTGTAATTACAAATTCAATGGGAATCTGTAATTACAAATTTCCGACAAAATTATAACTAATTAGTTATAATTTTTATTATAATCTGATGGACACCCACTTTGAAGGGCACGCCGGCGCTCTCTCTGGCTAGATATGGGCCAACTATAGGCAGCTACTTGACTCCACAAAATCACGCTACAAGACAGCTCGCATTACTTTTCGGGCTCTCACACTTGGGCCCCTTCTCGTGAGATCTGACAACTCGCAGGGAAACCTGAGTCTCGCGCTCAGGAGGCAGGTCTGGTTGGGGAAATGAACTCTGGTCGTTGCCAACTAGTTGCTTGCTGGCCAGTACTGGCCAACAAGCAATCGAATGCACCAGCAAAAATTCAGAGGGCGGGATGTTGGTCGCGTACATACTAACATACTAATATCTCAATACCGAAATCCAGACTAGTATTTAGATATTAGTACGTTGGGATCTCCTTTGGCAGCGCTGCTAAGCAGCTAACAGCTATAGCCATAGCTAGCTAAGTCAGAGGGCATATTGGGACTGGGCGGAGTGCCCTGCATAGCTGGGTGTAGGTTGTGATCGGGTTTGCACAATTGCTTACGGAGATATAAAGCGGGGTCGACAGTATGCTGCCGTCGTTGGTGCACAGAGCCAGCGTGGCCAAGGGGGCCAAGGGAGGGCCTGTGGTGAGGGGATTTCTGGTCATGACCATGCTGGGGCCGTTGTCGGGTGCAGCCTCGATGTTCTGCATGCCGTCCAGGGTGGCGATGAGCGTGTTGTCAATGTCGTAGATGATTCCCGGGCACACCAGACCTCCCAGGGACAGCATGTCAAACCAGCTCACGCCAATGATGCTGACGACGGGCGCAATGGCGATATTCTGTGCCCCCCAAGGTGATCCCCGTCACCGACGTCGTTCCACAGACTCGCTCACTGCAAGGCATGCCGATGGGCGCGCGCTAAAACCACGGCAATGGCCATGGTCAGGGCACATGGATGATATCCGCCTCTGGTGGCAGGACAGACGTACCTACGGGATTAGGGTTTAGGGGATTAGGGATAAGGGTCCCTACCCTAAAACCCTAACTTCATAAAACCCTAGCCTTCTTCATTTGAGCTCCCGCTGTTGGAATGTTATGCCATGCCATGGGTATGCAAAGGGCCTTTTTCTAAGCCCACATGTACATCGTTGTCTTGTACAAGACAAACCTCTACGGAGTTGGTTATGTAAGGGGTAGTAAAAAGGGGCTTATGTAAGAAGGTTGTAAGTTTACTCTAGGGAGTACAATAGACCTGCAATAACAACCCCATGGTGTCAGATATGGGATGCGATGCAGCCGGATTTTTGGCCGCCCAAGCCACTGGGGATATTTGCGCAAACACAAACACAAACACAAGCACAAGCACAAACACACACACCCAAACACACACACACACACACACACACACACACACACACACACACACACACACACACACACACACACACACACACACGCGCGCGCGCGCGCGCACGAAGGCACGCAAACACACACACACACACACACACACACACACAAACACACACACACACACACACACACACACACACACACACACACACACACACACACACCCCGACCCAACAAAAGAAGGCCAAGCATCGACATAACAGGGGAAGTCAGTATAATGGACGGGATGAAAGTCTCCCCTGAAGCCCGAGAAAAGTTTCATACTTTCGAAAACTCCCTTAGTTTCGGGAGTCCGCCATTGACATACAGCCCAGAGTCATAGTGACTCCATAAAACAGCATGCAAAGGAAACCAACCATGTGGAAAGGCTTCTGGGCAAGATCCGTGAGGGTCACCTGAAGGCCGCTTGCGCCCAGGAACGTGTCGGAAACCGGGTCTTCCGCAACGTAGAGCGTGTCTACGACTCTCACAGTTGACAGGCCAAAGTCGTAGAACCCAGCAGGGACGGGTGCGTTGAGACCGTTGTTCACAACGACGCCCAATTTTGTGACGTAATTGATGCCAGCCAAGCCCAAGGTGGTCAGGCACTGGGCAAACTGGGGTGGTATGTAGGTGCCGAGGCCCGCATTGGCCACGGTCAGGTTAAGGGACCCGGCAAAGCTCCCGCAGGGACCCGGGTACAGGTTGGTGGTGCAAGGGCCGTTGTAGCCCAAAGAGCTAACGACCTGTTGGCTGCCATCTCCTTTGTCAATGATCAACAGGATGTCCCCAGACCCGCAAACTGTTCCCCACGCATAGACTTTTTCAGGTTCCTTCACCTCAGTGCTTGCCCTACAGCCAAGAAGTGCGCTGGTCGCTGTACCGCCAAGATGGCTCTGCAGCACAGCGCAAACACATAAGCGCGTACTCTTGTGCTGAGCAGAAGTGATACCTTAAAGTGAGACATTCAAACACGTGTGTTTGAGATGTTTCACTTTACCGTGCAGGGAAGCCGTGTGTGTGTAACTGTAGTACATGGGTACGGCACTTGCAGGGAACTGAATGATGGTTGTTACAGCGCGCGGTTACCAAGCGGTGACGAGTGCTTGATTGGTGTTGTTACAATACGTGTAGAACACGAGAAGAAAGCAGTGTGATGGACGTTACAACGCTTTTGAGCAAGCGTGGGCTTGTACAAACAGGGCGGTGTGGACTCAGTCAGCCATAAAATGGGAGAACGGCCGATTTTCCAGTCTCGGGATGCAGTACTTTCAGGAATTTCAGTGAT
>KV908521.1:77500-80000 GCA_002005505.1 Botryococcus braunii
TATCAATGTGCAAGGTTCAATTGTCGGTAGAGAATGAAGGACTGTTGTCCAGCTGTTTCTCAGCTGAGATCTCATTCAAAATGCCGCTTCTCCCGGGCGGAGACGGGATCGGCGGATCAACGACGAGATTCGCTGTCCCCTCGGGTACCATTCAGTACCCGTAGACCCTTCGATTAGACCTTCGAGACCGCCGGACCTAAAGTGAAAACAATGTACGCTCTGCGGTGGACTTTTGCCCTATCATTTCACGTATACATACACGTACAGCAATTACTGGGGCAATCTACAGTACACAGTAGTAGTCTGCTCCAGACAGCAGGACAAAAGCATTTGTGAGTCATGAACTTGTAATTACAACGCAGTCAGACACCATGCAGTCCAGCAAGCAACACCCCTTGCGACTTGGCCATTCCGGCTGGCAGAGGAACATTCTCCACCCTTCAGACACGCCTGCTACGTAACGTCACACAATTGAGCAATACGCTCTAAAATATTCTTAAGTACTGTTTTCGCAGCAACATCAGGCATGCGTCGCCGGCTCACAGGGCCATTTTCTTGACCTTTCTATTTCATATGCCTTATGAAGTGCGGTTCACTGACCGTACTTTATGGTTTACATGGCAGACATACATGGTAGTATCATTGTATGATACACGAGGGGGTGAAATAAGTATATGGAGATCCACAGGGTGTACACCCTAGGGCTGCCCGCCATCCACTGGAAAGTTCTACTTAGTATACTACAGTACTGTATAGCACTGTATAGCTATAGAGTACTGTAAACTTCGTGAATCTGCTGCCTCTTACTTAGTGCTGTATATATGTATATATGTATGTGTGTTATCATATAGACAGGGGTTCACCAAATTGTAGTGTTCCTGATATATCAGGGTGTATATACAAAGTATTGAAGGGCATCGTCACATGGTGTTGCCAAACATCATTGACGTCAGCTTCGAAAGGCATCGTCAGCATAACCATGTCCATGTGTAAATGAACGTGGTTGCGTGTTGTGGGAAGGAAGGAATATGACCGTGGGCCGTACTGATTTTCCCAAGGATCACTATGAACGACAGAACTTATATCGTGATGGTATGTCCGTCATATGTCTGCTGTTGATCTGCAGTCGCATTACAACGATATCAGAGCAGGAGCTCCCATTGAAAGCACCTGTACATGTGTAGAGAACATGCACATTTGTACAAACATTGTACATTTGAGAGCAAGCTATCCATGACGCATCTTCTACATCTTAAGAGCTTGTACGTCTTGTGGGAGCAATTCGGGCTCGTTTGAGATGCATTGATGAGATTTTGATAACTCATCAATGCATCTCAAACGAGCCCGAAGTGCTCCCTACACCTAGGGATTAGCTAATTCACTAGTTTATAAACTAATTAGTTGTACCATAGTCTACTAGTTTACTAGAACTACATAGTTTATTATTACTAAGCTAGGAAGTAGCGTGTACTCGTACATGGCGGACATGACCACTCCATATGCATAGACATGATCAACTCTCCCCGGGGGGGGGGGGGGGGGGAGGGGGCCCCCTCCCCCCCCCCCCCCCACACACACACACAAACACACACACACACACACACACACACACACACACACACACACACACACACACACACACACACACACACACACACACACACACACGCATGATGGCATGACCACTCCAAGACCTGATGACCTGTAGTCCAAATGCTTAAGCTGGGAATCCAATGCCCAAGCCCGGAATCCAACGCCCAACGTTGGATTACCCTACTTCATGGCCAGGAAGTAGCCCTAGTGCCCATCATATGTAATGCCCAGTAGCCATGGCTAGTGGTTTAAACCAGATTTGCAGTGCACTGAATTCTGCAACCGTCGTCGAAGGATTCTTAAACCATATTTAAGTTTTGGACATATGTTATTCTTTTATTCTTTTTTTGAAAGAATGAAAGGCGGCGATAACCCCATAAGTCAGCGCTGCAACTCCCGCTTAATTTCCGCTGTCAACAAGGTTTAATGCTGTTCTAACGCTGTTAACAAGTTTTATCGTTTTCTGGCGTCCGCTGACACTGTTGACTACTGAGATCCTTAATAGGTGCAATGACACGTTACCCACACACATGTATCGATATCGATCCTGCAAACCTTGATTTTCACGAGGACCTGTACCTGAACATCATTATGGTACGGGTTCATCATCAGTGATAAACCATGTATACCTAGTAGAGGGGTTATCCCTAAGTACTTGTACCTCGCTCTAGCTGTAGCGTAATGATGCCAGGAGTATATCGATACAATGAGTGATATCATGAGTATGCATGACTAGGATGGTTGAGGGTGCTATCCCCCCCCCCCCCGGGGGGCCCTCTACAGTTGAAACGTTGTAGAGTGAAGCCATGAATTGCGACTTAATGCCTTTTATGCAACGACCTGATACTAAATGCATGTGAGTCACGTGGCGTGATTCACATCCTGGCCCCTGAGAACAGGCAATTAA
>KV908521.1:85000-102074 GCA_002005505.1 Botryococcus braunii
CAGCGATGTCCGTGGATACCGCTGCTTGGTCTCTTTTAGTCTTGACAGTCAGGTTCCGTATGATTACCGGGCGGTGGTCATGGCCTGTTGACCAGGCACATGTTTCAGACACTACTTAGTTATGCTTAGCTTAAACATGTGGCGGCCGTCTTACATAAGAAAGTGGAAGTATGTAAAACTATTTCACTTTTTACGTGGAAGTATGTAAAAGCTTAAAACCCGACCAGGAGCCCAGTCTCGACTACTGACAGTTACTAAACTCCTGTACAAAACTTAGTAGGCTCTGTGTCAAGACGCATGACCATATGAATGTGGATGGTGACCGTGCATGGTAGACATCCACACGGTCTAAATTTACATGGTCTAAAAGCGGCGACCATGCAAGGTCCAAAAGCGGTGCATGTGCATGCCGATCTGCAAACTGAGTCGGTTTGCGTCCAGATCCACAATATCTCGAAGGCTTCCTTGTCGAAGTGAGCCTGCCTGGGGGAGAGGCACCATACGGCAGGGTGCCAACTCATCGTATGGCAGGTTGCCAACTCATCGTATGGCAGGTTGCCAACTCATCGTACGGCAGAGTGCCAACTCATTGTACGGCAGCGTGCCAAGTCATCGTGCTGCAGGGTGCCAACTCTCTCGCCCAGCAGCCCAACTCTTCTGTCATCAATCTAGTGGGCCAAGTTTCTGCCCAGCGAGCCTGCTCTTGGGAGAGGCGTCGCAGTAAGACTCGTACCGCAGGGTACCAACTCGTACTGCAGGGTACCAACTCGTACTGCAGGGTACCAACTCGTTCTCACCAGCAGCCCGACTCTTCTGTCATCAAGCGGCCAAGATTTTGCCCAGCAAGCCTGCTCTTGGGAGAGGCGTCGTACTGCAGGGTGCCATCTCATTGTCCACCCAGCAGCCCAAATTTTTGCCCAGCGAGCCTGCTCTTTGGGAGAGGCATAAGGCAGGGGGCCAAGTTTATTGTTCCCTAGCGGCACAACTCTTCTGTCGTGACTCAATGATGATCATTGAGCGGTGAATGTCTTGCCAGCCTGCTCTTCGCGATCACGGGGGCTGGGGCTCTTAGCAGGGGCTTGGCCAGGCACGGAAATAATGCGCGCTCTTCAAACGGCCAGCTTTTTGACGACTTTGGCCAGATGTTCTCCCTACCCAGCACAATTCGAATGCAACGTCAACAACTTGAATGCAGGTCAACAACTCGAATGCAAGCCGACAACACGGATGCCTGTACATCTGAAATGCCAGCACAAATCGAATGAACATCCGTCCCTATTGGGTTGTACCTTCATGAGCGTGGGTGCCCGGGCGGGGGGGGGGGGACGAGGGATGTGGTAAGGGGGAAGGGAAATGCGGGGGGTCAAGGAAAAAAGGGGGGCGCACGCGCCCCCCCCCCCCCCCCACCCCCCCCCCCCCCCCCCCCACCACACACCACACACACGCACCACGCTTGACGAATGATATTCATAGCTGCGCCAGCACGCACTACAAAGGAATCTTGTTTCGGAACGCCATGGGATTGGGGAATGCAACGCAAATGGACGCAGCTCAAGGGACGCAAAAGCAATGGAGGCAGAACCAATGGGGCATGCAAAACCAATGGATGCAAAACCAGCACATGCAGCACCACTTGGGGATGCAAAATCAATGGACAAAACCAATGGACGCAGAACTAATGGAAGCAAACCCAATGGAAGCAAAACCAATGCATGCAAAGCCAGTGGATGCAACACCAATGGGGGATGCAACAGCACAGCAGGACACACACCTGGTGACGAGCGTAGTCCAGCTCGATCTCATTTGGCTGGCGAGACCCGTCCCCAGCAAACGTGCTGGCCCCGTACGGAGAGCCTCCACGCACCTTGCTGTTATCGAAAAACTTGGGTCCGTATGTGTAGCCCGGCGGAACGTAAATGAGGCCGTGGTGGAACAATGGGGGCAGCGCTGCACTCCCGACCAACTGCCTCTTCAACACACACACACACACACACACACACGCACACACACACACACACACACACACACACACACACACACACACGCGCGCACGCACGCACACACGCGCGCGCACACGTGTGTGTGTGTGTGTATGTACACACACGCTCGTACGCACACACACACACACACACACACACACACACACACACACACACACACACCACACACACGCGCGCGCGCGCGCGCACACACACACACACACACACACACACACACACACGCATGTGTACACAAACGCTCGTTCAGGTTCTGGCACTGCCGAACGGAATTAAAAAAATTGGAAAAAAAAAGAAAGAAAATTGGCCGGAAAACAACCTCCCCCCCCCCCCCCCCCCAAAAAAAAAACCCACAGAGAAAGAAAAGAAAAGGGACGACTTTTAAAAAAGCAAAGTGTATGGCACGCACAAGAGAGGATGGTAGCTTCGCTGCCACCGCCCTGGCTTCCCACAGACGTGAAAATCGTGGCGGCTTTGCCGACAAGCGCCCCCGTGGTCCAGTGCTTACCAGTGCTGTCCCAGAAGGCCCTGAACTGCGCTGCAGCATTCCCGAACCTGCCCTCGCCCGTCCCCACCCCCGTCTTAAGAACGTCTGCATGAAGGGGGACACGCACGTCGGTTCGCCTCTCCTCGTACATTCTTTTGGAATTGTATAGTTTATATTAAAACAACTATAACATGCCATTGATACTGATCATCAGCGCTCTGACTCTGGCCAGTGTGGATTCTGCGTTCTCAGTGGTTGCGTGATGGTAGTTCAGACCCCACCCAAATGAAGAGAGAGAGAGAAGAGAGAGAGAGAGAGAGAGAGAGAGAGAGGAGAGAGAGGAGAGAGAGAGAGAAGAGAGAGAGAGGAGAGAGAGAGAGAGAGAGAGAGAGAGAGAGAGAGAGAGAGAAGAGAGAAGAGGGGGGGGGGGGGGGGGGGGGGGGGAGGGAGGAGGGAGGGAGGAGAGAGGAGGGAGAGGAAGAGACAACAGAGAGAGAGAGAGAGAAGAGAGAGAGAGAGGAGAGAGAGAGAGGGGAGAGAGAGAGAGAGAGAGAGAAGAGAGGAGAGAGAGGGGGGGGGGGAGGGGGGCTTCCAACCAGGAGGAGCCAGCCAAGTGGCCCGCATTTTGCCACGCAGGAGGCTAAAGGTGCCCCCCACACCCCCAACGGAGGATAACATAACAACCTTGGTTGGGCAAGTAGTTCTTAGTATACACGACGGGAAGCGTGACCCTTCACAAACCCACTGAAAGGAAGTGAGCACTCGAAAGGCAATAAAAGCGTATTCAGATCGTTGGTGCTAATTAACTCATTCTTTTTGTTCTCTCAAGCCATTCGGGATCGGCATTTCCACGCCCCGCCCCCAATCGCAATGGCAGTGTGTCCCACCTCTCGCTCTCGCATCTTGGTAGGGGCGGCGTCGTGGTTTGATCACTGCTGATCCATGTTGGACTTGGGAGAGGGGGGTTGGGAGCGAGGGGGTGAGTTAGAGAGAGAGAGAGAGAGAGAGAGAGAGAGAGAGAGAGAGAGAGAGAGAGAGAGAGAGAGAGAGAGAGAGAGAGAGAGAGAGAGAGAGAGAAGAGAGAGAGAGAGGGGGGGGGGGGACGGACGGAGGCAGACAGAGCTTGTAGTTAAAACCTCATGATGGCAAGGATCCCTGTATTTTGGAAATAAGATTTTTAAAGATGGTGGGCAAATCTTACGACCAATTGGGCCCTTGTGGATCCATGTGAGTCAGCACCAGTCTTGCTGATGGGCCCATGTGGGTCCATGTGAGTTATCCATGGTCCTGCCAGATGGGTTGGAAGGTCCATATGTGTGAGCACTGTCGCTCCTGATAGGACCGCACGCACACAGTGGCACATGCACACACAGTGGTGGGCACGAGCGCACGTGCGCGGGGACACACACACACACACACACACACACACACACACACACACACACACACACGCACGCACGCACGCACGCACGCACACGCACACGCACACACGCACACGCACACACGCACACACACACACACACACACACACACACACACACACACACACACACACACGCGCGCGCGCGCGCGCGCGCGCACGCACGTGCACAAACCCAAAACACACACAAGAAGAACACACCGTGTCGGGAAGCCGAAGGCAAAGCCGTCGGCGTTTGGCAGCTCGTCTACCGTGATGATGGGGATGTCTGGTTTCGGGGGGGCGTGCATCTTCTCCAGCACCTCTTCTGGCAGGGTTTCTGGTACCTTCACACCCAACATTCCATACCAGGATGACTAAAACCCTGAGCTCCATACCAAGTGACCCATGCCCAGTGCCTCATACCATGAAACTCAAAACCCTGCGAACATTTGCCAAATACCTCAACCCTGCCATCCATACAAAGCAACTCAAAACCCTGTGCACCCTTGCCAAGTACTTAAACCCTGCGTTCCATTCCAGGTAAACCAAACCCTGTGCACCTTTGCCAAGTACTTAAACCCTGCGTTCCATACCACGTAAACCAAACCCTGAGCTCCATAGCAACTAACTTAAAACTCTGAGCTCCAAACCAAGTGACTCATACCCACTTACTCGAACCCTGAGTTCCATTCCAAGTGGCACATACCCACTTACCCGAACCCTGCGTTCCATTCCACATGACTCATACCCACTTACTCGAACCCTGCGTTCCATTCCAAATGACTCATACCCACATACCCGAACCCTGCGCTCCATTCCAATGACTCATATCCCCATACCCGAACCCTGCGCTCCATACCAAGTAATTCATATCCTGACATCCGTAGAAGGTAATCCAAAAACTCGGCACACTAGAAACCGTCCCATACGATTTACATCTTCCCGGTATTGACAAACGACCAGCTTGCAAATACTTCTGTACTTCTATAAACCCCCACATACCTCTGTACCTTTATGATACCATCTTCTGGGTCCTAAAGAAGCAGAGAGCATCAGATTTTAAATGATACTTGTTTTCTACCAACCTGAATTCCTTACCTGGGCCAGATTTGCATTCCTGCATGTGCTTCTGTCGCTCTTGGGATTATACCGACTAGATGTACACACAATCCGTGCTTGTTGAGTTTCACCCTGAATGCACATTGGCCTCACGCTGGACGTAACATTGGCAGGTCATAAATTGCAGGTCTTTGTTGCTGTTTATGCGGGGTGGGGGGGGGGGAGAGAGAGAGAGAGAGAGAGAGAGAGAGAGAGAGAGAGAGAGAGGAGAGAGAGAGAGAGAGAGAGAGAGAGAGAGAGAGAGAGGAGAGAGAGAGAGAGAGGAGAGAGAGAGAGAGAGAGAGAGAGAGAGAGAGAGGGGGGGGGGGAGGGAGGGGCAGAGGGGGCTAATGCCACTCATTCATCTGCTCAAAACATTCATCGGCTTAGAAAAAGGGGAAAACCGATGGGGTGCAACACCTGATAAAGTACACCCTCGACACCCTCCACTGAGTCGATGCCTTCCTTCACTTTCTGTGCCAGCTTGTAGATGTGGCCATACCTGTACAGGAACTACTCTCCTCAGCCTCGGTTTTTGACAATATATCGACAAGGGCAAAGGGGGTACAGCAGTGCATTCAGCTTGCAATTCCGCCACAGAAACGCTTGCCAAGTGACATGTGCATGCAGTTTTTCGTGCCAGCATCTCTGTATTGCAAGTATAGTTTTAGATGATTTCATGAAGTTGCAGACATTGCAAGTTTTTCTGAGCGTGTAGTCGAGGCTTTGTGGTAGACGCCCTTAAAAATAGGAACTGGACAAGCGTACATATCAAGATCCAATATTTGAAGGCACATTTACGCTCGAAGGTACTTTGATACTTCTATCATGCAAGTTTTAGATCATCACGAAGGCTTCGGGCCAGTTTTGCAAGCGGTTGCGTTGATGGGACCAAAACCGAATGTGGGGGAAACCGCTTCAGCACGGAGACAGCTAACTGAGATTACCGTACGAGAGCATGTTAACAGCAAGCAGGACCTTACATGCTGTAAAACACAACGTAAATCTTCGTCATGGTTTGCGTGCCCGTACGCCACGTGCCGATCCGCGCACACTGCAAACCGATGCCTTGAGTCATGTACTGGCAACATTGTAAATTTACTGAAATGTTGTTATGTCTTAATCCTGAAACCTTTTCAACATCTTAACAGATCGCGGGAGCACCCATGCCACTGCTGATCCTTACCGACGAGTGCATAACTCGGAAACACCTAGTTGAACATATCAGGGGAACGGTATGAACTCCATGAAGTTGAGCTTGCTATGTATCAGAAACATGGCGATGCCCCTGCTAACGGGCGTACATTCCTTAAGATCGCCGGAACAAGGTTCAGGCCATTGCCGGTCGAGTGAATTTCAAGTAAGACAGTTCGTGTGAAAACTTCCAAAATGTTGAAGCTTCTGTTATTGCACTGCATGGGGGGACAAGGACTCTCCTAAAACATGGGTATCGGGGGGATGCGGCCACAGATGGACTGTCCTTCGAGAGTTTCGCACCTTCCAAAGGTCTTTCAAAGAATTTGTAGGAATGTCCAACTAAGCAAAGAAGTGGAAGCTGTAGTGGCAGGTTAACAATCAAAGACTATGCTGGAGAACTCGAGCTGATTATGGTCTCCTCGCCAAAATGACATCGGGCATAGAGTTCCGGGAGGATTCAGATGGCATGAGGACGACGTGGTCGGCTGTGAGGGAAGTATCGCAGCTCGCGTGATCTGCTGCCGCATTACGTGAAGAAGGCGGTTGGGGCGACCGTACGCGTTATACAGTTGATCTGGTCAGACTAACAACCGCTTATCGAGAAGGAAATGTTGGAAGGAAACAGCAATGGAATATGCCATCATGACATCGATGGAATGTGACTCATGACATCAAAGGAAAGGAAGGAAGGGAACAATGATACCATTGTTTCCTTCTTTCATCAAGATGGACAGATAGAACTTTTATTCCTTCATTCAGGGGCACTGTGATAACTCCTTCGTTCCATCGTTTCTAAAATCACAAGGGAGACCCATATGCCAGCGGCGGGGATGTAAACAGTGCAAAAATAACTGATGTAATTCAGTTTTCGCTCTAAATAGAAAGAAAGTATACATGTATGGTTGGATATCGATGGTTTTACACTGAAGAAACTATAACGCACCCGCACTGCGGGCCGCTGCCTGAGCATATGGGTCTCACCCTGTGATTCTAGAAAGGAAGAGAGAGATAAACAATGAGCAGAAGCCAGAGAATTCTTCTTCAAATTTGTAGCGGAAATATGTCCTTCAAAGGACATTGTAGAACTCTTCCAGATTTGCATTGAACCGCGTCCCTGCTATTGAGGGCAGTAATACCTCAGCAGCCCCCCGAGGGTGCAGCTTCGCCTTCAACTTGATTATAAACCCGCTTCAAATAAGATGTCCTTCGGCCCATTAGTAAAATATTCCGTAATGCTGTGTAATGAGGCATGGAACAGCATGATCATAAGGCAAAGCACTGTCATATCTGGAACCCGGAAGCTGGATCCAGGATATGTAAAAAAGACCCTCTCGTGTTCCAAAGCAACACCCCCCGCAGTCCACTAGAAACCTCACTGTGTCAAAACCTTGCAGTACGTCACGTGTCTGCCATCCTGAACCGCTAATTTGCTTGCCAAAGCCAACATCAATGTTGGCCAATATTGCGCATTGAGGCCCGACATTCGAGGTGACCACTGGTGGAGAACATTACCCCTTTATGCCACAATTCGAGCTTCGCATCGAAAGCTCCATTTCTGGCATGTATGCACATGCACATGTGCATACGTATGGAATGGCGTGCACACTACAAAGAAATTCCTTGCAGTTTGTAGCAGGCTCTATAAGAAGCCCTTCATCTGTCACAGCGACACCGGCCCCTGTATTCCTGTAGATAGCGTTAAGTGCTTGCAGTGTGTCATGCGCATGATCTTGCCGTTCAAGTGTCCTTGATTGCCAATTTCTTTGCCACTCCCGCGAAATACACCCCCTGCATCCCAGAATCCATGTCTCAAAAGCAACCCAGATCTGTCTATACCGTCTGGCAGACAGTTCGCCCACGGCTTCATATATGCCTTCATATATGTAAGTGTGGAATCCTATGAGTCTTGAGCCTAGGAAGAGGCCGCTATGAAGTACTGAAGTCAACGCGTTTTACGGAAGATTCCCTTATGAATGCAAACGTGAACATCAATCATACAAATAATAATGCGCAAGGGCGACTTCAGCATGTTGTTCAAAACATGTTTTCACTTATGCGTGCACCGGTGTCGATATCTTTTTGGGTGCTTCGCATGATTTTACCCTTGCACTTGCAAGGTACAAATGCATGCCTGAGCACGCAAGAAGAACCTGACACCAGTGCCCGCATGCCAGCCGGGTTGAACAATGTGATGCTTGGGCCATGCAATCACACTGATACCCTGCATGCATATGTGCCTACACGTACCACCTGCATGCCTGCCTGCCTCCGTGCGTTCACCCCCTGCATGTCCGCGTGCGTGCATGTGGGCGTGCGCGCGTACACACACACACGGGGTATGGGGTGGGGGGGGGCGGTTCGCGGCCAGAAGACGTAGCAATTCAACAACAAATGTTGCACTATGCATATATGAGGCATCATCAGAAGAGGGTAAGTCCACACGTGTGCACGTTGTGCGTCACTTCGAAGTGAATTCACGGCGTTAACGGTTATGCACGTATATCAATAGCAGGCGCATTCGCGGGAGACTTACATGCGTAGATGGTGGTCTCCTGACCCCCACCTAAGCTGGCGGTGGAGGTGAACATCGAGAAGGGCTTCCCCACCAAAGCCCCTTTCTGCCAGAGCCCACCTGTTGCATCAATAAAGGCTTTCATCTGCGCGGGCATGTTTCCGAACCTGAAAACCCTTACAAAACCACACTTATTGGCTGTTTCCATCAGGGCCACTCCAATCTTGTTTGGCCGTAGAATTTTTTAGTTTACACATATTACTAAATGCATGAAAACAAAGTATATACTGCTGCATTTGACCCTTAGGCCCAATATATTGCGTGGTTTGACCCTTAAGCAATGTATTGCAACAAAGGTTGCAACAAACGATTCTCTATACACGTAGCTAGTGCTAAGATAAGATGTTCTCGTAGATAGTGCTAAGAAAAGATGTTCTCTCCATGAATGACATCTCTGAAGTAACAATGACCTTCATATGACATGCATGCAAGAAGCTGAGGAGGAGTAGTATGACCCTGACGTCATTGATCATCATGGTGCCAAGCAAAAAAATGGAAATTGTAATTAAATAATGAATCAATCCTGAATTTCCTCTAGACCAGCCATTTGACCAGGTGCATGCGAGTTAAGGCCTTCATGAAGCTCATTTCCCTAGATGAGCTGGGCGTGGGATTCCTACGGCCAGTTCTCCTAATTCCTAGGAAGTTTACCTTACACCGGCGTTGCCCAGGGATTCACCTGGTTGGAAAGCCGAAAACGTATCCATCAGCATGTCCTAAATCCGCATCTGTAATGAAGGGGACATCAGGCTTAGGAGGCGCGTGCATCTTCTCCAGAACTTCATCCGGCAGGGTTTCCTGCACTTGTATGTTTCAGCACCAAAATTAATGAATTTATTGTACTAATTTGAAAATTAGCACCAGCCGGCAGGATCCCCTAAAAAAAACCCTTACTCAACCCCCTTTACTTAAACCCCTTACTCAACCCCTCCCCCTCCCCCCCCCCCCAACACCCAATTAGAATTT
The DNA here is from genome assembly GCA_002005505.1 of Botryococcus braunii. Taxonomy (NCBI): domain Eukaryota; kingdom Viridiplantae; phylum Chlorophyta; class Trebouxiophyceae; genus Botryococcus; species Botryococcus braunii. The sequence continues at coordinate 94,720 of KV908521.1, forward strand.
CATTCTGGCAACACAAGAAAAGCTTGCCGACATTCTGCCAGCTATCAAATTTAATCCAAACCCCCAAAATGTCAATTTGTTTTTCTGAGGGTCCGCCTTTTCGGGAAGAACACACGGAATTCATGTGAAGGTGCAATATACTGTGAACTTCCACCCATTTCACATATTCACTGTCCGCGCTGTTAATTTGTCGCGAGGCATGTAAAATGGCAACAATAGGACCCTTCTTTTGTTGGCAGAATTAAGTCTGGAGGAGGGGTTGGGGGGGGGGGGGTGAGTATGGTTTTTTTAGGAGTGGGGGGCGGGGGAGTTGTTTCGATTTCAGTTGGATTTGTTGGATCATGCACAACTTCCAATTCAACTTCCAATTCCAATCCAAACCCCGAATCAGATCCGTCCTTTTTTCAACACATTACTCAAACCCCCCCCCCCACCTTTTCAGGCAACGCTAGTGGCTGGACAGTTGTAATTTCTTCTGCATGTCGGCTGGACAGATGTTACTTCTTCCAGTCAACTTTCATGGAAGATCCGACTTGCTTCGTAGAAGCCGACACTAGAAATACATCTGAAAAGCATGGCATAGGGATTTTCTCTTCAGAAGGCTAGAAGTTTAGAGTTGTTCGACGGCATTAGGGACCCTTGACCTCATCGGGGTGAAAGCAATCGGAGCTGAACCAAACCTTCCGATTAACGTTTCATCCTGTGACCTTTTTATTTGTAAAAATGAATACTTTGATGCACAAATGCGTACTCTTGCCTGCGTTCGCGAGTTTGTGTCTTGTTTTCCTTAGGTAAGACCAGACTGCCGAACCCCTCCCTGCAAATCGAGCACGTGCCCATGAAGCTAACCTTACCTGAGTAATCAACAAATTAAGGGGTGACATAACTGCATGGCCAGACGTGGTGCTTGGTGAGGGTTCTCCTGCAGCCCGATATATATATTTTTCTAGAGTGATCATGAGAGTATGTGGGAAGACGAAGTTGGGGAAATAGGTAGCTATGATGAGGATCAGAGGATGAAGAATGAATAAATAAATGAATGAATGTATTGCATGGATTGAAGTGTGGATTGATGGGTGAATGTAAGGAAGGATGGATAGATCGAGGGATGGAAAAGGGAAAGGAAGGAAGGAGAGATATATGTATGGAGGGATGGGTAGTTGGGCGTTAGGATGGAAGGAGAGAAGAAAGGCAGAAAGGAAGCCCCCATAGAAGGATGATTGGAAGAAGGAAACGTTTGAAGGAAGGAGAGGAATGAGGGTTGGAAGGGTGGGGTTATGCATGAATGGATTGGTGAAGGATTGTAATGGATGATGAATGGTGCATGGGTGGATGGATGCATCCATCCATCCATGGATGATGTACAAAGAATGGTAGGTTGAATGGATGGATGAATGAATGAGTGCATAGATGGATGGATGGGTGGTTTAATGGGTGAAGGGATGACGTGAACGAGGAGGAAGAATGAGTGCATGGGGAATGAGTGCATGGGGAAGAATGAGTGCATGGGTGAATGTATGGATGGGTGGATGGATGGTTACATGAATGGATGGGTGGATGGAAGGAATGGGGGAGGGAGGAAAGAAGGAGGCATGTAAGGATGGTAGGAAGGATGGGTGGATGGGTGGTTTGTTGGGAGTAAGTGAGGGAGGAAGGAGTCCGGCGGGAGATGAGCAAGGTGGAAGGGAAAGTTGGATGAAAGGAAAGAAGGAAGGAAGGAGGGAAGGTCGGAATGAAAGGGGAAAAGGGAGAATGAAGGGAAGATGAATGGCTGTTTGGGTCGGTGGGTGTGAAGAAAGGATGTGGAGGAGAGGGTAAGGAAGGAGGCAGGGAATGGAAGGGATCCCTTATATATTGAACATTTCATATTAAAAATACGTATACATACCATGATATGTATAAGCTGCCCACGAGGAGTGGTCCATCAGCACGGCCCCCTCCAGGGGACCTGCCCCGGCCCTTGACCCCGGCCCCTGGAGAGCTGAAGCCCACTCGCGGCTGAGAAGACTCAATAATAAATTAAGGACTGCACATGTGTCAGGCCCAAGTCAGCGGACTCAAGCTTGAGGTTTAAACTAGTAGTAGGGGGCTAGTAAATTTAGTAGCCCCCTTGCATATGTATGACTCAGCGTTACGGGCAAGCGCGCTGCCATAATATAAACATTCAACGTCCTTATGCAGGCTCAAGGAAGCCGTGACAGCGAAGAGCCAGATTGTGGGTGGGGTTACGTAACGTTACATATACGTATACGGAAGGGGAGTGGATGGGGGCCCCGTCCTGTAATAGATCCCCTGAACTCGACCGGGATGGTCCGGTCGAACTTCAACTGCCTTTATCGGACCCGGATGGGGCGAGGGCAGTCCCGATCGAGATGCCAGGGTTTAGATTGAGACGGGTACTGTACCCGTCTGAATTCCATGTTAATGGCCTCCCTCGGTTTGGACATGGTCTGTCCAGTCCCACGGTCTATATATAGTAGGACGTGGGCATGCACGGTCAAACTTCAACTGTTTTTATCGAAACCAGACGTGGTGAAGGGAATCCCATTCGAGGTGCACATTGCCCCCAAGGTTTAGATTCAGACGGGCACATTGCCGGTACGTACTGGTCTTACCGGTCCGAATTCCATGCAATCGCCAAGTTACTTATTGGCCTGCCTCGGTTCGGACATGCCCCCATCCATGCTGTAGTCTTGTACATGGTCTGGCCAGCCCCATTCTCACCGAGATCTCAGGCTCTGGAATCGGACGGGATACAAAAAGAAGCCTCAAGAGATTGGACATGTCCCTGCAGGTTGTACACCCTGCAGGGATATGTCCAACCTCTTGAGACTTCTTTTCATGTACATCAGAACTGCAATATAGCTGTGTCTGGTACCACCGGTGCATGATTTACATCTGCACCACCGCACATGTGTCTGGTGCATGCTGTAACATCTGTATCATTGTGCAGGTGTCTGATGTATACGTAGGATGTACATCTGTACCACTCTACAGATGTCTGGTGCAGCGCACATATGTACCACGTTTCAGTGGACTGTGCAGCTGTCTGGTGCAGGGTCTTCATCCTACACCACGTTCTATGGAAGCGAAGGGGAAGAGAATAACACCTTCCAATGATGGTGATCTCTAGAGCGTTCTGGGACGGTGAGGTGACTAGAACCAATCTCCCCGGGGGGGGGGGGGGGGGAGGGGGAAGCAATATGAATGGATTATTATCGCGAAAGGTTAGTACGTTTTAAGTAGAGCTCTAGTGACGTATATCTTTAATTATGAAATACCCGTAACATGTGCATGAGCTTTGTTAGTGAGTAGAGGCTAAACATACAATATTGACAGCGCCCATGACAGACACGTGTCAGGGGATGTTGATGGAGCCAGCTACCAAGCTGAAGCTCCGGTGACGAATAACTCACGACCTGCTTGATTAATCGGCTCCCCTTCCCTACTCGTTTCTCATACGTTGAGGTCACAAGCAGCGACCTCTTGCATACATGAACGTATGTTGCACACCCATGTGGAAGCACTGCTGTTGCTTGAGAGCATCAAATACGTGAGCTCATTGATTTCTGATTTCTGATTTCTCGAGAAACGGGAGAAGGTCGCCGACTGTTTAGGCTCTAACCAAACTCATGAGGGCATGGAAGGGAGGGAAGGGGGGAGGGGGATGGGAGTGGGAGGAGGGGGGAGGGAGAGGGGGGAGGAAGGGAGGGAGGGAGAGGGAGAGGGAGAGAGAGGGAGAGAGAGGAGGGGAGAGAGAGGGAGAGAGAGGGAGAGAGGAGAGAGAGCGAGAGAGAGAGAGAGAGAGAGAGAGAGAGAGAGAGAGAGAGAGAGAGAGAGAGAGAGAGAGAGAGAGAGAGAGAGAGAGAGAGAGAGAGAGAGAGAGAGGGAGGAGAGGGGGGGAGGGGGGGGGGGGGGGGGAGGGGGAGAGGGGGAGGGAGGGGGAGAGAGGGGGAGGGGGGGGGAGAGGGAGAGGGGAGGGGGAGAGAGAGAGAGAGAGAGAGAAGAGAGAGAGAGAGGAGAGAGAGAGAGAGAGAGAGAGAGAGGAGAGAGAGAAAGAGAGAGAGAAGAGAGAGAGAGAAAAAAAGAGAGAGAGAAGAGAAAGAAGAGAGAGAAGAGAGAGAAAGAGGGAAAGTACCCATATACGCACACCCACCAAGGACAAATATTTGTGCAGTTTTTTGGAGGTCCCCGTTTTGACGGATTGATTGGCAAAAGTGGGAATTTGTAGAGGGATAGTGGCCCTTTGGAATCAGTACTCTATGAGCTATTTTGAGATATGAGTTTGTGCCTGCCCCGGACTTATGTACTTGACAAAATTAGCCGTGCGTGCCGGCGTGGCAGGTTGACTGATTGATTCGAAAAGGGGGGCCACTTTTCGACAGCACCACACACAAGCGCAGTGACTACGTTTCAAGAGAGACACCCTTCATGTTGTGTGAATAGGGCTATTGATTGCGTGTTCTTAGTTTTAAGCGCACTCCTTCTTCCCTCGCATCTGTACACGATTTTCACAAGTTGACACCGTTTTCGATAGAAAAGCTCGCGTTTTGCAGCATATTGCTTGGGGTTTGTTGTTGATAGATTTGAGAAGCAATTTTGTGTCAGGGGTGGGTGGCAAGGGAGGGACCTGAGCTCCTTTGAGTGCCTCTATGGGGGCCGGGGAAAAGCGGTTTGTCCTTTGGCACGGGAGGCTCGGACTAGGTGGTGTTTGTTGGATCAGGGCCCCTAAAGTTGAGAGCTGCAAATCAGGGGGCCATCTTTAATTAGGCATATAAGAAAGCACACGGCTGCAAACAGAAATACAATCTCACCGTGAGATAGCCCAACGAACAGCCTTGACAATACATTAAAGTTGGGTGAATCCCATGCCTGCCACATGCGCTATAGCACTTTCCCTCGAAGGCAGTGTTGCACAAAATTTTGCCTTGGGTGTCGTAGGCAAGTAAGACAAATAGAGGTCGATTTTTTAGCGGAAACCGCCGGATATGGCAAGCGGCACTCTCTAAAAGCACACAAAGCACTTAAAATGATTACATTCACAGTTTATCATTACCTCAGTTCGAATTCTTTTTTATACCGCTCCGTGTCTTGCGAATGGATCAGGATGGCCACATGCGCGACCCCATCGACGGGCACGATCATTTTTACAGATATTATGGGTTTGTCACAAAGCTCTAATAACTCAAAAATCCTTTTAACAACTTTTTTGCCCAAACAATGGGATCTGATACCTCTATAGAGGGTTTGACGTTGGCATGTGGAGCCCACGTGCTACTACCTAAGATTCTCATCCTTGGAGTCGATCTCATGACCCATTCCCCGTAAATGGTCTAGGGATGGACGAGCTGCACCATCTTTGGTATAGTAAATTGTTTTTGCAGGGTTACAAGAATGTTCAAGGCCAAGCATGCCAAGGAAGGAAGCGTACGCTAGCCAGTACCCCGTCCCGCACGTGCGAGTGATTTGATTGTTATTGTGCCTCACCGTGCACGATTTTTTAAAAGGTGGTGGTCCACAGAGATGTGAGCAAAGGCCTTTGTCAAGTAAACGTGAAAGTTTGCTCATCTTCTCTGGCGCACGTCATGACAAAGCCTTTGGGGCCCCACTGCCCTTGCTCTCTTTAGCCACGTGATGGCACAAATCCAGCAATCTGTCTACATTCTTGCCCACAACGTCCCCCAAATTGACTTCTTCCCAGACCTCTTTGCATGTGGCCCACCACTCATCCATAGATGGAGTTCTGGGCATTCATGGAAGGCTGCATTGTCGTAGGAGAAGAGGAGGCTTTCCTCCATATGTCTTGCCTTCTCTGTTGGAAGCTTGTCATGGAGGCGTACACCATTCTCCGTCACCATCTCCTTCATCTTGTCACAAAACTCAGCTTGAATCATGCCCTTTGCAGCCTTCCCGGGATTATTCTTGACCTGCACAAGCCAGCTGCTCTCCTCTTCTCCATCTGATGGTTGTTGAGAAGCTTGCGGATCCCCACCTTACGCTGGCTCGGATGGCACGCTCCAAGGTCCTCCTGTGTACTCCTAGCTGGTCCACTCGCTGTTTGATGGTGGGGTGGGCGTGAAGGAAGCCCTTAAGACTTGTGTGGTATACCGATGACCAGCTGGGTTGAGTTTTCCAACAATTTTGTCTGCAATCTCTTTTGCCAAGGCTGCCGGCACTCTGCGAAGGCGTCCGCATCGGGCCTATCTTTCGTGCTTCCGTACTTGTCCAATTTGGTCCACCATCGCTTGCAGAGCTGTCCAGGCCTGGAGGCGCATCACCTTCAGATGGCAACAAGCATTCTCCAGCTTTGGCTGCATTTAATTTGCTTGCATGTAGAATCGAGCCCCTGCACTTCGGACGTCTAGCGGCCACCCCATTTCCCGCGGCCAAGTCTACATGATGTGTAACGCCCGAAGTCAGTTACGTCTCACGTACGCCATGATGTAACCTCAAATTTTGCATGCCAAGTCCTTACAACATGTAGCTCCAATGCTATGTAAAGGGGCCAGTATACATGCACGTGGCAGCAATGAGAGGGGCATGTCCTCGTGTGCTACACCCAAGGACAAATATTTTGTGCAGTTTTTTGGAGGTCCCCCGTTTTGACGGATTGATTGGCAAAAAGTGGGAATTTGTAGAGGGATAGTGGCCCCTTTGGAATCAGTACTCTATGAGCTATTTTTGAGATATGAGTTTGTGCCTGCCCCGGACTTATGTACTTGACAAAATTAGCCGTGCGTGCCGGCGTGGCAGGTTGACTGATTGATTCGAAAAGGGGGGCCACTTTTCGACAGCACCACACACAAGCGCAGTACTACGTTTCAAGAAGACACCCTTCATGTTGTGTGAATAGGCTATTGATTGCGTGTTCTTAGTTTTAAGCGCACTCCTTCTTCCTCGCATCTGTACACGATTTTCACAAGTTGACACCGTTTTCGATAGAAAAGCTCGCGTTTTGCAGCATATTGCTTGGGGTTTGTTGTTGATAGATTTGAGAAGCAATTTTGTGTCAGGGGTGGGTGGCAAGGGAGGGACCTGAGCTCCTTTGAGTGCCTCTTGGGGGCCGGGGAAAAGCGGTTTGTCCTTTGGCACGGGAGGCTCGGACTAGGTGGTGTTTGTTGGATCAGGGCCCCTAAAGTTGAGAGCTGCAAATCAGGGGGCCATCTTTAATTAGGCATATAAGAAAGCACACGGCTGCAAACAGAAATACAATCTCACCGTGAGTAGCCCAACGAACAGCCTTGACAATACATTAAATTGGGTGAATCCATGCTGCACATGCGCTATAGCACTTTCCTCGAAGGCATAGTTGTTGCAAAAAAAAAGAGGTGTTGCACCAAAAAAGAACAGCTTTG
>KV908521.1:109821-112321 GCA_002005505.1 Botryococcus braunii
GAGAGAGAGAGAGAGAGAGAGAGAGAGAGAGAGAGAGAGAGAGAGAGAGAGGAGAGAGAGAGAGAGAGAGAGAGAGAGAGAGAGAGAGAGAGAGAGAGAGAGAGAGAGAGAGAGATAGAGAGAGAGAGATAGAGAGAGAGAGAAGAGAGGAGAGAGAGAGAGAGAGAGAGAGAGAGAGAGAGAGAGAGAGAGAGAGAGAGAGAGAGAGAGAAGGGGGAGTACAGGCATACATACAATCATCGTAAAATAAACAAAAGTTGCGTCATAAACTATGCTTGCCCTGATAAAACACTTAAATGCTGAAACAACTGGAGTATTAAAAAAGCTCTCAGACCCTTCACCGCCCTGCCTGAATGCGTACCGAATGAATCAAATATATACTGTATTGCGGCCACAAGTTTTGAACCAAAGGGTTCGGCTGAGGCGTTCTTTCCCGCCTTTGCCTGAAACACTTGTCCATTGTGGCTTGTGTCGCATGGTGTGTGTGTGTGTTTTTTTTTTTTTTTTTTTTTTTTTTTTTTTTTTTTTTTTTTTTTTTTTTTTTTTTTTTTTTTTTCTTGTGTGTGTGTGTGTGTGTGTGTGTGTGGTGTGGTGTGTGTGTGTGTGTGTGTGTGTGTGTGTGTGTGTGTGTGTGGTAAAGTAGCAATTGAGGGTTATGAAAATGAGACGGAAACATCACATTAGCTTGCCGGAATCCCTTACATTCGTTCCTTGTTGCGCCGACTAGGGACACGTCCCTTGAGCTACGCTACTACCAGGCACACTTGCCGTACTGCACTTTCTAGAGACCTTATCCAGAAGGACCATGATAACACGGATCCGACCCGAGCACTTGGCCGATTCGAACCCGGTGCTAGTCATGTTACTCTCTCTCTCTCTCTCTCTCTCTCTCTCTCCTCCTCTCTCTCTCTCTCTCTCTCTCTCTCTCTCTCTCCTCTCTCTCCTCTCTCTCTCTCTCTCTCTCTCTCTCTCTCTCTCTCTCTCCTCTCTCTCTCTCTCTCTCTCCTCTCTCTCTCTCTCCTCTCTCTCTCTCTCTCTCTCTCTCTCTCTCCCTCTCCCTCTCCCTCTCCCTCCCTCTCCCTCTCCCTCCCTCCCCCCCTCCCTCCCTCCCTCCCTCCCTCCCTCCCTCCCTCCTGCCCTCCGTCCCTCTTCCCGCCCCCTACTTTCTCTCTCGCTATGTATGCATGTTTGTTTGTGAGTGTGTGTGTGTGTGTGTGTGTGTGTGTGTGTGTGTGTGTGTGTGTGTGTGTGTGTGTGTGAGTGTGAGTGGTGTGTGTGTGTGCATGCCTGCGGAGGGGGTGGGGGCCTGTGGGAGTGTCAGACACCTCCTGGGGGTGAGCGCACACATGCCCGCGGGGGCCTTCAAACGCATGCATGCACGCCCAGGCGAGCGCGTGCGAATGGACACACACACACACACACACACACACACACACACACACACACACACACACACACACACACACACACACACACACACACACACACACCCACTGCCGGGGCGCGAGGGGTGAAACGGAATGCCACCACACCTTGCTTATGGCTCAGGCAGGGACCTACCCAAACGCAGTGCTACCAATGATTGACATCGCAAGATTGCCATATAAATTGAGCAAGTTGATTTCCTTGCCCTGGCGAGCATCGAGCTGGAGTTGGTCGAGGGCTTCCGCGACGCTGCCCTTCATGATGTTCACATGCTCCTCCATCTTGCCCGACCGGAAGGCCCCTGGCCACACGCTCTTCAGGCTGCTGTGGTACTTCTCACTGCGTTCCCCCAGTACCCCAATGCTTAGATGCCTGCCCTAGCAAACCCCTGCTTAGGTGCCTGCCCTTGTGGCTGCTATATACTACTCAATATGACCCGAGTACCCTCTGTGCTGAACGCCTGCCTTTGGTGCAGATGCCTGCCTTAGCAACCCCCTGCTTAGATGCCTTCCCTGGTGGCTGCATATGAACATCTCAGTGCGCCACATTGGCCCTCTCCATCTTAGTTGCCTGCTCTAGCAACCCTCTGCTCGGATGCCAGCCCAAGAAACCCCTTGCTCAGAGGCCTACCCTAGCGACCCCTTGCTTAGGTGCCTGCCCTGGTAGCTGCTGCGTACTTCTCAATGTGACCTATGTACCCCTCAGCTGAATACCTGCCTTAGGTGCAGATGTGGAAGGCAATGCCCCTCAGTTCCCTTTTTTGATGGATTCCATGCCATAAAAGCTACTCTGGTACCGGCAGACTCCCCTGCCCTACCCGCCCCCTCCGCAGCCTCTAAACCCCCCCCCCCCCTCCCGTGGCTCTCCCTGCCCTACTCCACCCCCCCACCCTTCTCCGCGTAGAATAAACGGCCTCATGCATGCATACCAGACATTTATATGGTGGCCCTACCAGCAGTCAACATCAGGCACACATTCCTGCCTTGCAGGTGGCCGTCACATGCAATAACACCCCGCTAGTCCCATCAGATCCCTCTAAGAAATATCATACACGCGCCTGTGTGTAAGTCTGTCT
>KV908521.1:124821-147321 GCA_002005505.1 Botryococcus braunii
AGGTGGGTGGAGCTCTACCTGGCGGATTGACTCTGCGGGGTCTTTCGGGTGGGGAACAACGGCGCCTCCACATTGCATGTGGTGTTGTGCACGCCCCCTCGTTTGTTTTCTTAGATGAGCCTACATCTGGTGCGTTTTCCCGCATCCACGGCATTTGCATGTGTCCCATAACCCCCATCATTCATCACCATTCGTTTCCTCCATCTTCTGCTCCTATATAACCATACATGTGGCCTTTCACACACAACCAGATGTGGCCTTTCCGATTTTACTCTTTCAAACCTGCACAATGTTGTCTTTCGCATAGATGCTGCCAAGTTAGTAAATTTTACTGGTACCGCCATCATGTGACTACCTCACCCATGCATCCTATATTCATTTAGTCAAAAGATATCAAAGGCCCTTTTTTCTCTCCCGTATTCGACCTGGGGAAAGAATCATATAAGCGAGCATGAAAGGAGACACTGTTGTCTTGGGAGCTCTTAGGAAGTTTAAATAGAAAGTCTGAATAGCGTTGGGAAGGCCTGCACAGCTACTCGGCACTGGGGGCACCCACTGGGATTAGAGGATTGATAAAGGAAGATGCTGTTGATCTGAGGAGAAAATGTTATAGAAGAGATCTGCTGGGGATGGGAAGGCCTGAACAGTCGCTCGGTACTGGAGGCTCCCACTGGAACTAGGGGATTGATAAAGGAGGATGCTGTTGATCTGATGAGAAAGTGGAACAGAAGAGATCTTAAGGGGTGGGCAGGCCTGGACAGCTACTCGGCACTGGTGGCTCCCGTTGACATTGCAGGATTATACAACAATGGCCCTATTTATCTGGGGGATAAAGCTAATAGAGACATGGGTGGGCAGTCTTGGACAGCTACTCGGGGCCCGACTGCCTCCCATTGACATTTTGAACTAATTCAACAACGTGCTGTTGGTCTGGGCAAGTCTCAACGGATGGGGGGGGGGGGCAGGGCTGGACAGCTACTCGGCGCTTGTGATGATGCAACACCTGCAGTACTTGGCGAGGGGTGGGCGGACGATCATCTCCAGCATCCACCAGCCCCGCCAGGCCATCTGGGACATGTTCAACAAGCTCGTCCTTCTTTCCGAAGGGTTCCTAATGTATCAGGGCCCAGTCAACCAGGTGACTGCTGTGCCAAGTACATCATGTACCTCTTGTACCGCTGGCCAGTCAACCAGGTGACTGCTGTCCCATGTACCTTAGGTACCTCATGTACCTCAAGTAACGTCGGCCACTCAGCCAGGTGACTGCTGTCCCATGTACCTCATGCGTATCATGTACCGTGGGCCAGTCAGCCAGGTGCCTGCTGTCCCGTGTGCCAGGCACACCTGAGGCCAGTCGGCCAGGTGACTGCTGTCCCAAGGACCTCGTGTACCTTATGTACCTTGGGCCAGTTGGCCAGGTGGCTGCTGTCCCAGGCTCTTTCTTACATATGATGCTATCGGCATTGTTCGGGTCAAACATAGCGCCATGGTTTCACCGCCACGCTAGCCATAAAAAGTCGCCATTTCCGTTGCGATACATCAAATTACCGCCATGTAGCACCTGACGTGCCGCCACTTGCGTGGAGGTACATCAAACTACCAGCATGTAACGCCAAGAAAACCCGCCATGTGCGTGGCAGTAGTTTGACCTACCGTTCTGTAACTCAAGGAATTGCTGTCATGTCGTACATTCGCATGAATTCGTTCCACTTCTGCCTGGTGGAATTTCATGGCAACACATGGCAGTAGTTCTTAGTTTTTGCGGAAGCTCATGGAAGTACAAACTGGGAGTTCATAGCAGTACATGGTGGTCGTTAATGGCAGAACATGCCGTGCGTTTATGGCAGTTTATGGTGGAAATTCATGGCAGTACACGGTGGCAGTGCATTAAGTCCATTCCACATAATTGTAGAATTTAGGGATCAGTGCCTTTGTCTTTGCTGTGTGTCAAATGAATGAATCCAGGATATGTGTACTCACTGATTTCCCCGGGGGGGGGGGAGGGGGAGGGAGAGGGGGGGAAGAGAGGGGGAGAGAGAGAGAGAGAGAGGAGAGAGAGAGAGAGAGAGAGAGAGAGAGAGGAGAGAGAGAGAGAGAGAGAGAGAGAGAGAGAGAAGAGAAGAGAGAGAGAAGAGAGAGAGAGAGAGAGAGAGAGAGAGAGAGAGAGAGAGAGAGACCCTGGCATAACACCAGCTCATGTACGTCAAGTGCTCCTGGCATGCACATCCGCCAAGGTCACAGCGACTGGTGTCCGTGCACTGATAGAATCCTCATGCAAGTGATCAGCTAATTCACATCCAACGCAGTTGGGCGCGCACGTGACCACGCACTTAAGCCATTGATGAGAGGACTGATGATGGGGTGGTGGGCCCATTTGGAACAGGCGAGGAGCTGGTTCCAGGACTCGCTCGGCTACTCATATAGCGTGAAAGAGCAAGGCCTGCCTGCAGACTGGCTGCTGGATCTGGTATCGATTGGCTTCCACAACTCGCTACACAGCTACGGCTTTCAGACTCTCAACCAGCTGGAGGAGGCTTCGACTAAGTTCATAACGGAGAAAATAGGGCTTCCCTGTTCAAATGACGAGAATTTGGCGAAAGGCAACTCAGTACATGGAGCCACTGCAGGTTGCTTTCACTCACACACGAATTCCTGTATTCTCCCCGCCCCCCATCCCCTCACCCGCGCCCGGTAAAATCAACTTCCTCCGTGGCGAGCTGCTTTCTTTCGGCACCTAAATCCTGAACCTCTTTTTCCTCTGAAGGGGGAAGGGGGGTTAAGATGAGTCCAGAGATTTAGATCTGGGTTCTTCTGGCACCAAATTCCTGTAACCAATGTTTGTAGATTTTTTAAGGCTTGGCACTGCTTTCAAATAACACCTAAATCCTGCAACCACCTGTTCCGCTATGAAGGGAAAGGAGCCTCAGCGGCTTAGCGCTGGGTTCTTTTTGCAATCCAATCCTGGATCATTGTTCTTCTCAAATGTGGAAAATGGGCCTTGAAAAGGGCCTGGCACTGGTTTTCTCTGTAGGGCTGCTGAGCAGGGACGTCTCCAGGATCTCTGAGATCCGGGACTTGAAGCAGATGCAAAAGGGCGGGCTGCGCGGGCTCATACCAAAGGCGATGCTATACCCCACCTCCTTCTGGAACCAGGTGCGCTGGCTGATATACCGCACCTCTCTAAGCATGGTGCGCAACCCCGCTGATCTAGGAGGCCGCGTGTTCGGCAACGTGGCCTTGGGCTTCATGCATGGCCTCGTATTCATGGGCCCCGGAATGAACAGAGGTACCCCTCCCTCTTCCCTCTTCCCTCCCCCCCCTCTCTCTCTCTCTCTCTCCTCTCTCTCTCTCTCTCTCTCTCTCTCTCTCCTCTCTCTCTCTCTCTCTCTCTCTCTCTCTCTCTCTCTCTCTCTCTCTCTCTCTCTCTCCGCTCTCTCTCTCTCTCTTCTCTCTCGCTCTTCTCTTCTCTCTCTCTCTCTCTCTCTCTCCTTCTCTCTCTCTCTTCTCTCTCTCTCTCTCTCTCTCTCTCTCTCTCTCTCTCTCTCTCTCTCTCCTCTCTCTCTCTCCTCTCTCTCTCTCTCTCTCTCCTCCTCTCTCTCCTCTCTCTCTCTCCTCCCCTCTCTCTCCTCTCTCTCTCTCTCTCTCTCTCTCTCTCTCTCTCTCTCTCTCTCTCTCTCTCTCTCTCTCTCTCTCTCTCTCTCTCTGTCTCTGTCTCTGTCTCTCTCTCTCTCTCTCTCTCTCTCTCTCTCTCTCTCTCTCTCTCTCTCTCTCTCTCTCTGTCTCTGTCTTTGTCTCTCTCTCTCTCTCTCTCTCTCTCTCTCTCTCTCTCTCTCTCTCTCTCTCTCTCTCTCTCTCTCTCTCCCTCTCCCTCTCTCTCCCTCTCCCTCTCCCTCTCCCTCTCTCTCTCTCTCTCTCTCTCTCTCTCTCTCTCTCTCTCTCTCTCTCTCTCTCTCTCTCCTCTCTCTCTCTCTCTCTCTCTCTCTCTCTCTCTCTCTCTCTCTCTCTCTCTCTCTCTCTCTCTCTCTCTCTCTCTCTCTCTCTCCCTCTCTCTCTCTCTCCCCCTCCCTCCCTCCCTCCCTCCCACCCCCTTTCCCATCCCTCCCTCCCTCCCATCCTCCCTACCTCCCTAACCCCCTTCCCTCCCTCCCTCCCTCCCACCCCCTCCCCCCCTTCCTCTTCCCCCCATCTCCTTCCGCCCCACGCCATCTCCTTTTTTCTGGGTTAATCAACGCGTCAGAGAGATGTCCAAGAGTAACGCCTCAACTTCTCTTCGAACCTTCCTCAGAATTGAATTGTGTGCAACAGGGCCAGATGATCCACTGGACCCCATCACGCTTTGGAAGGCCGTCTTCCTGACGCTTATGTCGGCCATGTTTCAGCCGTTAATGATGATGGCGCTCTACATCTCCGACCGACGGTTCTTTCTGCTGGATCTGTCCGACAACTTGTACTCTCCACTCGCTTACTACGTGGCGCACTCAATCGTTGGAGTGCCTGCAGTCGCTATACCTGCCCAAGTGTGTTGTGTGCCCCCACATCTACTCCCCCTCAGCCCTAAAACCCACATTTACTCCGCCTCAACCCTAAAACCCCGAACTCTGGAGCTCTGGAGCATCCCTAAGTGCCAGACCGTCATGCTGGGGAGGTATCACGGGATGTCTCTCAAGCTCCAAGTTTGAGTGAAGCCACCCTGAGCATTGTCTGACCATTAGTCTATTTCGACAGAAATGCAAATGCGCATATACGTTTGCGCATGCATGCATGCCGTTAGCCCATATGCATGAATGAAAGACATGCACGGCTCGCAGAAAGACTGGACGTGCCTCTCAAAATTGGGATTTGCAATCGTCGACTCTTTTGGTTTCCTAGTCCAACCGTCGCAGATAGGCATTGTCAGTCCAACACGCGTACTTGCTAGTTGGACACGCTCTTCTTTATTCACACACACACACACACACACACACACACACACACACACACACACACACACACACACACACACACACACACACACACACGCACGCACGCACGCACGCACACACACACACACACACACACACACACACACACACACACGCACCCACACCCACGCACGCACGCACGCACGCACGCTCACACGCAGACACAGAAGTTTCTTTGCAAAAGCGAATATTTTCACTTCAGTAAGTCGTCATACAGTGGGCTGTTTGAGGTCCTTGAGGTTTTCATGACAGGAGCTTGACAATGTTGGGCCCTGAACGCAACACGGCAGCATTTGTTATGCAGAAAGCGTGTCTAAAACCGACAGGAATCCGAATCGATAAGGGCCACTACATTCGACAATTTTGTTTTTTAATGCGTCTGTAACATAGTAGGGCAAATATTTGAAGACATTTGTGTGCTTCAATCTTTTCATTTATGATGCTGGGGTCTTTCATGCTGCAGATCATTGACATTGGTTTGCGCATACTTGCAGGCATGCTTCCTGACAATGTACGGCCTTGTCGGGTTGAGGCAAACGCTGGCCGCTGTTTGTTATGGTTCATTGGCGTTAGCATTGCTGAACACGTTGACCTTCCATCTCCTGTTGTCATACACGTATTTGGTGCCTAACCAGGACATTGCCACCATGTCGGTTATGGCCCATGCGTTTGTCTCAATGCTATTAGCTGGGTTTGTGGTAAACTTGAACCACATGCACAAGGTCCTGCTCTGGTTCACTTATCCATTTCCGGCCCGATATGCGATGCAGATTGTGATGAACATGCAGGTCAAGGTGATGCCCACTTTTTTCGCTACCTTTGGCCCCGCGATTGCTTGGCCTCTTTACCCAATTTACCTCTTACCCAGCAATTCCTTGGCCTCCCAACTTAAGTCACCTCTCGCCCCTCAATTGCTTGGCCTGTCAACCCATTTTTCCTTTCAACCCGCGGCTGCTTGGCTTCTTAATCCAATCGACTCTTCACCCCGCAATTGCTTGGCCTCTCAACTTAATTTGCCTTTCACCCCGCAGTTGCGTTTAAGCTACCTCTCAATCCTCCTTTCCCCCCCTACTCCCACCTGCTTCTTCCCATTTCTTTCTCTTTTTTTTTCTCAAGATCGTTTCTTGTTTTAAATGCCCCAAGCTTGGTCTGAAAGCGACAGAGAATAAATAACAAATGAGAGTTTCTAAGCGGCTTGCCCTCTTGATGTCGAGATGAAAAACAGCAACGCAATGCATTAGCACTCAAGCTCAAGTGAGAGCTTGAGTGCTAAGGATCAAGGATCATGGGAACTGCGCGACCACAGTGGAAATCATATTCTGAAGGTCAAAACAGTTCAATACTGGAAACCAAATAGTTAAGGCTAGTCCAAACATCAACGGTGTACTCACAACATTTGTTGCACGCACACAGGCCCTAGGGCTTCTCGGGGCTATTTTGCCGGTCGTCCTTCATGTTAACATCATGTCTACATGTACTTTCAGAGAATTCCAAGAGGTCTGACAAGTGAAGCACACATTAAACTTGTAACTGAAAGTGTTTCATATAATACATATGATACATGTTGATCAGGGAAAGGGATCTGCATATATCCCTCAGATATATAGATATATTTCGCCTCAACAGGGGCTTGTGTAGATACATCTGTACAGGGCATGCCATTTTCTCTCCTTCTCCTCCTCCTCCTCCTCCTCCTCCTCCTCCTCCTCCTCCTCCTCCTCCTCCTCCTTCACCTCCTCCTTCTCATTCTTCTTCTTCTTCTTCGTCTTCTTCTTGTTCCTCCTCCTTCTCCCTCTCCTCCTCTTCCCCATGCTCCTTCTTCTGCTGAATTTGCAGCATGCGTGTGATTCTGGTGTGGCAGGGCACCCCACAAGAATCACTGCTGAAGTTTTGGGGTATGACGTGGAGCGTGCCAGCCAATTTTGCGGGTCTCTCAATCCTGAGCTTCTTATGCGCTATCTTAGGATATGTTGCCATTCTTACCCTCAAGTACCGACGGCAAATAAGGAGATGACGCTGGACGCATCGCTTGCACGAGGATGGAAAGCCCTATAATTTGCAGCCTATATAGCTATGGGTGAATAGAAGATCTTGATGCTTAACAGCGCTAGCCCGTTAACAACTTTGAAAAGGATATATCACAAGCGGGGCGAAGATTTAACACGTGGACAATGTTTTAACAGAAAGCACAATCTCAAGGCGTCTAATTAATCAATATTGACTCTGGGATAGGCAGACGAAGGCCCATGTGTGCCGTCCATAGCCCAGCACAACACTATTTAGATTTTCACGCGTTTAGGCGTTGACATTTTTATGTAATAATCAAAAGAAGGAATTGTCACAGGATAAAGAGCCTGTCAAGACATACAAAGCGGAAGCGGATGAGGTTTTGGAGATCGATCAAGCAGACCAATTTGAGACCTCGAATGAATAGTCCTTACATTTGGAACGGCTCTCGCTGATCAACACGTGCAAATGCCGAGTATAGCCGCACGCAGTAAAGGTAAATATGTATGGAGAATAATTACATCAATCCAGCCCAGAGGGCATGATGAGATGCAGACGGATAACGATATTTATAACTAAATAATGGAGAATTGCCAAGTCACCGCCGCTGAAACGCTTGACGGGCCTGGAATGCATCAAATATAAAATGAACAACGCAACCTGATCCTCTTGCCAAATGAAGTTACGGAGCGACCCCGAGGGGGACGAGAACAAATGTGGGTAGCGGTCACGAATTCGAACCTGAGCAAGTGCGGGGCAATGAAACCCAATGATGCTCATCTCCCACCGCTATGCCACACATGTCACATAACCGCTGTTAACGGGGGATATGGTTGCGACTTCCTACATCAATAGGTAAGTCATGGGCTCCAAGACGAAACTTAAAAAAATGCATAACACGCCTAACACTAACTGGAAGAGACAAGAGTATTTCACTTTGAATCGGCCTTGTTAGGGAAAACAACCCAAGATAAGTGCATAACTGGGGGTCCTTAGGTGCTAATTTAGGAGATATGTGCAATATCTTATCCGAGAGCCGCTGGGCACTAGAGAGTATTGCCCTGAAAGTGAGTATCCACCTCATGAGGGCTACGACTGCAGTCCACCGGATAGGGTACTCAAGTTTTCTCAAGGCACGCATGAACGTGCCTGCCCAAGTTGGACTATTTGTAGTGACCCCATAGTAGCATGAGCCCCTAAGAATACTCGCATACATGTGATCCTCTGGGAGGTCACAAAGGGAAATCCAAAACGTGGCCATACGCTTCAACGTTGAAGCGTATGGCCACGTTTTGGATTTCCCTTTGTGACCTCCCAGAGGATCACATGTATGCGAGTATTCTTAGGGACTCATGCTACTATGGGGTCACTACAAATAGTCCAACTTGGGCAGGCATTGATGTCGAAGTTACCCATTGATGTCGAAGTGGCCGGATGCCTAGCTCATAAAGAAGGACATCTGGTTTTCTCGTGCGCCGGAACACTTAAGTGCTTGTTAAAAAGAGCCGCATAAGGATCCCAATTGAGACCGCACAATCAAGGTTACCATATCGCTGTTGTATTGCGGACCACGCTCCCCACATCTTCCCTCGTGATTGACCAACTGTTTCACGCACACCTACCACTGAAGAAATGACGATCCCTAGGTGGCGACACTGTGTAACCACTTTGAGGGGCGCCCCCTTACATGTGCATAGTTGACTGGCAAGGTCTATTGCCCCTCAGGAAACACCAGTACGAGGCACTTACTATCTTGTATTTCCATAAAGGTCAATGCACACCATTCTGCCGCAGCCTGTAGTAAACACTGCATTTCCATCCAAGTGGTGGCCAATAACTTGAAATCATCTGCATACCCTAGAATGGGTACGTGACGTCCATCTTGAGTTCTGGGACCCATGCTTGGACACCTTCCCTCAATAAATCGTATTACACCATCTGAAAATACCCCGAACAAAGTGGGACTTAGAGTTGATCCCTGTGTGATGCGTGCACGAGGTTTATTCAATTCCTCATAAGTACCTCCTACCGATAGTGTAACGTCGGCATCCTCATAGAGTGATTTGATGGCCATTAAACCCCACAGGACGCAACGTTTGTGGGAGGCGTTAACGCCTCCCATAAAAGCTCTCGAGGGACCCTATCACATGCTTTTGATAGGTCTAACTTACATCACAGTAGTGGACACTCTGGAGTTGCCCTATCAGTAAAATTTTGGAGTGCAAAGAGCTGGAGCAGGGTGGAAAACCCTGGGCGAAACCCGATCTGTGCTTCACATCTGTACTTTAGACTTTCGAGATGTTCCACAAGTCTATAGTTCAGAAGGGTGGCATATAAACGCATAACCGGTTCCGGTACAGCTATGGGGTTATGGTTGTCGGATCTAAAAAACTCTTTCCATTATCCTTCAAAACAGGAGTTACTTTTAACACGTTGTGCCCCCTAGGAATGCTACCAGAAACGAACACACCATTCAACACATGTTGTGTTATCAGCTGTACAGCTAATAACGTGGGTGCCAGAAGATCTGGATTCAATGTACCGTCTGACTCCAAGGACGCTTGAGCTTTTTGAAGCAGCTCCGCAGGGTATCCTCCGAACCCATAACTCCTCCCATCTTTCAATTTCATCAATCGTTGTTCTACCTCCACAATGGTAAATGGCTGGTCGGAGATTTCCCCCCTATCATTTACCGGTGGGTAGGCTACTGGGTGACAATGTGGTATGGTCTGAGATGTTACGCGATGGTCCAACTCCTACTATGTTCTTCACAAACGTGTCCCATGCACCACGTGAAAAATGTGAGATTGGTCACCCTACAGGTGATCCCCGGAACAACACACAAAATCAACGGTGGTTGACATAAAAACATTTTCAACCTGTCTTGCAACTGGGCCAATAACCAAGCACGTTTTTGAGAACGTACATAAGCATATGAGTGATATTTGCGTCCCAGTAGCCGCACCTCGTCAAATTGATACCCATACTGCCGACAAGCTCTCCTCCACTCCCTTTCTAATCGTTGACATTCTTCATTACAGAAGGGTTTTCGAAATCTACCTTGACCATTACGCCGTACGCGCAATGACATGCCTGCCTCAATAGCAGCATTCACCACCACTTCTGAGAGACCATCTAATGCTTGTGCCAAATTGCCTTCATTAGCCATGTGAATTCATTCATTCAACCTTGTGTTAGCTTTCAACATACGGAATTCTTAACGCCCTTGCGAATCAATGGCCCGAATGAACCTCCGAGAATGCCCATTTTTGGTGTACATGAGTGGGACCGGACATTGCTAGAGATAACTTTGTAGCAACTGGGAAGTGTTCTGATCCCCTCATCTCTGATTGCAATTCCATTGATTAATGTATGGTAATGTATGGTAAAAGTGTATTTGAAAGTAAAACGTGGTCCGGCCTCGTCAGGGATGACCGTTGCGTGGCCCTATGGGTTGCTGCCATCTCTAAGTCCCCCTTCACCTCCTAAGTGCAAATTGACAAGTTTGTCTCTGCCGACAGCTTCGCCATAAGCTGCTACGTATACCCACGATTTTGACCCACATGTGTCCCTTGCCCAGATGCTGTAGATGATGAGGCGTATTCCACATGGTCATATGAAAATATGATTAATGTCCACCTGTAATTCTTGGCGTTGAATCCGCGAGAACGCTTCCATGCGTAACAATTCTGGAGCTGGCTACAAGAACATGAAGTGGTCGGAATAAGCCCAGTTAAGTCGGCTTTAACACTCTTCGGCACGTATGTGCAAGTTAAAAGTGTTTTTGAAGGCTATAAGAGTTGACTGCTACAGTTGGAATGGCAACTAACATATTAAAGCTGCGTAATTTGCTATTATATCAAATGTAAATATATTGGCACATATACTTTCTTCGGTGACCATGTAAGCCTTGAAATCCAAGGTTCCATTATTCTCGGAAAAACACGGTCCTCAGCATTTGGCGCTAAGCGCAATGATCTAGACCAGACTGCAATAACCAATGTAGTACAGAACTTTAAGTCGACGCCAGTATGGGCTCTTGGGGTTTTTATATGATTCACCGATTCAGTAAATAGAAATGTTCAAAATAAGCGCTGTACTTGCAGAAGGTAGAACAGATACATTGTTTGCAACACGAGTGTTCACGTTGCAACAACCTAGCTAGTATGCCAAAAACCTATTAACACTAATGTTGCGGTCGAACGGGCCCGTTCGACCTCAGTCTGGACAGCAGCAATGGATACCGCAGGCGAGTAGCTCGAACGTTTCACTTCAGTCCGTCCAGTAGCAATGGATATAACAAACTGTCCATTGAAATGAACATATGTGCATACGTATGGAATGGCATGCGGCACACTACAAAGAAATTCCTTGCAGTTGTAAGCATGCCTGCGCAGGCTGTAGAAGAAACCCTCCATCTTTCAAAGCGACACCTGCCCCTGTATTCCTGTATATTGCGCATGTGTGTCAAGTGCTTGCAATGTGTCATGCGCATGCTCTTGCCGTTCAAGTGTCCTTGATTGCCAATTTCTTTGCCACTCCCGCGAAATACACACCCTGCATCCCAGAAGCCATGTCTCAAAGGCAACCCAGAGATCGATGTGTCTAAACCGTCTAGCAGACAGTTCGCCCACGGCTTCATACATGCCTTCATATATGCAATTGTGGAGTCCTATGAGTCTTATGCCTAGGAAGAGGCCGCTATAAAGTACTGAAGTCAACGCGTTATACGGAAGATTCCCTTATGAACGAAAACGTGAATATCAATCATACAAATGGTAATGCGCAAGGGCGACTTCAGCACCTTGTTCAAAACATGTTTGCAGGCATGCGTGCACCGGTGTCGATTTCTTCTTGCGTTCTTCGCATGATTTTACCCTTGCACTTGCAAGGTACGAATGCATGCCTGAGCACGCAAGAAGAACCTGACACCACTGACCGCATGTCAGCTGGTTTGAACAATGTGATGCGTGGGCCATGCAATCACACTGATACCCTGCATGCACATGTGCCTACAGGTACCACCTGGCTGCCTGCCTGCCTCCGTGCGTTCACCCCCTGCATGTCCACGTGCGCGCATATGGGCGTGCGCGCGCGGGGTCAGGCACGCGGGCGTGCATGTGTATCTGTCTGATGTGGGACTGTTCGTGCGGGCGGGGCAGACGGGCGGCCTTCTGTGCGTCCGTCCTGCGGGCGTACGTCTGTCCGTGAAAGCGTGAATGCAGGCGGTGGGTGGGCATGTGCACATGCGCATGCGTGTGTGTGAATGCGCGCTCGCATGCGTGCGCATGCGTGCGTGCGTGAGTGTGTGGGTGTGTGGCGGGGGGGGGGGGCGATTGTCTGATGCATTGACCTGCGAGAAAAAGGGAGGAAGACAATATGGAGAAAAGTGAGAAATGCGCACTCACCAAATGCCGCGCCTGCTCCAGTTCAATCTCAGTGGGCTGCCGGGACCCGTCCGCCCCGGCGAAGGTTCCGGCACCGTACGCCGACCCGCCCCTTACCGCATCAATGTCAAACATGGGGCTCCCAAATGTGTAGCCCGGTGGCACATAGACCATCCCATGGTGGATGAACGGCGGCAACGCTGCGCCAAGCACCAAACATCACGACATAAATTGAAATCAACGATTTCGTATATAGGACCAGTCATAACCGTTACAGAGAATATGCTATAACAAATAATTGAGGACATATCTTCACAAGAACTAGTTTGCACTCCTATTTACTCTTTAAAGATTCTCACTAGTCCTATTGATACTTGGACAATACATAAACAGGAAAGTCCAAGTTCCCTCTAATGCTTTGGAAAACAGGTGCAATTTTCTCAAAGTAGATATAAAACAACGGAGTACACACACACACACACACACACACACACACACACACACACACACACACACACACACACACACACACACACACACACACACACAGACACCCAGCCAGACAGACGCACTCGCGCGCGCGCGCGCGCGCGCGCGCGAGAGAGAGAGAGAGAGAGAGAGAGAGAGAGAGAGAGAGAGAGAGAGAGAGAGAGAGAGGAGGGGGGTGGGCTCGCCATGCCGCCACGGTCCCAGGAGAAGATGAGGACATAGGCCTGTGTGTGAGTGTGTGTGTGTGTGTGTGTGTGTGTGTGTGTGTGTGTGTGTGTGTGTGTGTGTGTGTGTGAATGTGTGTGTGTGTGTGTGTGTGTGTGCGCGCGCGCGCGTATGCACACACACACACGGGGTTAGGGGGGGGGGGGGTCGTGGCCTGAAGACTTAGCAATCCAACAGAAAATGTTGTACTATGCATGTATGAGGCATCATGAGAAGGGGATACGTCCACACATGTGCACGTTGTGCGTCACTTCGAAGTGAATTCACGGAGTTGACGGTTACCTGAATGCAGGTATACCTAGAGCAGGAGCATTCGCGGGAGGACTTACATGCGTAGATGGTGGTCTCCTGACCCCCGCCTAAGCTGGCGGTAGAGGTGAACATCGAGAAGGGCTTCCCCACCAACGCCCCTTGCTGCCAGAGCCCACCTGTTGCATCAATAAAGGCTTTCATCTGCGCGGGCATGTTTCCGAACCTGAAACCCCGTGCAAAACCACACTTATTGTCCCTGCTGTTTCCAGCAGGGCCACTCCAATCTTGTTTGGCCGTTGAAGACTTTAGTGCGCACATATTAATAAATGCATGCAGACAAAGTATATACTGCTGGGTTTGACCTTTAGGCCCAATATATATATAGCTTGCTTTGACATTTAAGCACTGTATTGCAAGCCACCAAAGGTTGCAACAAGGGTTTCTGTATACACGTAGTTAGTGCTAAGATAAGATGTTCTCTCCATGAAGGACATCTCTGAAGTCACAATGACCATCATATGCATATGACATGCATGCAAGAAGCTGAGGAGGAGTAGTATGACCCTGACGTAATTGATCATCATGGTGCCAAGCAAAAAAATGGAAATTGTAATTAAGTAATGAATCAATCCTGAATTTCCTCTAGACCAGCCATTTGACCAGGTGCATGGGAGCTAAGGCCTTCATGAAGCTCATTTCTCTAGATGAGCTGGGCGTGGGATTCCTACGGCCAGTTCTCCTAATTCCTAGGAAGTTTACCTGACACCGGCGTTGCCCAGGGATTCACCTGGTTGGAAAGCCGAAAACGTATCCATCAGCATGTATTAAATCCGCAACTGTGATGAAGGGAACATCAGGCTTAGGAGGCGCGTGCATCTTCTCCAGAACTTCATTCGGCAGGGTTTCCTGCACCTGTATGTTTCAGCACCAAAATTAATGAGTAAATTGTAATATTTTTAAAAATTAGTACCATCCGGCAGGATTCCCGCACCTGTGACTTTTGAGCACGAAAACTTTAGAGTTTTAAAACTACGGTAGTTCACGAATTGTACTATTTTTTTCGGGGTGTCCAAAAGTGTATAGATACATCCACTGGGCAAATTGGAACTCAGGTTCGGTGCAAGTGGATATTCAACATCTGGCTTTAGGTGTATATGTATGCACGTTCATATGTAAAGTTTTGTAGTAATGCAGGCTAGCTGAACTGTTGCACAGGAAGCAAAGAATCTTGCAACTATTAACTATTAATAGAATCTGGCCATATGTGTACATGTACAAGTGGCTTGCCTGGTAAACCTCCGCCTCGACTCCTTCCACAGAATTGAGGCCTTCTGCAACCTTTTTGGCCAGTTTGTAGACGTGACCGTACCTAAGCAGATGCATATTCGAAAGTCACATCGATAGGGGACAACCTTGTTCACGACAACATACACAGGGCAAATCCACGTCGTCCAGAAATGTGAGTACAGCCTCATAGGTTACCAGAAAGCATGAACACCGTAAAAAATCTGGTTTTTCAGCTTCGGAGGTCTGCACGTGCTGTGATCGAAAGTAGTTTCGGGCACGAACAAGGTTTGCCTATCTTGGTATGCGCCGTACAATATCCCTACCAGAAGAAGTAAAAATGATATTATTGGAAATTAAGCTTACATGCTATATGTAATAACATATATTCTGGCCATCTTCCTTGGATTCCCTCGAGGGCTCGTTAACTTTGCGGATGCAGAACAAATGCCGGGAGGCAAGTCCTTCACGCCGAAACATGCAAGCAAAACAACTCAGTATAGTGAAATTAGATTATTTGAAGGAGAACTCATTGATCGGGGCTTCAAGATCTTCCATATACCTCAACGGCGATTGACGATGAATCTGCAGGACCTGCGATGATAATCACAAGTCGGATACTCTTCTTCCCGAGAACTTCAATAGTACTCTTAACCTTAATACTGGCTAAAGCCAAGGGGCTGCCTCCTATAAGGCAATAGTCTGGGGGGTTTTGTATTCTTTATTCTTTCTCCCAGTGCACGTACCGAGAATTTCATGTCTCGTCATCCAGTACCGCAAGAAAGCGGTCCGGACTCCGGACCGCTTGGCAGCACCTGAACTTTTATTTCTGAATCACGTCATCCGGCAAGTTCCCAATGCTATGGTTCGTCAGGACATCATGTATCTACACCACTCCAAACCGAACTTATTATGCAAACTTAAAGGAAAGGTGTGCAACCTTGCAAAAGATGTACATGTATGACTGTACAGTCATTTGAAGCTATTTCTTATGCGTGTACAGACTCTCCGTATATACAAGCGTAGAGCACACTGAAGAGATCTTCTTCTGAAAGGATCCGCAAGAAATGATAGATTACGGCGACGGCTAGTCTAGACTGGACGCCTACATGCAACCTAGAAAGAAGGTGTGACATCTTTGTCATCCATGGACTCAAAGACTAGCACTCGGCCTGCAGCTGAAGGTGACATTAGTGCAATATTGCAGAAGGCCTAGGAAGACGTAACGCCGGAATTGTGCAGGTTGTCTTACAAATTTGCCGATGGGGATCACAGCATTCTCAAACAATACCACGTATGGCACAGTATATGTATGTGTCTGCACGTGCACGATAAGGAGGTCTTGACGTGTACACGATAGCTTATTGATGCTCCATGGATGCCTTGGCATGTCTAGCCGCATTCGAAAACCTATACAACATGTACGGCAGCAATTTATGCATCTCGTTCAACAAAGGAGTCGACCTGTACAAACTTTTATGTGCCAAGAAGACCTTCAAGGGGTCGCCAAATAAGTGACTAGAGCACTTGAGAGCTATATAACTCTTCCAGGTGCTGTGCAACCTTTGCTGGCTAGGCATGGGTCATTCATTGTATTGCCGTCCTCTTCAGCCCTAGTGGCCTCACTAGGCTGGTCCTGGATGTAATATTCCTTCCATTCCTTCCTAAGCCATGTGTGTAACACTATGCCGTGCATTTGCCGTGGCATTACTCAATTGTCACAAGGCACACTACTGCTAATGAGTAGTTATGATTACTTATTATAACAACAGCCGGCAAAGCCACACTAGTACGAATACATAGCAGCAGACTACTGGCACAATTTCTTGATTGGGGTGGCCATACTCTGGCGAATGCAAAAGCACTCTAGCCCAGTTAACTAACTCAAATTTTTATTATTAACAACGTTGCGACTCTGAGTTGGACATAGACAGCATTTGAATCAATCTAAGTTACTAGTCGCTTAGGTTGTACTTGAATTAGAGGAAGTACTTGGAAAATAGAAGCACTTAAAATGTTAGGAATACGGTCTCGTTACAATATGTACCGCTGCAAATCCTTTCGAAAGGTGTCAATATATTGAAAGCACGGGCATAGCCCCATTGAAAACGTGCAAGTCACGATATCGACTTGCACGTTAATTTTGACATCGATGTCAAAATTAAACAACAATTTTAACAACAACAACACCAACAACAACAACAACAGCAGCAGCAGCAGCAACAACAACAACAACAACAACAACAACAACAACAACAACATACATGTCACGTCCTGACACCTGGGCTAGGCGGAATACCCACTACGAAGCCCAGTCAGACCCCGAATACAAGGCGTCTGTCCAATACGTTTCAACCGCACAACATAGTTGTCTCACGAACAGCTAGCATCAGGTTTTGTAAGAAATTTCGTGTGATAGTTTAAACTATCACACGACCATCTTGCAACAAAAGCATTAAAGCTTTAACGCTATTGGGCCAATATTATTAGACGCATGTACCACAACATGCATGCAAGTACGAACTGCATGCAGCTCAAACCCGCAAGTCACCATATTTTGAATGATATATTGAGTAAATCAGCTGAATTCAGCCATAGTTTATTCGGGCAAACGTGCATCGGCCAGCCATGAAGATTGAAGATATCTAGATCGATCTGTCCAGTGAGTTTCTTCGACGTCAGCTCTCATATATACCCTTACAGATCTAAATGGCCCAACGTTGTGCCATTTGGAAGGGCCCCTCCACACTTGCAATTGGACGGATCTAGGCGGGCACATGTGTGCAAACTGTAAGTAGGGGCAGCAACTTACCTAACCATATAGGGCAAGGAAGTTACGCATACGTAACTATAGACGGCCAGGAAGTTACGTGACTGTACAGGGCTAGCAAGCTGCGTATGTAAAGATAAAAGTGATATATATCACGTATTGGCATAGCGCGAGCCAGTTACATAACTGCATAGGGCCATCAAACTAGATGATGTTACACAGAAGTGTAATAGTTTACAGTCATAACTGTAATATAGGGCTAGCATATTTGTTCGAGCGGCATTTTGGGTATAATTATACAATACAGGTATTATATTTATACATCAAGGCCATCCGGATCCTTGTCCCTAGATATTTCCAGCAAAAGATCCCAGCAGATTATCTTTTGGTACATGCGGTACTGTACTGCAAGTAGCCCCGGAGGCCCCAGGGCAAGTGCAGGATCATCGGGACCTGGGGCAGCACTCATTCTCGGCCCTTCCAACAGTTTCCTCTCTTCCTTGGTCATCGGGACCACCTTCAGCGCCTTATTGATGGCCTGACGGATCCCCAGAGCCCATGCGCCAGTCAGATGAGTCAGTGAGATAAGAGAGATAAAAGTCACATGAGTCACTATTGATGGCCTGACTCATCCACAGAGCCCATGCATGAGGCCATATGGGCCAGTCAGACAGGTCAGACGAATCAGTGAGATGAGTCATGATTCATTATTGATGGCCTGACGGATCCCGAGCACTGATGGGCCTGTCAGAGCCACCTCCTGCACGATAGCTATATAGATGGATGGATAAATGGATGGCACAGAGGCTTTTGCATCAGTTCAATACATTATGACTGATGTAAACTTTGCATGGCTTATTCGTTGCCGTTCGTTGGATGGCTGCGTGGGTGGGGGGATGGATGGGATATGGATGGATGGGTGGGTGGGTGGGTGGGTGGATGGATGGCATATGGATCGACGGGTGGGTGAATGGGGGGGGTAAATGATGAGGACGGGGGGTGGTTGGATGGATGGCTGGGTGGGTGGATGGATGGGCATATGGATGGATGGATGAATGGGTTGTGGATAGGTGGGTGGGTGGATGAGGCTCCATGCCAGTTGACGCCGCCGCAGGCAAGACAGACAGACAGATGTCTAGATGGCCCAGTTAATGTGTGTGTGTGTGTGTGTGTGTGTGTGTAAGTGTGTGTGTGTGTGTGTGTGTGTGTGTGTGTGTGTGTGTGTGTGTGTGTGTGTGGGTGGGTGGGTGGGTGTGTGTGTATAGGGGGAAGAGTGAAGAAGAAGGAAGGGAAGACTTCCATCCAGATCCAGCCTTTGAAAATACATCAGGGTAAAAAAAGAACGCTTCGGCGCATCACGGGAAACTGGGGTGGGGCCGCTCGCTCTCACCTTCGTGTAGTGGTGCAGGAGGGCCGCAAAGTAGGGGCACTCCTCCGCGGGAGCGTGAGCTGCCAGCAGCCGCAGATCTGCTTGCACGGGCACCGCGCCGCCCGCCGTCAGAAGCTGTACACAGCGGTGCGCAATGGCCCGCCGGCTGTACTTCAACCCGTCAGCCCCGCCCCCTCCCATGACTGTCAGCGCCTCCACGAGCCGTGCATCCACCCGCGCCCCCGGATGCAGCTGCGCATCTCCGCACACGCACACGTCTGAGAATGCTGCGACACATCGGTCAGGCTGTTGTATGGCCTTGTACATGTACAACAGTTGTATGCTGTGAATAGAATTTAAAGACAAAGTGGAATTCAAAGGTACGTGCATATACAATTGTAAGATGTGTGTCTTTTATTAACCAAGCGTCTCCAACCAGATGTGAGTCCAGAAATGTCGCGGCTCTTGGGAGCGTTCCGGGTCCAAAATTGGACCAACGCGGTTGCCCCATGTCGTCACTGCATTGGTGTTCATCCAAAAACGGGAGAAGGGACACCCTCCGCAGTATTGAAAACCACAGCATGCACATTGTTTGAGTTTGTACGCATGATTCCACCCTTTGTAGATCTTCCATAGTTTGATTAGGACTTGCGCAGCACGCAGGGTCCCTCTCAACACCCACCCACCCTCTCAGCCCCCCAAACACGCATGCACGCACACACGCACACACACACACACACACGCACACGCACACGCACACGCACACACACACACGCACGCACACACACACACACACACACACACACACACACACACACACACACACACACACATATTAGCAGTGGAAGTGAAAAACATATGTGCAGGATGAGAAGGCTGGCCCCGTCCCAAATCCCACCCCCAATAAAATGCTTTCGCCCTAATCCCTCTCCTTCTTTTCCCATAGACCTCCATCCCCTATCATTGCCCCCCTCCACCCCGAAACCCCAAACTTCCCTTCTCTACGCTGCGCTCAATGAGATTCGGAAAACCTAGAAAGTCAGGACGAGGGGCCCACCAACAGGCGCTCATGATTGGAGCAGAGAGTTCACAGTCTATGGAGTTCGAATGGGGGGCCCACCATCAGACATCCGCAAGTGAATCAGAAACCAAAATCAAGGAGGTTCGAACAAGAAGCCCACCAGCAGGCGTTCAAAATCAAGGAGGTTCGAACAAGAAGCCCACCAGCAGGCGTTCAAAATCAAGGAGGTTCGAACAAGAAGCCCACCAGCAGGCGTTCAAAATCAAGGAGGTTCGAACAAGAAGCCCACCAGCAGGCGTTCAAAATCAAGGAGGTTCGAACAAGAAGCCCACCAGCAGGCGTTCAAAATCAAGGGTAGAATTCACAAAAATCCAGGAAATTGGGGACAAGGGGCCCACAATCAAACGTTCATTATAGGCGGATCTTGGAAGGTAGGAGGAGGGGCCCAACATCAGGCGTGCATGGTTGGAGCAGCGAGAGTTCACAGTCTATGAAAATCGAACAAGGGGCCCACCATCAGACGTCCCTAAATGTAAGATAATTCAAAATCTAGGAGGCTCAAACAAGAACCCCCCCATCAGGCGTTCAAATTCAGAGTGGAATTCAAAAAATCTAGCAAGTCGGGACGAGGGGCCCACCATCAGGCGTTCATATTCGGCGCAGATTTCGAAGTCTATTGCGTTGGGCTCACACGGGAAGGGCCCGGCTACTTTCTTAGCGGCCGCTTGGGCTTCTTTACACCTGGCATCCCTTTGTTCATTGTCCAGCTTTTCCCAATCCTGACCCCCCACCGCCAGCGCACTCAGATGCCACAAAATGTGCAGGCGATGCGGCACCTCAGAGTTGCAATTGGTACTCGGACGCAACAGGAGGCTTTGGGACACCAGAGTGTGAGAATTAGCACACGGACGTCCCAACGCCACAAAATATGCAGGCCTTGAGAAGCCGGAGTTTTGGAATCAGCACCCGGACACCACAAAATGTGCAGGCGATGCAAACCCTGAGTATTGGAATGAAGCCGCACATATCTACATGTCTATGCGCACCAATTGTACGGTACAGTACCCCAGCACGAAAGGAGGAAAGCGGAGGATCCCCTGCATCAGTACGGTACAGTACAGTACATACAGTACCTCAGCACGAAAGGAGGAAAGCGGAGGATCCGCTCCAACCCTCCCTCCCGCTTGTACAATGACATTTCCTTGACCTTACTGTTCACCAATGAACCGGTGGGCGTGCATGTATGGCAGCAGATTCATCGGTACCACCAGTGGGAGTGTATGCCCGTGCTTGTCAGTGGTGCCCGCGAGCCCACATGCACGTGCATGCATGTCTGCCTGCCTGTGTGTGTGTGTGTGTGTGTGTGTGTGTGTGTGTGTGTGTGTGTGTGTGTGTGTGTGTGTGTGTGTGTGTGTAGGGGGGGCAGTCTGTGTTTGGGGGGTGCGTTTGGGGGGGGGGGGGGCAGGCGGGTGCACACAGGGTGTGCACAAGGTGTGTAAACAACACACTCGGACGCGCACACGCACGGGCACACACTCACACACACACACACACACACATGCACACAAACACAAACACACACACACACACACACACACACACACACATGCACACAAACACAAACACACACACACACACACACACACACACACACACACACACACACACACACACACACACACAGGGGCACGAAACCAGGTCTGTGTGTCAAGCAGGCAACAACACGCCTGGTGGGGGCGGGAGGTTTGGGTCGGGGGAAGCGGAGGGGGCCAGCACTCACGGGAGGGGGAAACGCCGATGTGCACCAGGAAAGGGTGAGGTCGGTGTCGGAGAACAGGATCACGGCGTCGTGGCAGTTGCGGAGAGGCAAAAATCCGTAGCTCAGCACAAAGTCCAGGTTGCTGCGCTCCCCGTATGAGAGGAGCAACTCCTCCCCAGCATGCACGGGGCGGGTCGCTGCAAAAATCATTGTCCATCCCTCATCTCCGCCTTCCTGCGGGGCTTTCAGCTCCCATCTGCCCGCACCCCCGCAAAGCCTCTGTGCGGGAATTGAATCATAGGAATTCGGTTTGAAGACAGGAGATTGGATGGTGCGGTGGCCGGTACTGCTGCATTGGACTTCTTGCTCTCTGCCCGCGTGCGTGTATAGGTGCAGGCGTCCGTGCGTGCGCGCGCGCGCGTGTGTGTGTGTGTGTGTGTGTGTGTGTGTGTGTGTGTGTGTGCGTGCGTGTGTGTGTGTGTGTGTGTGTGTGTGTGTGTGTGTGTGTGTGCGCGCGCGTGCGGGCTCGTGCACACGTGTATGTGTGTGTGCGCGCGCTATTTTTATTTATTTATTTGCTTTAAACTGGAATGTGGAAGACATGCACTACCCCTCATCTCCATCCTCTCTTCCGCCCTGTTCCCCTCGCGCTCCCTCCCCTTCTCCCCTGCCCCCCTCTGCCTCTCACCCTCCCTCCCCCCCACCCCCCCCCCCCCACAGTCACCCTCTCTCTCATACTCTCACCTTGCAGAGCAAATCCCTAGAGCTCTGAGCAGATGACCTAGAACATGACAAACAGCCACCAATGCAAATCTACCCGCCCCCCTTCGACCTAAACAGGCAAGGCTGCAAAGCTCCCCCCTCCCCCCCCTCTCCCCGGGTCTCAACCTAAACAGGCACAGCTGCAAAGCCACTTCCCCCGCGCCCCCCGCACCTGTGTATCTACCTAAATAGGAACAGATGCAAAGTCACTCCC
>KV908521.1:157321-164821 GCA_002005505.1 Botryococcus braunii
TGTGGTAAGGGGCAGTATGTGGGGGTGAGGGGTGTGGTGAGGGCAGTGAAGTGGGGGTGCGGTGTGTGGTGAGCGCAGTGAAGTGGGGGCGCAGGGTGTGGTAAGGGGCAGTATGTGGGGGTGCGGGGTGTGGTGAGGGCATTAAAGTGGGGGAGCAGGGTGCGGTAAGGGGCAGTATGTGGGGGTGCCGGGTGTGGTGAGGGCAGTGAAGTGGGGATGCGGGGTATAGTGAGGGCAGTGAAGTGGGCGCGCAGGGTGTGGTAAGGGGCAGTATATGGGGGTGCTGGGTGTGGTGAGGGCAGTGAAGTGGGGGTTAAAGCTGCGGTGAGGGCATTGAAATGGGTTTGCAGGCTGTTTAATGGAGCGGCGGAGAGGGTGATGTGGGCCCTGCGTAACCGTCTATTTGCGCGCCTCATAAACCAGGAGATCGGGTTCTTTGACCGAGTGCGGACTGGGGAGCTGATGAACCGGCTTTCTGAGGTAGGAATCCTCGACCAGGCCCACAGTACCGTGGTGTTAGTATCATTACGCAGCGCATACGGTAATAGTATTACTGTATTACTAATACGAGGATCTCGACCAAATCCACAGTACCGTCGTGTTAGTATCATGACACAGGGCATGCGGAAACACAAGGATCTCGACCAAATCCACTGGAGCGTCGTGGCATTAAGAGGACAAAGGGCATGCGGTAACACGAGGATGGGATGTCAA
Source organism: Botryococcus braunii (assembly GCA_002005505.1). Classification (NCBI taxonomy): domain Eukaryota; kingdom Viridiplantae; phylum Chlorophyta; class Trebouxiophyceae; genus Botryococcus; species Botryococcus braunii. The sequence goes on from KV908521.1 coordinate 158,036, forward strand.
CCACTTCCACAGTTGCGTCATGGTAGTAAAAGGACGCAGGGTATGCGGTGACACTGTTACTGCATGCCCTGGGGGACCCTCGTACCTCACTGTGTTTTCTCTGTGTTTCACTGTTCGTTTTGCAGTTACAGCCGTGTCGTGCGGAACGCGTCTGCAAGGGTTGCGTGGAGAGAAGTGCCCCTCACTGTCGTTAATCATCATCATCATCATCATCATCATCATCATCATCATCATCATCATCATCATCATCATCATCACCACCACGACCATCATCATCTTCATCATCATCATCATCATCATGCAGAACATGTGGAACACAACATGTTGTGTTCAACAGTAAAACCGTTGTGTTTAACAAAAGAGCATGTTCTGTTGAACAGTAGAGCATGTGTGGCCCGAGCAGGACACGCGCCTGATGAAATCGGCGGGGACAATCTCAGTCAGCATTGCGCTGCGGAGCGCGGTGGTGGCGATTTTCGGGGTGGTCCTCATGTTCATCACCTCGCCCATGCTGTCCCTGCTCACCATCTCCGTCCTGCCCGTGCTGCTGGCGTCCTTCCACGTCTTCACCCGCCTCAACAGGAAGTACACCGCCGAGGGGCTCACCGCTTCCGCGCAGGCCTCCACTGTCGCCGAAGAGAGCTTCGGATCCATCCGCACGGTCGGTCCCCGTCATTCACGTTCGCTCGCTCTCTCCGACTTCCCTCGCCCAGCCATGAGGGCGGTTTTTTTTGTTTGGTCCCTTGGTGTGTGTGTGTGTGTGTGTGTGTGTGTGTGTGTGTGTGTGTGTGTGTGTGTGTGTGTGTGTGTGTGTGTGTGTGTGTGTGTGTGTGTGTGTGTGTACGCCCTCGGTTGGGTTTTTTGTGTGTCCCCTCAGTGACCCCCCGGTTTCTCTTTCTCTCTCCTTGACCTCAGCTCGTCTCCTGAGGGGCTTCTCCGCGTGTGTGTCCTGATGATTGAGGGTTTGAGGCCGTGATTAAGATGTCCTCCAAAAATTTGTACTTCCGGGGGCTTATTTCACCACAGTGATTGAACTATTACCTTGTTCTGAGGTACTTCTCTGCTTGTTCATCCTAATGATTGTGGGTCTGAGCACCTGACTAACACTTCTGCAAAGGGTACCTATGGGGCCTGATTTCACCGCAATGATTGAACTATGCTGCTGCCGTAAGGTGGTTTCTGCTTGTTTGTCATCATGATTGAGGGTTAAGGCTGAGTGTTTTATGTTGCCTCAAAGCTGTATGTAAGGGGGCTGATGTCTACATGAGAGTTTGTGCAGGTGAGGTCCTTTGCAAAGGAAGATGTGGAATGCGAACGATATGAGCTAGCCCAAGGCAACGTGCTGAAGTGGGGACTCAAGAGTGCTGTGGCATCAGGTGAGATGGGTTCAAACCCCCAATGGTCCATAACCGTTCTTGAAACCCTTGCTTCGAGTGGGTAAGCTTAAAGCATATTGTACTCGTTCCTGGAAACACTTCAAGAAGGTGTGGCTGCTTCCAAAATGGTGGTAGTTGTGGGGATTAATTGAAAATGGTGGTAGTTGTGGGCATTAATGCATGGATTCAAAATGGTGGTAGTTGTGGGAATTAACACATGGATTCCAGACAGTGGACTTGATTGTATGGACTGCAAGCATGGGTTGTGTGGGAGAAATATGATGGATGAGAAGCCCTGTTACCATTTGAGTAATGGTCCTGATTTGGGTGCTCAGGTTTCTTTTTTGGCTTCAACACTCTGCTTGCTATGGGGGCGCTGGCTACCGTCTTGTGGTTCGGGGCCCGACAGGTGAGCCTCTACTGGAGTGCACTCTCCTGCGTGCGTGTGTGCGTGCGTGTGTGTGTGTGTGTGTGTGTGTGTGTGTGTGTGTGTGTGTGTGTGTGTGTGTGTGTGTGTGCAAGCGAGCGTGCATGCATGTGTGTGTGTGTGTGTGTGTGTGTTTGTGCTCGCGCGCGTATGCCTGCGCGCGTGCACAGATGTACGTGTTTTAGATAAGAATGTGTGGTATGTGCTGGCTGCGGAAATAAGGGGCATTTCAATGATAACAGCCGACGTTTCAGCCTTCAGTCCATGTGTTTCGTGGATTCCACGTTTGGGGCTTACAACACCGATCGGATTTGTATCCAAGGTTGGGTGTCTCAATCACGGGAAACTTGGGACGTATTTTTTGTATACCCGATTAGAATCATCAAGGCCTTAGTCGCCAGGTTTGCAAGCCTCTCGAAGACCATTCTCAACCTATTGTCTTTCATGTTTGCCGCTGGGCTTTGTGCACTCATGGTCAAGTTTTGGAGCTTTCCTTTGCACCAATCACTCAATTGTTATAGCCGGGGTATTGCACCCCCCCCCCCCCCAAAATGCCACCACGGGAGATTGAAGTCCAAGCCCAGGCCAAAAAACAAGTAAAAAAAAGTTTTTACGTCTTGGCCTTCCGTGGGGCTTGTACTGACGACCTCGCGTGTGCAAACCACAGGTGGTGTTTGGGAAGATGTCAGCGGGCGAGCTCAGCTCTTTCCTCCTATACGCCATATATGTGGGGGGCAACGTCGGCGCGTTTGCGGGAGTAGTATCATCTCTTATCCAAGTATGCATCCCCTTCCCAAATCCCTGTCGTGCAAGCTGGCACATGGACTGTCCGGTCCCCACAGTTTTCACCCTCCCTGCAAGTTTTACCCCTCTTCCTACATATACCGTTAGTGGGGGCAGGGCAGAGGGGGAGAGAGGGGGGTGTGCGAACGGGGACACAAGATAACCATTAGGGACAGGCTAGGAATGTTCTACAATCTTCTAGGAGAGGGAGTTTTAGATCTGCGGGCTCTTGGCCTGACAGTACAGCATTCTGGAGATAGCTTGCAGCTCTTCCTCGCCCGAAGTTAGCTAAGGCGGATGCATGCAGCAAAACTGGCCTTATTGCCACGCCAGCTGCCGGTTTGCCAATCGGCCAAATTAATAGTGGTTGACATCATTTGTGGCCATTTTGGCGTTATACGGCGAGAATGGACAAGCCTGGGCCGGCCACGGCATGACGAGCCATCATTGATACAGGCTCCTACTCTCGAAGTGAGTGACCTTTGCTCCAGGAGCACCAACTGCCATTCCATGGAACTTCCAGACAGTTGGAAGCTCCATTCAGGCCGTTGGCCAGATCCTCGTGAGAAGCAAGGAGTTTGTTCACACATTTTTGCAACTTCTTTTGAATAGTAAAACGCTGAACGAATTGTTTGTCTGGAGTATCCTGGAGTTGCCTCTCCCGTATGGTTATCTTGTGTCCCCCTGCTTATGTCTCAGTTGCCCCCCCCCCCCCAACACCCCTCTCACCTCTCCCCCCCTTTCTTCACTCTCTCTAGAGAGGGTGAGACCTCTCTCACAATCACTCCTCTGCAATCTAAAGCCCAATTGGTTGTGACAATCCCCTGGGGTTCTGTGAATGCGGAATCCCTTTAGGATTGTGGGAGTGCGTAGTCCCCTCAGGGTTGTGTGAGTACGGAGTCCCCTCGGGGTTGTCCAAGTGCGGGGTCCCCTTGGGCTTGTGTCCGAGTCTGGAGTCTCCTTGGGCTTGTCCGAGTGTGGAGTCTCCCGGGGGTTGTGCGAGTGCGGAGTCCTCTCGGGGTTGTGTCCGAGTGCGGAGTCCTCCCGGGATTGCGCAATTGCGGAGTCCCCTTGGGTTTGTGTCCAAGTGTGGAGTCCCCGCGGGAGCGTGCACCCGCGGAGTCCCCTTTGGTTCGTGTCCAAGTGTGAAGTCCAATCGGGGTTGTGTCCGAGTCTGGAGTCCCCGCGGGGGGTTCCGCTTGTTTTTGTTTTGGGGGGCGGGGGCGGGGGGAGAGTCTGGCAGCTTCAAAATGTGAACCATAAAGGTCAACAGCCCCAGGGGCAGAGGGGGGGGGGAGAGAGTGGACGAACGAGCGCGTGAATTACTGATCTTGGAGCTCTGAATTGTGGACAAGGGAGGGCAACAGGGGGGTTGGGTGGGGAGTAATGAAAGAATGAGCATGTGAATGAGTGATCTGGGTAACAGGCAGTGGGAGCCAGCGAGAGAGTGTTTCAGCTGCTGGATCGGATGCCGCGGCTGCCCGCTCCCGGCAACGCCAAGCCCTGGGGCGCTGTGGAGGGTGGTGACGTGCAGCTGCGCGATGTGTGGTGCGGCCCCCCTCTGCACCTTTTGTAGATCGTGTTAGGTCTCTGGTTGCATGGGTGCCTACCTTGTGTGGATCTCGCAAAATCTCTATTTTCAGGGCTGCATACCTTCTGTAGATCTCGTAGAACCCGGGCTTTAGTTGCAAGGGTATGTGAGTGTGTGGGGGGGGGGGGGAGGGGGGGGGATGGAGGGGGGGAGCTGAGCATGGAGGGGGGAAGCTGAACATGGGTCTGCAAGCTATGCCAACCTTGACTCACTCAATGGGGGTGAGGCGTGCTTGTGTTTTGCATGCAAATCGCATGTTGCAACCAGGTATTCATTAATTTATTGCTTCAGTACCGACCATAACTCATGGGCATGCATAATTTGAGTTTGTGACAATCCTTTTAGTATTAAGAGTGAAGCTTATCCTAACCGCACACCAGAAATCGTGCATGCGGGAACGCGGGATCTAGGGGCCGAAAACAGGAGGTGTAGCAAAAAAAACAAGAGGGAGGGGGAGGGAGGGAGGAAAGGGGAGGGAAGAGAGAGAGAGAGAGAAAGAGTCCTTTTGTTATACTCCCTTTCGCCACGAAGCGATGGAAAATAATTCGTTTTCTTTCGTGACCAAACTCAAATACACAGCTGTAAGATGTGGTCCTGCATTGTTCCTTTTATCATTTTCTCCTTATTTTTCGTTTGTTACTTCGTCCGTCCGTCCGTCTGTCCGTCCGTCCGTCCGTTCATTTGTTTGTTTGTTTGTTCGTTCCTTCGTTCATTTGAAGATTGTGCGCAGGTTTGCATACCCATCGCGGCCGGATGTGCATGTGCTGAAGGGGGTCACGCTGCGCATATCCCCTGGGAAAAGAGTCGCGCTCGTTGGACCTTCGGGTGGGGGCAAGTGCGCTCCCCCCCCTTCCCATTCTTCATTGTCTTGCTTGGATACCACCATCATTGCATTGTTCTGCACTTATTTTCCTGCTGGTTTTGGCTGAGGATGGACTTCTAATGCTATCCACCTCCCTTCACACACACACACACACACACACACACACACACACACACACACACACACACACACACACACACACACACACACACACACACACACACAAACGCAAACACGCACGCACGCAAGCAAGCACGCACGTACGCACACACACACACACACACACACACACACACACACACACACACACACACACACACACACATATACACACACGTACGGATGCAGACGCGCGCGCACGCGCGGATGCAGACAAACATGTGGGGCTTGCGTGGTTTTGTTTGGGGGACGTTGTGTGTTTTGTTTCGTCATTTTTTCCTGGTGTTTGGAGGGGCTTTTCAGGGTTTACCTGATCCGCTTTTTTTCTTTCTGTTCTGGAGCGGCAAGGGCAATGCAAGAAATGTAGAACGTGGATTGAGAAACAAACGATCCAGGGGCCGGGCTGCGCGGTCAAGCTAATTGACGAGAAGAATGCTCAGACCCAATCGAGGCATGCATGGGTGCAAATCGACCGTGGCATACCTGACTTGATGATGAGATGAGCAACACGATTCGGCTCAATCGTACCATCCATGGGGTGGTGCAGATGGGCCATGTTAAACCTAGATAAAATTGACGAGATGAGCAACGCGATCTGTCGCAACCCTCCCATGCATGGGGCGGTCTGGCTCAATTGTAGCATCCCATGCACGGGGCATTCAATTGTGGTGGGCCAGATTAAATCACGAGACGAGCGACACGATCTGGCTCACTCGTAGCATGCATGGTGCGGGGCAGGTCGACTGTGGTGAACCTGATTATGAGATTCTACGACCCGAATAAGGGCAGCGTGCTGTTGGACGGCATCCCGCTCCCGCAAATAAACCACAGGTGGCTGCATCGCCAGGTCAGCATAGTCAGCCAGGAGCCCGTGCTGTTCGCGGAGACCATCTTCTACAACATTGCGTTCGGGGTCGAGCAAGGCCGCGCCACGCTGCAGCAGGTGTCGGCTTGCTATCCAGCTCCCTCTATCTTATATTCTAGCGTCATGGAGAAGAAAAGGGGGGGGGGGGCAGGGAGGGAGGAGAGAGGGGGCGGGAAAGAGAGAGAAAGGGGGGAGGGAGGGAGCGAGGGAATGTGTGTGCGCGTGTGTGTGTGTGTGTGTGTGTGTGTGTGTGTGTGCGCGCGCGCGCGCGCGCGCCTGCGCGCGTGTGTGTGTGTGTGTGTGTGTGTGTGTGTGTGTGTGTGTGTGTGTGTGTGTGTGTGTGTGTGCGCGCGCGCGCGTGTGAGTGTGCGTGCATGCGTGTGTGCGCGCGCGCTCTCCTGGGATCTTGTCATTCATCGTGCAAGTCCAGCTGTGTCATCAGTTCCCGACGACTCTCCCGTTGCTTGGTCATGCATTGGCATGACAGGAAGTGCCATGGGTGTAAGAGGAAGATGAGGGGGAGGCGGATGAGATGCCGAGCTTGAGTCTTTGGTCCCCACACGAATTAACATCCGTGATGCTCTGTGTGTGTGTGTGTGTGAGTGTGTGTGTGTGTGTGTGTGTGTGTGTGTGTGTGTGTGTGTGTGTGTGTGTGTGATCTGTTTATACGCGAGTCATGAACAGATCTCATAAAAGGCAATTGCACAGTGCGTAGGGCGAGGTGCCTTGAAAGTTCGGGTTCAAATCCCGGTCGCATCATTG
>KV908521.1:169821-182321 GCA_002005505.1 Botryococcus braunii
GCCCAGGCGCGTAATGATTATTACGCGCCTGGGCATCTGGGCAGATATTTGCTTACAAGCAAATAGCTGCCTGACGCCGATCCTAGGGTCTTGAGAACTTATAAAATGGGAAAACCAGATGCATCATATGTGAAGTAGGACAGAGCAACCTTCCGCACACTACATATACGCACTATCACCAGCGTTGGTGCACCTACAGATTCTGCCCAGCGCTGATAGCAGTAATACCATCTGGTGCCAGGCCAGGTCTGTTTAAACGCGGTTCCCAAAGCCAAATTACGGTTTTAGACATTTCGAATGCTTTATGAAATCATCACATTGGATCCTTCCATGGCATTTCTTTAAATATATCATAATACGCTGGAGAGTGCAGTCTCGATATATGACGTCCTGACTCTGACTTACCGAAGTTACCGAAGTATCCAACTTTCCATCCACGTGGTGCATCAATATGTGCACATATTGATGCACCGTGATGTATGCTTATAAAGCATCTGATGATCTGAGGAATTTCATGATACCACAAAACACCTTCGCCCGCTTGTGTCATGCACATGCGCACACATATATGTACATAAACACATATACACACATGAAAGGAACGCAATATTTGAGCATATATGCTCCAATTAATCAATCAAAATCAATCCAATTGGAGCATACGTGCTCCATCTGTGCCCATAGCAAGACATATCCCTGTGAACCCCGCATGACAAATACATCTCTGCGGGCAGAAGCCTGACACATGGGGCACGCCCCAGGTTTCTGTAAAGATACGTTCCCGTGAGTACTCCTGACAGCCTCCAGCGCTGTACAAGTACAGCTCTACAGCTCTACTGGAACTGTACAGCTGTGCAATAGAGCTGTACTGTACTATACAGCTGATCAGCTGTACAGTACTCACGAGCTGTAGAGCTGTACACCAGCTGAACCCATGCGAATCTCGGTGCATCTTTTGAAAAAATTCTGAAAGCGCTCAGAAGCCAGCTAGCGACAGGTGCTGAAGCACTGTCACTGGCAGTGCGCCTGCTTAGACTGCACCTCTCCAGAGCTCTCTAGCGCTGGAATGACCAGGTCCCTCATGAGGACCACAACCGGTTGCTGGGTACCGGGTACCCACGACTCTGACAACAACATCGACTCTTCTAAAACTGGTGTCTATCGTCTCATATGTCTCTGCTTTGCCGCACATATATCTGGATTCGTGTATAAGCTTGTTCGAATGGTCCAGCCATGGTCCACTCTTTGGACTCCAGTACGTACCATAGTATACTAACAATGTCCGTTTGAATCACAACTACATTCATGAGGGACGGAAGAAAGTTTGTCTACCCCTTGGGCTCATAGGAAGGGCCTCATTCCCATACGGGACGCGTCCTTCCCAGTTGAAGATATGTGGTACCCCATGGGCCACCCGGGTGGGTCCCGGCCCACTAGTATGTACTAGTATGTGCGTACGAAATTCACGTGGGGTACCCCAGAATTCACTTGCTAGGCATTGGCCACTAGTAGTACGACTTCATCATCATAAAGTCGTACTGCTAGGCATTATGGGGTACCCCCACCGGTAGTAAATTATTTCATATGGGTTGCCCCACCTGTTATATGACTCAAGTAGATATAATCAATACTAATGATGCTAACGATACTGACGGTTCGGTACGGCTCAAAGTCCAGTTGCCCTTAAGGTGCCCAAGCTCAGTCCAGTTGCCCAAGCTTGTTATTTTATGTTAAACAAACCCTGCTCAGTCTAGCTCAGAGCCCGCTGCTAGATCGATATCTCCCTAGTACTGTATCTCTAATACTATATCGACATCTAGATGTCGATATACCACTAGTAGTCAAGTCATGAAAGTCTTCTGAAAGCATGCCGTCCATTGTGATCACTCATGTGAGTCTATGTTTGCAAACTCAATTGCTTGCAATTCCAAGCAATTAATCCTGATTTTGTGCGTTGAACTTGGATGTTGTCGACGTGTGGTTGTTTGAAATTTTTGCCTTTTTGCCATCTGGTTTCTCTGACCTGATGCCTACCATAATGATCAACAACAACATCAAGCACTTCGGAATGTTGAAGGCGTATGTTCTCTACTCCAGCCTGATTACAGCTCCTGCTTGCCCCAAATAGCCGTTCCTGCATATAAGGACCCACACAACGTTGGGTCAAAACGTTTGGTCACAACGTTAACACAGTTTAGGTCAGTGCAATTTGGCAACGGTTTTGAAATTCTTCAGAATATTATTTGCAGCTGGTTTACTTCCGGCCAAAGCGCCTTCATGTTCTCGTTTCAAAGCTTCTGGTCTGCATAAACTCATTGAGCTGGATTGGCAGATCCGAACAGACTTTAGGAGCGCCCTGGGCCCACCCCACACATGTGCACACGCATGCTTTCACGCACACATGCACGTGCGCACGCGTCCACACACACACACACACACACACACACACACACACACACACACACACACACACACACACACACGCGCGCGCGCGCGCGCGCACCTCTGCAAAATTGAGAGTGAGAGAACAGAGGAGAGAAGTCAACGGAGTAGCAATCCTGAAGGGAAGCGACATTGACAATCAGGAAGGGTGTGAGAAGCAGAGCCCCAGGTGGGCGCAACGGGCAAGTAGCTGATGGATGTGTGCACTTTGGTTCTGTATTCAAGTTTTGCTCAAGCTTGCGCCCTCCCCCCTTCCCCCCCCCTCCCTCCCTCTCGCGCGCTCGCGGTGTTACACTGCGCATGCCTGTACACAAGACTTCTCAGGTATTTCGGCAAATCGCATGCAAGCTTAAGCAATTATTTGGCAACCCACGGAAGGGTGTCAAGGGTCCGGCACACATACGACGCAAACTTGTGCCAATGCCTGCCTCAGTTGAAAATCCCGTTTACAACTAAGCAACACCTGCCCCAATACATCAAACAATATAGTATGCCCCATTCACAATGCCCCAGATGTCCCTGCTCCAGATGTCAGACCCAGTCATACCTTGTCAAGGCTTACCCAAATTGTACGACCCATTCACACTGACCCAGTCACAACTTAGCAAGGCTTACCCAACTTTAAGGACCCATTCACACAGACCCAGTCACAACTTGTCAAGGCTTACCCAAATTGTACGACCCATCCCACACAGACCCAGTCACAACTTGGCAAGGCTTACCCAAGTTGAAGGACCCATTCACACAGACCCAGTCACAACTCGGCAAGGCTTACCCCAGTTGTAGGACCCATCCACACAGACCCACTCACAACTTGCCAAGGCTTACCCCAGTTGTACGACCCATTCACGCAGACCCAGTCACAACTTGGCAAGGCTTACCCCAGTTGTAGGACCCGTTCACATCCGGGAGAGTCTGAGTTTGTTGGCTGGACGCATAGACAAACCCGTCTTCGCCCAACTGGATGGCAGAGTAGTCTCCTGTGCGCAGCTCTTCGACATCGCTTATCGCCACTGGGAAGGTTCCGTTGGGGCCTCCGTCCAGAAACCGAAAGCTCGTCACCTGGCCTGCCCCCAGAAGGAGGGAAGGACTGTCACATTTGGGACCAGCCACTAGAGCGGACGAGGACAAGAGTTCCGCCTCTAAAGCGCTTTCGCCTTCAATGTTAGAGGCGGGTCAATTCGACTGTTCAGCAGGAGTCTCTCCGTTTGGTAACTGCTTTCGCAGAAGGGATTTCAATCGAGTTCCGTTCGGGATGGGTGATTCGTCATTTGTGAAAAACACCCTTTTGCAATGCCGAATGATAAGTCATCCCCCCCCCCCCCCCTTCAAAACCTTCTCCCCCAAACCCAATTTGGGGCCTAGTCGAAGACAAATGACGAGCCCGTAAAGAATCCGCCAGACCTTCAACCCAACCTGCCGATTTGAAGAAGCCTCCTCTGCCCCCCCCCCCCCCGGGCGGCCCCTCTCCCAAACAGGTAAACAGGGCACTCCCCTAGCTGCGCTCCTACCTATTTTCTCGGTTTGTCAGCCTTTTTGTGACAGGGGGACGGAAATTTGCCATGGCACTTGCATCAGGGCATGGGCTGCCTTGTAACCTGTAAGTTTACGTTCGGTTAAATGTGATCAAAACACATGAAGCAAAAGAACTTGGGAACGCCTCACACACGAAAAGCAAGTCACGTACACACACACACACACACACACACACACACACACACACACACACACACACACACACACACACACACACACACACACACTTTTTCACACGAAACAAAAACAATGCTGAAGACCATAAACAGTGACACTAACAAAAAATTCATCATCATCAGGTTCATTAGCAACAGCAAAAAAAAAAAAAAAAAAAAAAAAACTCTGACAATAGCGGTAGCAGGAAAAAGGATGACAAAAACTAGACCAGAAGTGCAGCAGCAGCAGCAGCAGCAGCAGCAGGAGCAACGACAGTAAGAACGATGACAAACAGCGGCGGTAGCGAACAATGGCAGCGGGCACAATAACGGCACGACGGCGAGAAGCCCATGCGGGAAAACGCTCAATCCAAGTAAAATTCCAACTGTTTCAAAAGACTTACTCTAAAATTATGAAAAAAAATGGGAAAAAATGGTAGAAAATGGTAGGACACTATGGGACAAAGGAAAGGTCCATCTCCCCCCCCCTCCGGGGGGAAGAGGGGGGGGCGGGGGGTCGGAATCGGACCTGTGGTGCCGTCGATGGTGCCGAAGACAGACGCGACTCCAGGGACTCCGGAACCCGCGGTTTGTGCGACAAAGGCCATGTTGCCCGACGGGCTGCCCGTCAATGCGGGATTGAACAGATTCCAGCCGGGAAGTCCAATAACCCTGGCCACACCCCACACGCCCTTCAATCAAAAGCAGAACATGATCTTTACTAGTAGCCCGGACCGGGAGAATTATCATAACTATACTAGTAGCCCGGACCGGGAGAATCCGATCCGGGACTGGTCATTTATTAATACATTTATTAATACGTTTATTAATACATTAAGAGCAGGCCTGTGTGGTCTTGCTTCACTAGGGAAGGCCCCCAGGGGCCACCCCAGGAAGCTGTTGTGGACCGCCCTGCGGAGGGCAACCGCCTTTGACACGGCACTGATGCCGGCGAAAAAAGGCGTTAATGATCATCACGCCTCTTTTATGACGAGGAAATTTGAGGATGGAATTATGCCGGAAAAATACCAGTCTGATCAAACATGTTGCTATGTTTGCACATATTTCACATAGCCCCCTTGTCTACACCCAAACATGTGGAACATTCCAGAAACACTGCGCCCAATCAGTTTCATCAAACAGCCAGTGGGTGCGGCAGTGGTGGGCACTGCCATGTGAGGATACCCACTACCTACTAGAGAACCTCTCTTTATGCTTGATATTTTGTGTGCTGGAGAATAATATTAACCGGATTGTTTTCCACCATTGACACCACCAAACCCTACACAGACAAACTTAATCCGAGACCCCGAACTTTTCCATCGCACAGGCATCCGAGCAGGGAAGATAGCTTTCCCCTCACGCGAAGGGGGGCTGGCTTTTGTGTCAACGATCTTCCTCACCCCTGCGCACGCTGGCTCGGGGGAGTCTGTAATGTGAACATAGAACAGAACAGGAGCTATAGACAATCGCTTGACCGACAAAGGACGTCCAGGGTCGCGAGAGGCCCCCACAGATGGCAGCCATTTGGGCCAGAGTGCATAGTGGTGATGGCCCATCAGCTTCGGTTTTGTAGCCATTTTGGCAATTGCGTTCAACACACATGTATGGTAGGGGTAGGGATTTGCTGAAAGCCAAGTTGCAAATTGCGGCTGAACTGCAGACTTCTAGTAATAAATCAAAAGGCACGAACGGATGGACGAGGGCTGTGCCCATGGCCCCCCAAACAGCCCCGAGAAATGGCTATGTTACAAGCTGGGCTCCCCTCCCCCCACCTCCCACCAAAAAAATGTTCAAACAGCTCGTAAGCAGGGCTCCATTTCTTGGTGGGATTCGATCTCGCGTCGCAACGGATAGTAAGCTCACGCCTCCAGTGTGACCATCCTGGCGATTCACTTTTGCAAGAGTATAACGGGATACATAGCACATGGTACAGCGCAATCAGATGACACATGGACAGAATCGCACATGCAGATGTACCCAGCATCAGCCTCAGGATATTCAACAGAGTTTCGTCGCTCCAAGGGCTTCCTACCCATCCTTCAGAGCTTCGAAATTGTTTCACCTTTCACGCTCGAGAATCAGTTTACCTTCCAGACATTCCATCCATGGGAGTGGACCATGAGGTCCGAATGTGCTACAGAAGGGAGTATGTAAGGGGGGCATCCTTGTTACACCCCTGTGTGTTACCAGTAAGTTACTGGTGAACACATGGGGTAGTACACATGGGGTAACTGGCAATAGCGTTACTGTCAGTAGTAAGTAGTATGGTTGTAATCCCATGTGTAATTTACTCCGCATTACAACTCCGTGAACTGATCAGACGGGGTCCTGAGGCAGCGTTCAGGAGCTTCTCATCCCGTTTGAAGCAATCTTCGCGAGATTCCGCAACGTGTACATCACGAGATTCCGCAACATGTGTTTCACGAGATTGCGCAACCTGTATATCACCAGATTCCGCAATGTGTACATCACGAGATCCTCAACATGTGTTTCAGAGATTCCGCAACGTGTATATCACAAGATTCCCCAACGTGTATATCACGAGAGTCCGCAATGTGTATATCACGAGATTGCGCAACGTGTACATCACGAGATTCCGCAATGTGTATCGCTTTGCACAGCAACAGCCAAGCGACGGTGCATACGGGCATCATGGCAGTCACATCCCCAAGTTCGACCAGGACTGAAGGATAGGGAGCGATGCTATGGGGCGGCGCAGGGTGGGTAAGGGCGGGGCGGGGCGGAAGGATACGGAGCAAAGCAAGGTGGAAGGCAATGGGGCTGAGGGGGGCGGGGCGAGGCGGGAGCCTATGGGGAGCTCCCTCAAGGGGTGGGGCGGATAGCTTTTGGGCGGGGCGGGGCGGGGCGGGGCGGGTGGCTATGGGACGGGATGGGGCAGGAGGCCATGCGGCCCCATATTGTCAGTGGGACAGAGCCGGGGGGGGGGGGGGGGCTATGAGGAGGGGTGAGGTGAATGGCTATAGCCGGGACGGGGACGGAGGCTATGGGGCGGGGCGGGGTGGGGCGGTTTGTGGCGGGAAGGGCGGAAGGCTAGGGGGTGGGCATAACATGCCAACGGAACATAGGATTTCCGGAAAACCCACTTTTCCATTCTTCCACCAGTTCGATTGTTCCAAATGCATTAGTAATTCCTTTGATTCCTTCATTAGTGGTTAATGTGTAGGATTGAGGGTTTAGGGTTCCAAAGAAATAGCGGAACAGCAGAAATCTTCGAAGAGTTCCATCGGAATAGCGGAACAGTTATATGTTCTAACGGCATACTCTCGTAAATTGCTTCAGCAGTCTTGACTGTGTTTGTCCCCCTTGTTGGTCTACTTTCTCCTCTATTTCCCCTTTTTCCGCTTCTGTCCTCTTCGCTGTTTAAATCTTGTTCTGACAGAATGAAGCAAAGTAATGGGGAGAAAAATAATGCCGTACCCTTGCGACTCTACGGTTGCTTTCTCGGGGTCAACCACATACCACGCCAGCCCGCGAGTCTCGTTCTTGTCTTCGCCCAGCCCCGTGCTTGCCACTGGACCCCAGATTGCCCCCTTCAGACTTCCGCACGGGCACACGCACGAGCGCGCGTGCAAAGACACACACACACACACACACACACACACACACACACACACACACACACACACACACACACACATATATACACGCACGCACGCATATGCACACACGCACACGCACCCACACACTTCTTCCCCCTCTACCACCCACCCCCCATTTCTCTCACTCCTTACCTCCCTCATCACATCTCTCCCCTTCCTCCCCCTTTTCCTCCTATCTGTGGCAAAGAACCGCACTCCCAAGAAAGAGATGCGGCCAGAGACAACAGAACCGGCAATCGTACCCAGATAGACATATCAACTACAAATTTGTTGCAAGATGAAATCCAAGCATCACAACAGAATAGCACAGTCGGCCCGCAGGCGTACATACACACACACACACACACACACACACACACACACACACACACACACACACACACACACACACACACACCATGCATAACGCATATGTGATAGTCATAACGACAACCAAAAACCAAGCAGCAACCGTTTCGGGGCGCACTCATATATAACTTGTCCCCAACCTGAGAGGCTGTGGACACCTCCCACTCCCCCATGTTTACTTTCACCCCGTTTTGCTGCATCACCCGCCATCAGCCCTTTTTCAGCCACCAGAGGGTTTCCCGTGCTTCTGGAGGGTTTCCCGTGCTTCTGGAGGGTCGTGCATTCAAAACAGAGCCATTTATGGCCACATACATTGTTCGTAAGGCCTGCATTCAAATCCAAGGGAGGGAGCGAGGGAGGGAGGAAGGAAGGGAGGGAGGGAGGGAGGGAGGCAGGGAGGGGGGGGGTTCAGAGGCCGGAGAAAGGGGGAAGGGGGGGGGGAGGCATGGAGGGAGGGAGGGAGGGAGGGAGACGACTGAACGAGCGAACAACCAAGCGAAAACATGAAAATGTGAATGAATGCATACATGCAGGAATGAATGATTTATTGATTGGATAGCTGGTTCATTTTAAGTTGCTGCTGCTGCTGCTGACGACGACAATGACGACGACGATGCTGCTGATGCTGATGCTGATGATGATAATGATGATGATAACGACGATGGTGATGATCATGATGATGACGACCATGATGATCAATCAATTTAATTGGTTCATTGTTTAATTGATTGATTGATGGGTCGACTGAAGGATGGATCAGTTCTCGGCAGGTTGGCCGAATGTACAATTGGCTGATCAGTTGATAGATTATCGATTGATCGCTCAATCACTCTATGGCTGGATTGATTGCTTCATTGTTTGCTTGCTTGCATGCTTGATGCAGTGATCGATTCACCGAATGAACCAATATCTGCGCCAAGACTCATACCAAAATCTTCTCACCTACCAATCTAGGCAATGAACCAATATCTGCGCAAAGACTCCTACCAATCTCTTCTCACCTGGGCATTATCATGGGGTTCCTCCAGCTTCTGAGATGCCAGGTATTTTCCAAGTGCTATGTCGGGCACAGCACCCGCATGGAGGCGCTCTGTTTCCGTTAGCTTCCACAGCACCAGGTTTTCCAGGCTGCCACTCGTGACTAAATATGTAGTCCCTCCATTTTCCGCAATGCTTGTTGTGTTTCCCTGCCCCACGCAAACATGAAATTTGGAACGCTGATATCAGTCTTGAACACAGCAACTGCCTGTGTGTGCACATGCACACCGGTCTGTGCCGTTCCCCCTCCCCTCTGCCCACCTCCCTCCCTCCAACCCCTCCCCCCCCTCTCTCTCTCTCTGTGTGTGTGTGTGTGGTGTGTGTGTGTGTGGTGTGTGTGTGTGTGTGTGTGTGTGTGGGTGTGTGTGTGTGTGTGTGTGTGTGTGTGTGTGTGTGTGTGTGTCTTCCCCCTCCCTTTCGCCAGCATGCATGGGCGCACGCGCACCTGCACACACATACACACATGTGCAGGCGCGTGCTACCCTGTGTATGCAATGAGGTATGAGCAAACTTTTACCTCTCGTTTCCTTCCGTCTCTTGACTTCCATGCCACCAACATTCTCTTATCCCCCTACCTCGACACCCTTTGATTTACCACCTCCAGCTCTCCAACCAACCCCCCTCTCTCCCTCCTCTCCTCCCTTTCCCTCCTCCCTCCCTCCCTCCCTCCCCCCCCCCCCTCCCTCTCCCTCTCCCTCTCCCTCTCCCTCTCCCTCTCCTCTCCCTCCCTCCCCTCCCTCCCTCCCCCCCTCCCTCCCCCCCTCCCTCCTCCCTCCCCTCCCCCCCCTCCCCCCCCTCTCTCTCTCTCTCTCTCTCTCTCTCTCTCTCTCTCCTCTCTCTCTCTCTCTCTCTCTCTCTCTCTCTTCTCTCTCTCTCTCTCTCTCTCTCTCTCTCTCTCTCTCTCTCTCTCTTCTCTTCTCTCCTCTCTCCTCTCTCCCTCTCCCCTCCCCCCCCCCTCTCCCTCCTCTCCCCCCCCCCCCCCCCCCTTCTCCCTCTCCTCCTCCTCTCTCTCTCCCCCCCCCCCCCCCCCCCCCCCCCCCCCCCCCCCCCCTCCTACCTCTCCCTCCTCTCTCCTCCCTTTCCATCCCCTTCTTCCCCTTCTCCACCGAACCCCCACTCCGCTCCCCTCCACCCACCCGCACCACACCCCTGCACACAAACATCTCCTTCCCCCTGCTGTACAAATGGGGCCTCCTTGCAGGGGTGACGTGGCAGGGCCCGCTGATGTGGCAGGGCAAGGGGGGGCTGCCTGCAACGTTGACGTGGCAGGGCATCATCACCTGAGGACTGGCTGGCTGGAGAAACATGAAGGGAGGATTGAAGTTGTAGAAGGCTATCGGCGTCACCGGCGAGCCGCTCATGAGCGCCTGTTTTGACAGTCCCCACACTTTGGCTCCCGCAAACTCGGACTCCCCAGACGTCCACAAATTTGCTGCAATCCTGGCCCCAGACCACCTTTTTTAGTGATATTGTGTGTGTGTGGTGGGGGGGGGGATCTTGTCTCTTTGATGGTGATTCATTTTTCCATTACGCTACGTTGGATGAGTGTGGGTGTGGGTGTGTGTGGGTGCGTGTATGTATGTGTGTGTGTGTGTGTGTGTGTGTGTGTGTGTGTTTGTGTGTGTGTGTTTGATGTGTGTGCGCGCGTGGCGTGCGTGCGTGCGTGCGTGTGTGTGTGTGTGTGTGTGGTGGTTGTGTGTGTGTGTGTGTGTGTGTGTGTGTGTGTGTGTGTGTGAGTGAGATAATTAATATAGGTTTTGTCACGCACTCCTCACCCGTCCCTCCACCTGTCCCTCACGAATGTTTGCAAGCTGCCCCACTGGCAGGCCAACACAACATAGGTGGGTTCACCCAAAGCAGTGTGTGGCAAAGAATCACTGTCGGT
Organism: Botryococcus braunii; assembly: GCA_002005505.1. Lineage (NCBI taxonomy): Eukaryota > Viridiplantae > Chlorophyta > Trebouxiophyceae > Botryococcus > Botryococcus braunii. Next base: position 180,849 of record KV908521.1, read on the forward strand.
ACATCTTCCTCCAATGCTCCTGTTGCCTCGCCTTCCCTACCTCCTATCACATGCCATGCATCTCGGAACAAGAGCGAAAGTAACAAAAATTACCCCCCCCCAACACTCACACACACACACACACACACACACACCACACACACACACACACACACACCACAACACACACACACAACACACACACACACACACACGCGCGCGCGCGGCAGAAAGCAAGACTTTTCTTTTGGCAAAATCATACTCCCCCTCCCTTTAACCCCCAGGACGTAGCAACATGATCTCCGGGCCGCACCAGATGCCGTTCTTATCCTGTCCCAATGTCGGGTAGTCGGCAAAGCACGGATCCGCAGACATGCATTTGGACGGACCATCTTCCACACTCGCCCTGTTTTCAAACCCAACAATATACTTTTCAATTATTCTCGGTCTCTTTTGCTTCCCCTTGTTCTTCTTATTGTTTAATGAACTTTTTAATTTCTTTGTCTTTCTTTCTTCCCCTGCTTTTCTTTCCGTACCGCCACAACAGAATTGCCCCACCGCCGGAGGATTTTCCGCACTAGCAGACAACCGTTCCCTGCTTGATCTTTTGCCTCGCTCCTCCTTTAATTTTTTAGCTCCTATTTCCTTTTCCTATTCTTTCTCTGTCGCTACGGAAACTGACCCCTCCATTGGAAGGTTTGTTCCGCAATCACGAGCAGCTACAATCCCCAGATGGCTGTGTCCACTTCGGAAACATCTCGATTGGGGCCATTCAGAGACTAAATTGAAAGCGTCGCAGCATGTTAAAGTAAGATATAAAGCTTTTTTTTTTTGTGAAATAAAGTCCTGATCATTCGCAGCCGTTCCCCCGGCCAGAGGGGGGGGTGGGGACCTGAGGCGCACACCTAGGAGAGGGTTTGGTATCTCTTCCTCTCCCGCCTCTAACCCTCCTTCCTCTCCTCCTCTTCTCTCTCTCTTCTCTCTCTTTCTCTCCCTTCTCTCTCTCTCTCTCTCTTCTCTTCTCTCTCTCTTTTGTGTGTGGTGGTGGTGGTGGGTGTGGGGTGGTGGTGTGGTGTGTGTGTGTGTGGGGGGGTGGGGGGGTGCGTGTGCGATAGAGACAATACGAGAGAGAGAGAGAGAGAGAGAGAGGAGAGAGAGAGGAGAGAGAGAGAGGAGAGAGAGAGAGAGAGAGAGAGAGAAGAGAGAGAGAGAGAGAGAGAGAGAGAGAGAGAGAGAGAGAGAGAGAGAGAGGTGTGCATGGGGGAGAGGGGGGGGTTGCGCCCAGACGCATTTGCACATGCAGGCGGATCGGCGGGTGAGCATGTGCACGCCCAGCAGTCAGGGATGATTATGTGTAAATGGGACAACATATTTCAAGGAAAGGGGGGCCAAAAAAGACAAGAAAAACAGCCAAGATGGTGAATGAGGCCAAGACAGAAGGGGGCAGAGTGCACTCTGCAAGGGGGATGCAGGGCCTGATGCAAGGGAAAGAGA
>KV908521.1:187321-202321 GCA_002005505.1 Botryococcus braunii
TCTGATCAACAAGGACAGATTCGATTAACCCATGAGAGCGCTCATTTCTAGCTGCAAGATCTTACCAACAAGTACAGATTCGACCCAGGCATGAGAACCCTAATTTCTAGCTGCAAGATTTGACGGATAAGTACGAATCCACCCACCCATGTGGACGCCATTAATAGCTGTAAGATCTGAGCAACAAGTACAGATCCGACCCAGGCCACAGAACGTTACTTTTTAGCTACTTAGGCAGCTACGAAAGTTTCAGCCCCAAAACAGCTTGTAGTGGTAAGATCTGACCAATGATTACAGAATCGACCAAACTATGAGAACGCTAAATTCTAGCTGTAAGATCTGACCAACAAGTAAAGTTCGACCCACCCACGAGAACGCCACCCCACAGGACCCCAAAGTTTCAGCCTTGATCAGCCGTCATCACCCTAGCCTCAAACATCTCTGAAACTCTTTGGAGCAACCAGGTTGTCAGTTTGCCGACAAACTTGCAAGCTCAACCAAGGCAAAGATGTAACCACAAGCATCAGCGACCAAAATATAAATAATGAGCGACCAAAATATAAATAAGCTAGCCGCATTGGGAGATCCGTTGAGAGCAAGTAATAGTGGAGATGGACACTCACTCCAGCATGAAAGATTGTAGAATTGCAGGTTGGGGTTGGTAAACCCGAGGGTGAACGCATTCCACCCATGCCCTCCCTCACACCCACACACAAAGTGGGGACGGAGGACAGCAGTAAGGGCCCATCAAAATGATTTGCACAGGGATGAAGCATGAGCATTTCAAGCCTTCCAGGAATAAGCAGACCAACTAACCCACTTCACGATTTTGAGATACTCAAGCATGGATGGTCCATGTGTGCATGAGTGCTGGCAAAGGGTTGAACATGACGGGAGTGAGTGGCAATAAATCTTTCAACAAAGGGTATATTCGCCGAAAATTTAGAAACCGCCTCCATTTTGGATTCCTTTGGTTGTCATGGAAAACACCGATGAGCCCTCGACCAAACAAGCACCATCGCAAGAACTACACAGTGGTTTAATTTTCAGCAGCGCTACTTTTACCATCAGATAGTTCTGTGTTCCCATCCATAGAAATATTGCATTACATATCTGCATAAGTGCCGGACAATCGCGCGAGTACAGCGATAAGCAATTCTTTGGCAGACCGCCCCGAAAAGAATGGAACATGTGACTAAAACATTCCAGTTTCAAAGTTCCGTGAGATGAAACCCCTCTATTGTGTTTTCATCTATCATCAGGCAGCCTCAATCCGCCGACGATGTCGCATGTGACGCAAACAGATTTTTTCATATGTCTAGACCAAACCATATAGAGCCATGACTCTGGATATAACGATCGCATGTATAGATACCGATGTCAAATTTGGAAATCACCTCTGGAGATTGCGTCACGGAATGTCGCTTGATCTCTGGGCACACAACTGCTAGAAGACTGCACTGTATTTGAAGGTCTTCAGGGTCCACTCTTCTAGATCTACAGACATGAAATCATGGTTAGAAGTTCCCGAATTAAAGGCCCCCTTACTAGGTTAAGCACAATAGCCGGAGGGGATGTTCAGCATGGCCGCGTGTCGCCGTTGAAAATGTTGCCGATCCGGTTCCCGAACTTCATTTCCGGCCTATTTAGCGGGATTCTATTCTTCTAACTAATTATTGGAAGGGAGATTGGGCTGATCGGAGGAATTCGGATAAATCGCACGTGAATTATAAGATTTTCTCGCACTCTCTCATCACCCTCTGTGCCACGATACTTCTGATCACGTCAGCGTACGCGCAGCCCAAGGTCTGATTAGCATTCATAGCCGCCGTATCATGATAATTCCATCTACCCAGGCTAGATTTACAATTAAGGAGGAAGATTTGAAATTAAGTGGGCTTACGGACAGCTTCCGGACCTCGGAGCTATATCGCATCTCGGCGGAGCTGAGGCCTGTTACTGGGTGTACCGGAATATTTCAAAAAATTATATGCCTTCCTCAAGTCTCTTGCGCGTCCCTCGCGTTACCTGCGCGTGGCTCATATATGCCTGCCCTGCGGGAATCCAAAGCTGTCGGCCACCGACCTCTTGCTGTGTCGGTGTTCGGTTTTCCATCTCATCAGCCCTTTGGGCTGGGTTGATGTAATTCCTTCCTTCCTTCCTTCCTAAACCCTGCACCCCGAAAGGGGGCAGGTTAAACAGTGAAGCCTGTCCTAACCGCACACCTTAAATTCCGCATGCATTAGGGAGAGGCCCCGGTGCTTGCCAGTCACGTGCCGTTATTTGAGATTTGGCTCCCTTATCCTCGAAAGAATAGGACCCTTCCGCGCACAGGCGCGGCTTCCAGGTGTGATTCTCACCGGGTAGGAAAGGAAAGGAAAGGAAGATTACATCCAAAGCTGAAGAGGACGGCAGTACAATGAATGACCCATATCTAGCCAACTAAGGTCGCACAGCTCCTGGGAAGACGAAGAAGCATTGGGCTGGTCTTTTTTACTCCACTCTTGTAAAAGACGAAGAAGTTACATCTGTCCAGCCACGAGGGCATGATGAGATGTCCACAACACACACACACAAGCCAAAACTAGGAAGAACTGACCACAAGAAGTGGCCAAGCGAAGAGCGAAGGCATAACTGAGCAAACGAAAAGGGGAAGGAAGGGGGGATAGGGGGGGGGGGGGCAGCCACAGACGTGGCTGCGGCCAAGTCACCGTAGCCGGCGTAAATCAGCACGAGCCTGGAATGCATCCGAGATAAAGGAGACGACCGCACGCAAGTCAGCGTGCCAAATGAACTGCCGAAGAGATCTACAGGGACCCACAAACAAGTGGGGATAACGGTCCCGCACCGCAGTAAGAGCGGGACAGTGAAAGACAAAGTGGTGTTCATCACCCACAGAGGAGCCACACATATCACACAGGCGCTGAAGGCGCGGAAGACGTTGTCTGCGGCCCATGTCAATGGGGAGGCCATGAACACCAAGACGAAACCTGAGAAAGAGCCGGACCTTGGCAACATCAAGAGACAGATAAAGGAGGCGGGAGCGCTGAGCCTTAGTGGGGCGCGCAAACCACCGCACATAAGTACATAGCTGGGGATCAGCAGGGGCTAACCGAGGGGAGACATGGAGAGAGGCCACAGGGAGGGTATTGGCCTGCCTAATGAGAGCTAAAAAGGTATCCATATCAAGGGGCTGCGGGCGCTGACAATCAGCCGCATAGGGGTAACCTAAGCGGCGAAGGGCAGCGATAAAAGAACCCGCCCAGGACGGGGAACGAGGCGTTACGCCATAGTAGCATGAGTCCCTATGAATACGTGCATACAAGTGGTCGGCTGGGAGATCCACCAGAGAGTTCCAAAAGGTGACCACACGCTTGAACCAGATATGATGAAGGGGCCAAACGCCAACCTCAGCAAGGAGCACATCGGTGCGGACCGTTTGACGAACCCCAAGGATCATCCGTAACATAGTAAGAAAATCCTTTTCTAAATCCTTAGCGGAGGGCCGAGTGGAAGATGGGGAAAACACCCGTAGACCCCAAACCTCACACCCATATGAGCAGGTAGGCACCACACATGCTAAGAAGAGACGCAAGAGAATACCGATCGAGGGAGAGTGAGGTAGCTCTCCAGTGCTCTAGTCACAAATTTGGCCTGCCACATTTAGGAGCCTGCCACATGTAGGAGCCTGCCACATTTATTGAAAGGGCAATTCTTATGGATTGCAATAATGATTAGGTGGGTACCGGTCACAGATGAAAGCCAGTTTTGCCAGTTTTGAAGGAAAAAGGAAGATGGGGGCGAGAGCCCTAAACTCCCACCCCAACACTTATGAAAGTTGTACAGCGCTGTATTGCGGTGTATTGCAGATAAGGCTGCGCTGTGGAAGCCCTGGAGAGCCCGAATCTGATCCACGTGACGTAGCCATGTGCTATAATCATAGAATTTTGCTGATGTCTTTACATCTCCTACTACTCTCCACTAGACTATGCGCATAGGGACTCTAGTGTGCACACACATGTTTTAAGGTATTCAAGGTATGAATATAGCACATTATAATAAAACAATAATATTAGTTAATGCTCCTAATATTGTTCATGTTAGCTTCACACGTATAGCTTCGTACACATGTACCACATATGTTACATTAAATGCCGCATAATTATTGATGTGCCAGTCTCACATGATTCTCAGCAATGGAACGATGTGGGATCTTCTCATATCAATCTCATATCAATCCCACATAGATCCCATACCAATCCCACATGCTTCCTTGGATCATTGTGGGATCCGTGCCACATCGTTCCCATATCAATCCCACACCATTAATCATTCCCATATCCATCCCACATGCTTCCTGAGATCCTTGGGGGATCTGTCCCACATGATTCCCAACACGGTCCCACATCGATCCCACCCAGTATTTTGGGATCGACGTGGGATCGGAATTTGCGATCCCAAAAGGCTACACTTTGGACATTCAGTCCCACTTTCAATCCCACAGTGATCCCACTTGCAATCCCAAATTGATCCCACATCTATCGCACTCGTGGGATCGTTTTGGGATCGATGTGGGACTTCATTCAGCTAGTGGGATCAACGTGGGACCATTTCGTTCGCCCAGTGGCAGTTCACAAGCCATGTGGGCTCATAACCTGCAATAGGTTATGGGCCATGTGCATCCTTGTCACAACGCACGTAAATCATCACTGGTGTCTCATGCTGCAACAGTTGAGTATGACAGTACTTCCGCAAAACCATGATTAAATCAGATCTGAGAGCACATCTAGATGTGCTCGAGAGCGCTCAAACAACAACGAGTCAATTGCTTGGATACTGGTGAATTCAATGATTTCAATGAAACAACAGTTCAAACGCAGGCAACGACATCCAGATGCAGCTTGCGTACCCACCGAGCGAATGCCCGGGCTGTCGTAAGCGGCCTTTCAAAGATCTGTTGTGTTTTGCCGCTTGGGGGACTGGTCCAATCGGGTCTCCTACATGGGACCTTTGCTGATACCAATGAACTATCCCACTGTCCTATACCACGTGGACTCTATTTTATGAAAGAGCCGAGTGAGGTTGCCGCCTGAATTATAGGCATGTCTTGGATACTGGTGAATTCCATGATTTCAATGAAACAACAGTTCAAACGCAGGCAACGACATCCAGATGCAGCTTGCGTACCCACCGAGCGAATGCCCGGGCTGTCGTAAGCGGCCTTTCAAAGATCTGATGTGTTTTGCCGCTTGAGGGACTGGTCCACTCGGGTCTCCTACATGGGACCTTTGCTGATACCACTGAACTATCCCACTGTCCTATACCACGTGGACTCTTTTTTATGAAAGAGCCGAGTGAGGTTGCCGCCTGAATTTAGGCAAGACATGAAGGTTCGCTTCTGCAGTCTTAAATGAGTAATAGCATTCCTTGTACTAACCCATTAACGTGTCCTTGCGCACACACTTTGCCGGCCTTCCGGATTGTCAGACATGGATCATTCGTTGTATTGCCGTCCTCTTCATCAAGTAGCCCTATTGGCTGGTCTTCAATGAAATATTCCTTCCTTCCTTACTTCCTTCTAGTGAGTTCCCGAGACACTGATTATCTATAGACGGTGATTAGCTAATCACCAGAAAATGTAACTTCTTGTGCAGATCCTAGGTCTGAGACAAAGCCAAATTTGAACATTTTCGTGCACTAATGCTATACGAAGAGTTTGACAGATACACGACATGCAGTCGGGGCTGTCCTCCTGGCCAATGTAGCAATGGCATATGACTGTCGGGGCTCCACGTCCTGGCCAATGCAGCTGCGTTGTTTGGTATATGTGCACCCTGAACTTGTCCACTCTTGTTAAACATAAATTTAACCCTTTTCAGGGTCAACCTGCAACACTCATCTCTAACGCCCCGCAAATGAGCAATCTTCCATGGCTGCAGCTGCCTCAAGCTAGAACCCCCATTGCAGTGCAGATAAATCGCATTAATCTGACAGCCGGTTTCAAGACTCATGTTGATAAAAGACCACAACCTAGTCCGACCCTGTAAGGTTTTTATCTTTTTCAGGGGCTGCCAGTGGTCCAGGCTATAAGGCTGGCCCCAGAAAAGCCCATGCAGGACATGCCGAAAGCTCAGGGTCACCACAGGTGCTTCTGGCTAGGCACGTGGGCATGTAAAGAAATTCCTCCGTTCCTGGCTGTCAAGAAGGAAGGATGGCAGTAATCTAGAGAATCAAGAGATTAGACAGGTGGAGAGCGTCTCGTCGTGACAGCTGGCCTGATCAACCCCACGTGGGTCCTTCCCACGCCAATGGCCCTGCTGACATGGAAGTACAGCTGGCCTGCTCCGCCCCACATTGGCAGTTTCCACGCCAGTGGGTCTGGTCGCCACCCAGGGCGAAGGTCGTGGGGAGAGCCCATGTGGAAGGAAAGGAAAGGAAATGCACATCTAACCACAGACCCAGATGGCCCCTACTTAAGAAAAGAAGGAAAGACAGAAATACATCTGGCGAGCCAGATGTCCCGTAACGGGACTGCAGTTACGGTTTACGAGCCAGATGTCCCGAGACACCTGGAAGGGACCAGGGATCCATGGCATGGAGGTCTTTGAGCGTGTAGAAGGCATGGAAGGCGTGATATGGGTACCAACAGACAGCCGAACGACTGTTTACCTCATCGGTTCAGGAACCTTCTTTGACCCAACGAACTTCTTCTTTTGCCAGCCTACCGGACAGCCAAATTGGCTGAGCCAATACGTCACGTCAGTCTGTGGCGCAACTCGGACAGGGTGCTCTCTATTGGGGTGCTTATATTTATAATCGGCTACACCGCCTCTCACCCCCCCCTCTCTCTTCCCCCTCTCTCTCCCTGCTCCCCCCCCCCTCCCTCTCTCTCCCCGCTCTCTCCCTCTCTCCCTCTCCCTCCCTCCCTCTCTCCCTCTCTCTCCACCTCCCCCCCCTCTCTCTCCCCCCCCCCTCTCTCTCTCTCTCTCTCTCTCTCTCTCTCTCTCTCTCTCTCTCTCTCTCTCTCTCTCTCTCTCTCTCTCTCTCTCTCTCTCTCTCTCTCTCTCTCTCTCTCTCTCTCTCTCTCTCTCTCTCTCTGTCTGTCTGTCTGTCTCTCTGTCCAAAGAATGGTTCGTGATTTGATGATGTAAAACACGGAAGTCCGCAGGCTGTCTTGTCGATACCCATATCACGCCTTGCCACGCCTTCTACACGGTCAAAAGACCTCTAAGCCACGGGTCCCTGGCCCCTTCCTGGTCTCTCAGGACATCTGGCCCGTCAAGTCTTAACTGGCGTCCTGTCACGGGATGTGCACGTGCCAGATATATTTCTTTATTTTCTTCTTTTCTTAAAATTGGGGCCACCTGGGTTACATGTCTGGGTTAGACGTTTCCATTACTTACCTTCCACATGGGCTCTCCCCACGCCCTTGGCCCTGGTATACGTAGGCGACCAGACCCACTGGCGTGGGAAGGGCCAATGTGGGGCTGAGCAGGCCAGCTGTACTTCCATGTCAGGAGGGCCATTGGCGTGGGAAGGGCCAATGTGGGCTTGATTACGCCAAATATCAGCACGAGAGGCTCTCCACCTGTCTTGAATCTCTTGCTTCTCTATATTACTACCATCCGTCCTTCTTGGCAGCAAGGAACCGAGGAATTTCGTCACACGCCCTCTTGTCTAGCCACAAACACCTGTGGTCACCCTGAGCTTTTGGCATTTCCTGCAAAGACTTCTTTACGTCCAGCCTTTCAGCCTGGACCACTGGCGACCCCTGGAAAAAGGACAAAAAAAAAAATCCTATCGGGTCGGATTAGGTTGGAAAATCTGTATGTGAATTGTAGTGGGGCAGGACATCTGGCACGCAGTTTTCCCGCAAGACGGTGGGTCGTTTGCGCAAGGTGGGGCACAAAATCGAAGCTTCGGGTCCGGAAACGTGGGGCCCACGTGGGTTATTCGGTGCCTTTTCTGTATTTTTGGGCGAGTTTCAGTCCACTTCTGGACTCAATGTGGCGGGATTCACCAAAATACGAAAGGGGCCTTCGACAGGTGTCCCGAGGTAAACTTCGAACGAGCTTCGATTCGTGGAGAACGCACGAGTCTTAGCCTTTCATCACTACTTGACAAGGGAATGTGTCAGGTCCTAGCCCTTCCGTATCCCAGCTTCCTTTCTCTGGTAGCAGTAAGCTCCAAGCTCGGCGGCCATCAGGATCAAACAGGTGTCCGTAGGAGAAGCGCTGGAGCTCAGGTTCCTTTCACTTACTTAACCATCGTTGCTCATCATAGTATTATTCAATGTATTGAAGGTTGCTGTTAAGCTAACTTCAGCATAGTATCCTGGGAATAAGGGTATTGCAATCATTCCTGGCAACAGGCCACGGGAAAAGCCTTGCTCGTTGACTTGTTTCTTCAGATGAGATTGAACTACAAGGACAAAGCATATTGTTCTACATTCAATCATACCAGCGTTGTCCTGAACTTGGTTCATTTACGGTCGAGCTGTCTGTTACCGCAGGAAACAAAAGGCAATCGGGTCTTAATACACCAGTTTGGAACCGAGTAAACTTTCGCCCTGAACGATTGAAAATCACCGCCATTTTGGTTTCATTCAGCATCTGGAACTGGTCATTGTGTTTAAAACCTTTCTTCGATACAAAGCCACTGGGATTGTGCAGGTTTCGGAATTAAACCACAGGATATCACACCTAAAGAATCTCAAAATCACATCCTAATTTATTTAAGAGCTCTATCACAGCTATAGGAATGATTTTACTTATGCCTTGTATGTGTGTAAGAGCACCGGACTGTTGTACTGCACCGTGACATCATTTTGGCCGTACAACATATCTTGACTTTGGGCTTGAAACACAGTATTTCCAAGTCCACCGTAAGATTCATGTGCCATGATCCGCTTTGTGGTGAAAGTAGATGAAAAAGCATGGAATGGCGATCTTGCACCGTGTTCCTGGAGCAACAAGCTTTATAACAAATTTGAATGGCCATTCTGCTAACGGACTCCACATTTAAAACCAATTGCTGCCCCATACACAGGGCATCAATAGCAATTGGCTGGCATCCCATGACCAAAACAGCCAATGCAAAGTAAAGGTCCTCAAGACCTGGGGTCAGCGTCGTTCGTCAGACTTGTCCTCAGCTCGTCGTCAGCCTACCCCCCCCCCGGGGGGGGGAGAGGTCAAAACTCAAATTTGATCAAAGGGCCATGGTCTATCCCCTGATGCTTGCAGTGGCTCGAACCAGTAGCTAAGTGTGAATCATATCGCAAATGTGCCAGGGAGTTCTGCCTAATAGCAGTACGGGGGACCTTGTACCTTGTGCCACCTCATCTCTTGATGAGACAAGGACTCATCTCCAAGGACTTTAGAATCGGTGATTGTTTTGGATTCAGCCATTGCATGCTGAATGCAATGGCAACAATGCAATGCCTAGAATGCACAAGAATTGTAGCTCAAGCTCTCAGTATTTGCTTCTTGCCAGGGGCACTTGCACATCAAACTTTCAGAAACGAGGTTAACCGAACGATCCGCGATGCGCTGCTTTTTACGTGTGCGACGTTTTAAATAGCATGCGGCACAGCAATGTTTTGTTCCAAACATGTGGGGATGTGGCGTGTGACAGGAATAGCCATGGCGCAGCCGCTCCTGCAGGCATTGCTGCTGCTCATACCCTTCCTAGCGGCCGTTGCCCGGTCAATGAGCATCAATGCCACAGCATTGCCAGACGAGGAGGGTGAGCACTTCTGGTCCCCTTCTCTTTGGAGTTGTAGCTTCGTGTTTACCAGGTTTCTGGGGGTTATCGTCACGAATAACACGCAAGTACATCTTGAGAACATCCAATTGGGTATTTGATTTAGTGAAGCGCACCATCTTGAAACGGGCCCGTTGGTTCATGAAGATCAGCATCTTCGTGTAACTCTATAGAATTTTTGGATCAGGATTAATCATGAGGTGCAACACATTCATGGAACCTCGCAGTTTCGTGCAGGATTTGAAGTGCAGGATTTGCAGAGAAGTCTGTCAGTGCATGTGAAGGGCAAGAGTTACCAGGAACCTCTTATTTCATGATGCGGAAACATCCTCATAGGAACGTCCCAATAAAGTGCAACATCTTCTCGAGTGTCTCAAGTCATGAAGTTCAACATCTTCTAGAGTATCTCAAGTCAGGAAGTGCAGCATCTTCAGAGAAGCCCATCTTTTCATGTGCAAATTGTAACATGACATCTCCATCCAAGAATCGCAGCATCTTCAAACAAGATTATCGGTTCATGAGTGCAACACGTTCAATGGAAAACTCTCACTTCATATGGTACATATTCTTAGGAACCCCCAATTCATGGAGCGGAAGAACTTCACAGGAGCCTCTCACGTGATGGAATGCAAGATCTTCAAATGATCGCCCCTCTGCCCCACTCCTTCTCCCCCTTTTCCTCTTCAGAGGAAGATCTCCGGGTGTGTATGTATATATTGTGAGCTTGTGTGGGGACGTGCATGAGTACGTGCATGTCTGCATTTTTTGTTCGCTTGCGCTCATGTGTGTGTGTGTGTGTGTATGTGTGTGTGTGTGTGTGTGTGTGTGTGTGTGTGTGTGTGTGTGTGTGTGTGTGTGTGTCTGAGTGTGTGTGTGTGTGTGTGTCTGCGTGTGTGTGTGTGCGTGTGTGTTGTGCGAGTGTGGTTGTGTGTGTCTGTGTGTCTGTGTGTGTGTGTGTGTGTGTTGTGCGAGTGTGGTTGTGTGTGTCTGTGTGTCTGTGCGTGTGTGTATATGTATGTGAGAGTGTGTATTTGTATGTCTCCGTGTGTGTGTGTGTGTGTGTGTGTGTGTGTGTGTGTGTGTGTGTGTGTGTGTGTGTGTGTGTGTGTGTGTGTGTGTGTGTGTGTGTGTTGGTTGGTGGGAGGGGGGGGGGGGGAGAGGGAGGGACGCAGGGGGGCAGGGAGGGAGTGTTTCCTGTTTAAGTACTTTTTTCAGTTCGCAGACATGAAGGCCTTCCGCGATTCTTTATCAGTGAGCGCTGTACCAAGCGGCCTGACGCCATACGAAAATGACAACTTGCGCTGGTACTACAAAGGCAGTACGACCGACATCACAATGGATTACAGTTCTGCTGGATATCAATTGACCCCTCCAAACCCCAAAGTGACAGCCGCTAACACGGTGCGGTCCAAAGAACACAGAAACCAAGGTTTTGTCTTTTTGCCCCCTTCCCCACCCGATTCTCCATTTCAGCTTTGTGCCTACTATGGTTGCATTTAACCCCCCTTTCCCCAGTTCTCACGCGCTCACCCTTTGATTCTCTCCCCTCCTCTCTCCCCCCTTCTCCCTCTCTGCCACCCCTCTGGTTGTGTGTGTGTGTGTGTGTGTGTGTGTGTGTGTGTGTGTGTGTGTGTGTGTGTGTGTGTGTGTGTGTGTGTTGGGGGGGGGGACTGGGTGTGAGTATCTGGGGGGGGGGGGGAGTGTGCCGGTAATTGGATAGGTGTGTGTGTGTATGTGTGTGTGTGTGTGTGCGCATGGGCATGCGCGTGTTTGTCTGTTCGCGCGTGTGCGCATGGGCATGCATCAGTGTTGACACTGTGAGTTCTGGCGGATCTGATGCGGAGGCAGCTTTCTCGCAAATGAGTTTCCAGTTTTGGATAACATTCACAGACGAATACAAACGACGTCCTTTGGTGTACGATTTTATCCGCGCCTGCATGTGCATGCATCATGAAGGTTTGAACATGCCGATGCGCAGGTCCAATGCAGCAACGCAAAAGGCGACGTGGCAAAGATAAACGATGCAATCAAGAAATTGGGTTCGAATGTGGCAGAACCCACCGCGGTGAGGCTCGTGGGGACGTGCGGCATCGCCGACGGACAGACAATCACAATAACAGCCAGCAACATTTTCTTGGTCGGTTCAGCGACTTCTCGAGCAAGTCTCAAGGCCCTTGGCACAAAGCCCCGCAGCCTAGACAACCCCATGATTCGCATCGGCAGCACCCAGGATCGGGTCCCTGTGTTGACAGACGTTCGCACCATCACCAAGGCCTACGTACCTGCAGGAGCAGACACGTTTCCTATATCCGGAGCCGCTCTAGCCGCCGGCACAGATGTGGTAGTTGTGAAGCCTCTCACGAAGGAGTGGGCAGCAGCCATGGCCTGGCCAGTGTATGATTCAACCAAAACTGCAAAATGGGATTTCAGCTGCAGTAAGTCGCAAGCAGCCCCATGTCCTGGCAGCACTAGCGACCAGCTTATCCGTAACATCTATTGGGAGCGCACAGTCGTCTCCATGTCCGGCGGTCAAGTCAAGCTCAACGCGCCGATCTCGGATAACCTCGACAAGACATATGGCAATGCCATACTGGCCAGGACCAACCCCAACACTGGTCGCATCCGCAATGTTGGCGTCATGTTCATCGACGGATATGCGGAGAAAACCATAACAAGTGGGACGAGCCCTGGCAGCGGAGGCGAGAGGAAGAACGTGTTCCTGAGCATCGACAACGCGCAGAACGTTTGGGTATCAGATGTGAAAGCCGAGGGTTTCAACACAGGGGTCTTCCTCGGCAACGGAGTCCGGTTTGCGACCGTACAGAATGTACTGCTCAACAACAGCAGAGCCGGGTGGCCGGGCAAAGGCGCGCGCCCGCTGGAGTTCGTTACCCAGGGCCAGCAGACTTTGTTCCGGAATTGCACCTCCCTGACTCCAGGCTCCTTCTCCTTCGTAACCAAGTACCACGCACCCGGCCCCAACGTGTTCCTTCGGACCTCCGCGTTTTCAGCGCAGCCGCTATCCCCTCCGCAGCCGCACATGCATTGGGCAACGGGGCTCCTGATGGATTCCGCAAGAGGGGCCGCCCCGTCCTTCATCAACCGCGACAACAGCGACACAGGCACGCTGGGCGGGCATGGCTGGGCGGTCGGGTACAGCCTAATTTGGAACGGCGACTTCACCAACCCCAGCGCGACAGTTTGCGATAAAGACCCCGGCAGGGGGGCTTCCATCCAGCTCGAAAAGCCTCCCATAGGACGCAACATGGTCTTGGGCTCCATTCCCAATGCCAATTGTCGTCAAATTGCATGCTACAAGAAATGCACGCCAGACTACGGCGAGCTGGCCAGCTCACCCTCGGGCGCCTTCACGCCCCCCTCTCTTTACGAGGCCCAGCGGGCAAGATCAGGCCTGCCCTAGCTGCAGCGTTAACGTTGGTCTTTAACCAACATTACTCTTGAAACCGGCTGTCAATGGAATGCGATTAATTTGCATTGTGGAGCTTTTACATATTCATCTGCATTGTGGAGCTTTTATAGACATTTTAGCTAGCTTGAGGCAGCTGCTGCAACCAAGGTTGCCAAATTGAGGGTCATTAAATGTTAGCTAACGGATACACACGTGTTTCTGCACATGTTTTTGCATTGGCGACTTACATGTATGCATTGCCGACTTAAGATTATATAATGCGCAACGGCGCAACAGCCAAGGGGACTGGGACGCTTTGCCATTAATGTTGGTTCCGGACGTGCTGGAACGAAGCGCTTTGTCGGGAAAGGAATGAAGGAAATATTGCATTCAGAAAGAGTTGGGGGGGGGGAGGACAGGCAAATGCATTTATCTGTAAGCACAACACGCATGTACATGTGCGCACACGCGGACCCAACATTCGCAACTGGGCTACATGTATAATGCATTGTTGCATAGTATGTACGAGTGCAAGTATGTGGAAGTATGTGCAAGCATGTATATTGCATAGTTGCATAACTACAATGCAGGGACTCGAAACTTTTAAGAAAGCAGGCTTGAACCCACTTGGTCTTTCTGCTGGCCATGCCCTTCAAGGTCTTTACGTAATGTAAGTGCAGCTTGACCTTATGGTCTGTAATTACAGGCCTAGCACAGAAGCGCATTTTCTTCGCAGATCTGTAGTTACATCCGTATACCTACATCCGTGTAGCTACGTTGCTATACGGATCACATCTGCGTCACAATTGATATTTGGATATTTCTGGGTTCGCTCACAGTGTTGGCGTGCAATGACTAACGGTCATCAACTGCATTGAGAAGTCGCCATCTTAAGAAGTATGGAGTCAGCGTACGGCTGCTGATACTTGCTTGCGGTGCTGAGTTGTGGCTAGCCACTGTAGTATATACTATATATACTTTATCCTGTAACGATTTCGTGATCCTCTCCAGAGGAAACCGAGCTTGCCACCGCTCGACTGACATGTCACTCACTTTTGGTTTTAAAAGGAAAAATCACTGAAGTGTACACTCACTTTTGATTTTTTGAAAACATGCACGCAACTGTGTCTGTAGAAAGAGCAGTGGTCTATATAGAGCTAGCTGCAGCGGTAGCTACTGCCAAGTTGCGAAACTGAATTCAGTTCAAGGTTGGGGTGCAAGATAGTACTAGCGCTACAGTGTTAAGCTGGCAGTGCCTCAGATGATCATGACCAGGGTACGACAGGGCCCTAAAATTCCTTTCGGGTGACACGGATAGCTCAGCTAGAATCGTGCGGGTTGCACCCGACTGTTGGCAGTGAAAATGACGGTTTTTTCGCGGGGTGCCCGCATACCCAGGCAAAAAATGTGCGGGTGTGCCAATTTGCGTCCGCACGCTTAAATTTGGGGCTCCTGCCAAAGTTGAGATGCTAAAAACCACTCTCAATGAGTCCTCATGCTCTTAAAACGAAAATCAGGGAGTTTTGGCATATGATACACCACAAACCAACGTGAAAACGGCAAAGGAGGCTTCACGTTGAAGGCGATTCCACGTGCACGGGTTCAACATATATGTCATATGTCATAAGAGTGATCATGCATGATCACTAGTGTACCCTCACATGAGATAATCTTGGTTAGTGCACGTGCACTAGAGTACTCTTACATGAGATAATCTTGGTTGGTGCATGTGCACCACGCACTACTTTTACTACCAAGTCAGTAGAATATTGAGGTACCCGCGTCCTTGGCCACTAGTTCGAGTCCTCCTTCACCCCATGATTAGGTCA